>CM021109.1:503527864-504086158 GCA_007115665.2 Sequoiadendron giganteum | reverse complement strand
GCATCAAGTTGACTTCAGTCATCATTAATGCTATTTGGAGGGTAGGACGCCCTCCCTTGGTGCTTTACACCTCTTCACCACTGGTCAACAAAGTCTCTATCCAGTCATTGACCTCTTCGGCCTCCGGGCAATTAATGCTCTTCAAGATGACTATGTGGCGTCTAAGCATTTCTTCACCTGTCGTAAGCTGCTGATGATAGGTTACGCATTGGGCAGCTGTTTCATCTAACTGGACAGACATGGCTGCAATTTTGGCTAATTTGCAGCCATTGGGATCTTCAAGGAATGAAGATCGGATGACATCCTGGAATCGTGTCTGCACGGTTTCAAGTTCCACATATTCTCCTCCTTCCCGCCGATATTCTAACTCTGGGAAGGATATTACCAACGTTCTTGCGAAGTTGATAATATTGGCGACGAAGCGTCTATAGTCAATCAGCTCCACAGAGTTGGCATCATAGGCGCTCACCTTGTATGCCACCTGTTCTTTCCACTCAAAGAGATGCTGTTTATTTTCTGTGGTCGTAACTGATTCATATGCTTGTTGCAAATCAGCAACTGTCGCCTCCTCTCTCGGCCTCTCTTGAGCTGCCTTTATATCTGACTTCTGGATTTCTGATCGAAGTCCATGTGCTCTGTCTCTCAGCTGATATGCTTCTGTCAACACACACCGCCCTTTGACAACAAACTCATCCACTTGATGTCTCAAGTGTTTACCGTATGTAATCAACCGATGATGGTTTCTTTCAGCTGGGAGATCCAACAGTCCTTGAGGCAAAGCCGAGGAGTTTGGAGTGTCATGTATCAAACTAGAAATGTACAACTTTAGCCGACGGATTTCAGCCTTCAAGGCTGCTTTGTCTTGTCCATCTTTTGTCATCCTTTCTTTGACACTCGCTGAGGCAATTCCAAGAAGGTCTGCCTCCACCTGTCGAGTGGTCTTTCCAAGGTTCACCTTTGAAAGCGTGAAATCCTCAACCCTCACATTATGTATATCTTTGTCTTCAGGTGGGGCAGCAGTCTCTATGATAACTTCGTTCTCTGCATTCTTTTCCACATGCGTCTGCTTCTTCAACTTTTTTACCAGCATGTCTTGTGGGACATGATGGAATTCAGAGAAGTCAAGTTGATAAGAAGGCCTCTCCCTCTTCCTCCCAAGCGAGCTTTCCAGCCAAATAGAATCTCTGCTAGCATCGCTGGGAGGAGGAACATAGGTCCCCTGAATGCTAGAAGAACGAGACTGTGCCGTGGCAATGTCTCGTGGTGGCGAGTCCAAATCAATAGGACTTTGTGACCTCTGTGATGGTGGTGAAGCCGGTGGCTCTGTTTCTATCACTGGCACCGCTTCTGCTACAACTTCTTCTACAATGGTTTCCATCTCTACAGCGATTATTTCAATCACTGGTTCTTGTGTAGTTGCAGCGGTCTCAACTGTCTCAGGCAAATTGGTGGCTGTCTCCACCTGTACCTCTTGCCGGCTTGTGCTGGCAATTCCTTTTCTCCCCCATGTGCTTCCTGACATCCGCATTCCTTCTCGAGGAAAGCTCATCTTCTTCTGTCTGGGTTTCCTCCTAGACGTGGAAGGTAGTGTAGACTGAACCGCTGGCGGCTCTGATCGGGGAAGTACTACCTTCCTTGTCCTTTTACTGTCTAGGTAGAGTTGACTGTGTCGAACTACTCTACCCGTTCTTTCCTCAATAGACGTACTCTCTTTCGCGTACCAGTCTACCTTGCCGAGTGGTTGTGAATCTACTAGACCCGCGAAGAAGGAAGAAAGAATAACTTCTCCTTCGTCTTCAGATAAGCCCTCGATGTCTTCTGACATGAATTCTGCAATCTGTGAGAGCTTGAATCTGCTATGGTTCCTTCTTCTCACTTCGAACTCATCTTCGCAGTTGACCCAAAAATCTTCCATGAAAGGTTCATGTGATGATCTTTGCTCAAGGTGAGCCGCGAAGATGCCTCTGGGGTCATAGGATGGCCTCCTGTCGATGAGGTACTTGAGATTAAATCTCACTATTTCTTGGCTTATCAACCTTGCATCAGCTGCTGTTCTGCATCTGTAGAGTCCCATCTGAAGAGGAAAGTTCACTGCAGCCTTTTTCTTTACGCTAAGGTAAGAGTGAACATCGGCCAATTGCCTCAGGAATTCCATGAACACTACCCTATCTGAGGGGTAACGTGGCATCATGGCGGGGTGGCCATTATAGCCATACACGCGTATGTAGGTGAAAGTGGGGAATTGTATGAACCAATCCGCCCAGTCCACCATTGCTGCCTTAGCTGCTGGTGAAATACGCACGTGCATCTCATGGTCTAGCTCGTGCACGGTGTGCATAGTAAAAAGGTCATTTATTCTTTTGAAATGTCTTTCCGCTAGAGTGAACTCCAAGCGAGGAAAGTATTCTTGTACCTTTTGCACACCCAGGGTTCCCACAGTGTTTAATGTTCTGAAATCGCCTTGGAAGGCTATCAGGTAGACCAGGTATGAACACATGTGGAAACGGTGCTCTTCTAGAAATCCGGTGAATTGTTGGTGGAGTGTGTCACTGATCAGGGAGGCCCAGTCGTAACGTTCTTTTCTGCTGATTATCTTGCCAATAATGTAGAACATCCACGGCTGGAAGGATTTTCCCTCCTCTTGTCCAGTGACTCTGCTGAGTAGGGTGATTAGCACTCCGTACTCGTCTTTGAATTCTCCTCTACCAACTAATCTGGGCAAACTGTTTCTCTTTGTTTTCAGCCAATGTTCAGCCATTATAAGCGAACACTTGTCTTTTGAAGCCTCGAATGCCTTTTCGCATTCTGTCACTGATATGACCTTCTTGGTAGGGCATGGTGGGATTGCAAAACAAGTCTCTATGTCTACTGGCTTCAAGCTGCAAATCACCCTCCCGTCAACTGACAGGATCTCTCTTGTAGTCGGGTTGTAATGCTTAGTGCAAGCAATTACAAGCTCGATGCTTTGTAAGGTGATTGGAATAGATGCCGCTTGAAACAAACCGGATTCTTCGATGTTCTGCAATGTGATTTGATTCATGCCCTCCAAGTCTTCAGAACTGACCTCTGGATTTTTCTGCCATAAGTCTGTATCAGTCGTTTTCAGGTAATCATGGTATAAGACCGTTTTGGTCTTGTATTGTACCTGAGAGTACTGCATTCTGAAAACCTTGAATATTGACTGGGCACTTGACCCTGTTCTGACACTTTTCTGGAACTGCTAAAAATAGCCTCGCCGGGGGTAGTTTTTACGAAAAATTCTGAGACATGGGTTTTGTTAAGAATGATTTTCTAAACAGACCCAGATCGTCAGAAATTCGAAAAAACGAGTTTTTCTTTGACATGCAAGAGCCCTTCGGTGGCAGAGGCAGCAAGGGCACCAGAAAGTGATTTTTCTCGAAAAAATCTAACACATGGGTTTTGTTCGTGCTTCAGAGCCAAACAAACCCAGTTTGTCCGTTTTTCAATATTATGACTTTTTCCGGAAACCCTAAAAAATAGGGGCAGCAGGGCTACTTTTTCTGAAAAAATCTACCATGTGGGTTTTGTTGAAAAAGCTGTGCTGATCATACCCAGTTGGTCAGATCTGTGAAAATCTGTCGTTTCCTGTGACATGCAAAAGAAATATAGACAGAAGTAGAGGAAATAGACAGAAGATGGATTGGAAGTTATAAACTGCCACTTGTAATAATCTGTCTCTGGAAACAATCTTGGGAGAAGAATGCTTTTACTGCCAATTATCTTCAAAAATATTGAAGATCCGTTCAAAACCCCTGCCAGATCTTGAAAACTTGTTCTTGGGAGCTACTTGATGTTTTATCCTTCAACCTGCAAAAAAGAATAATGAGGAAAAGGGACGCCTAGCATGAATATAAAGCAATTAGGGTTAAGATCCACAAAGCATGGAAGATAACTCATCATTCAGTCCTGATTTGGAGTTCCAAAAGATGATTTCCACTGATTGTGGAGTGTTTTTCTCTTTTTTGGCTCCAAATTTGCTAACTCAAGTCAACATTTCTGTTTGACTTTCCTTTAGGCGTCCAACCTTGAGTTTGATCTTTTTTGCTTATTTTGCAAGCTGAAGTGCTCCTGTTTGATCTTCGATTCAGGTTGCTCAGTTGATCTCGAGCAGTATCTGACAGTTCTGTTGTTGAGGCAGGATCAATGTGATTAGATATGCCTGGGAGAGGTTAGCTCAGAAAACTGAGTTTAGGCCTCCAGAAAGAAGGGCGCCTTTTCTTGAAAGGGGCGCTTTTGACAATGCCTTAGTCAATTTTCACTGACTCGTTCTTCGTTTTGACCTTTTCAGACCCTCTTTGCTTTGATCTGACGTTCCCGATGTTTGATGAATCAGATGATTCTGCTTGATGATGTGTCGGGTAGCTGGTTCAGTCTTGTTCACGATGCCTGACTTTGCAGTGGCAGCTGGCAAGTTTTGGGCCTCCAAACTAAAGGGCGCCCCTGGCCAGCAGGGGCGCTTTTAGCTTTTGCCTAGTTTTATCTTGGTTGTGGACTGCCAGCCTTTGACCTTCTTCATCAGTCGATTGATTTGTCGGAAGTTCTTGCTGATAGTCTCGCTGACGAGATAGGTCATAGCTGAGAAGGTCGTCTTGGGAGGTAGTGAAGATTCCGGCTGAATCTGGACACCTTTAGGAAAGGGCGCCTTTCCTTGAGAGGGGCGCTTTTAGCCATGCCTTAGCCATTTTCTGGCTTATCTTTCCAGTTTTTCAAATTTGGCTTTTTCTGCTTGATCTCGTCTCGTGATCGTCTGGTGTGTCTTGTGGACTTGCTGTTAGATTGATCACGTGGCCGGGAGGAAGCTGGAAAGATATCATGTATAAAGCTACAGCTCTTGGATTCATCTAATGTCTGCAACTGAGGGGCGCCCCTGGCCAGCAGGGGCGCTTTTACCTTGAAGCTTTCAGATTTGGCACTTCTGTCGTCAATGGATCCTCCATACTTCGCTGACGGTTGGTCAATGATTGCTGAATCAGATAATCTTGCTGATTGTTTCGTTGTCGAGCTAGTATGAAAGTGAAGAGGATGACTGTTTTGACACTGCCAGATGATTTGATTTGCCCTCTAAGGTTCAAGGGCGCCTTTCTTCAAGAGGGGCGCTTTTAACCACTGTAGACTGTGTTTTGCCTTGGTAGACAAAACGTGCACCTTCCAGACTTAGCCAAATTTTGGCCTTTTCCGTTTTGAGAATCTCCTTCGTTGAACGTCATCATTTTTATCTTTTTCCGCCATGGTTTCTTCGTTGAAGCTTTTGAGGTTTAGCTTTCAGCACCTGGTACTGGCCAATCTGCCATTAATGGCTGCGGAGCTCCTAACTTTGTTCCTGAAAAATAGAAATAGACCCACCAGAGTAAAACATATTTTTTGATAATTCTGACTTGATCAGTGTGATCGTGAAGGCAATTAAGCCTATCAGAATTATTTTCAATCATTTCCGGGAAGGTCCTATTTTTTAGGGTTTCCATAAAAATAGGGGTGTAAAACCCTAATTTTCGTTTTTTCAAAATTTTAACCATAGGTTCCTTGACAGAAACCCACAAGGATTTCATATTTGGTTTGACCTAAAACATACTTTAGATGGCATTTTTACGTTGTTTAGCTCAATTTAAGCAGAATGCCAAAAATTTCATTTTGGGTATAACATAGCCACCGGCTATTTATAGTAAGTTCTTGACTTTCTGACTTCAGTAGCTCTCTTTGACTTGAAACTTGCTATGCCTGATCCTGATAACTTGAGTGTCGTGCTGATGCCAACCTTGGGTGCAGACCTGCTATTTATAGCCGTGCCCTGACTTACTAAAAATAGTAAGTTCTCCGATTCCGCTCAAATTTTGCCAGCAGGTGCTTTGAAGTATGCTGTCATTGGTGGGGTACTTCGTTTTGGCAATTTCTGGATTTTACCCCCTATAAAAGTGGAAACCCTAATTTGACTTGCATGTAACCCGAACGGTCTCTGTTTGACTTTGTTTCTTCTGCATGTCACTTCGCATGCTGAACTGAAGTGTTGGGTGGCTGGTGTGAAACTGCTATTTTATAGAAACTTCTTGAAAAGTGACTCATCCACTGCCGGATGATTTTGCATGTCATATTGCCTGTGGGATCTCAAGAAACCCAGAAAAACCCAGAAAACTGGTCTGCATGCGGGTACTGGCTAAAAATAGTAAGTCCTCGAAACTTGATCTTCCTTGCTTGCATGTCACACTGTTGCGAAACTCTCGAAAAACCCAGAAGGAATATCCAAACATGCGTTAGAGAACTCTGCATGCAAACCCTAAAAATAGCCTCTAAAAGCTGAACTTTGAAAGTGATCGTCTCGGTTTGCATGTTATATCGTTGTGAAGGTTTCGAGAAACCCAGAAGTAATCTCCGGACATGCAATGAAGAATCATATATTTGACCCCTGAAAATGGCTCCTGAAGCCTGAACTGCTAAAAATAGCAAGTTGTCTGATCTGGCTCAAAATTTACGTGCAAGCAGCTTGATGTGTTCTGAATGTGTTGAAGCTGACAAAATTCCAAAATCCTGCTGAAACAGTCCCCGATTGAGTACTTACTATAAATAGTAAGTTGTTAGAATTCGATAAAAAATTCAGTGGGACTTTGCTGGAAGCCTTGTGATCGCTGTACTAAGCTCAGATTTCAATTTGATAGCCTGGTTTGACCTTAAAAAGCCTGAGGGATAGAAAACCCTAATTTCACAGACTTGAACAATATTTCAACCTGGGTCAAATGGTGGGACATCCCCGGAAGGACAAAAGACCAGAATGGAGCAAAAATTAGGGGGTCCCCATCTTGGATGGGGTGATGTGTGAAAAAGGTCACAACAGATCTGATTTATAAATTACAATATAAGTGTTGCTGCTCACTGCTGTAGGATCAGATAGTTAAAGTGTTAGGTAGACATGTTGCAAATATTAATTTGTCGTTACTAACTCTGTCCTTTAAAATTAGTGGTTTTTGCCTAGGGTTTATTGGTTTGCTGCCTAGGGTTTAAGTTCATAGTTACCATTCTCAGTTATCAAAATATACATGCAATTTACTCAGGGTCTCAACTTCCTTTTATGTCACAATTTCTAGGGTTTTGTCTCATAATTCACTATTTGTTATTTTTTTGTTTCCCTAGTTTAGAAAGACAAAAAATGATATTTCCAAAAAGTCTATAAGAAGGGACATTACAT
Source organism: Sequoiadendron giganteum (assembly GCA_007115665.2). Lineage (NCBI taxonomy): Eukaryota > Viridiplantae > Streptophyta > Pinopsida > Cupressales > Cupressaceae > Sequoiadendron > Sequoiadendron giganteum. The sequence goes on along the minus strand of CM021109.1, from coordinate 504,078,963 downwards.
TGGTATTGAAGCCTAGATCTTGCCAGCCTGCAGAGAAAACTAACATTTTGGTTCAAATCTCACCGCATGCAAGCAAGTGAAAGAGAAAGATATTATCAAAGAAGAGAGGTCCACACATTGGTAGTAGAGGAAGAAATCATGGAAGACAGAGATAGGAGAGATGAAATATATACTGTAATGTCCCCTTTCGAGTAGTCAAAGATGACCACTTAACCTATTTTGTTCCCGTAGGCTATATTTAGGAAAAAAGGGAATAAATTTAATTAATTATTTATTGAAGAGACTAAAGTGAAAATTATAAGGAATATTAAATGGTCACTTTATTATTTGAGCTTAATATAATTTTAAAAGGCGGGAATTTAAAAAGGTCTTTGGGAAAGTTCCTTGAACATAATAATAGAAGATTTTGGAGCTTGTTTGAGATATATGGGATTATTTCTCTATTGTGGATTTTAAGAGCTTCTTGAGGAGCGAAACCCTAAGATGAAAACTCAAGGGAAATCAGTTTCTGTAGTGAAAGACCTACCCTTATTGGTTGCAGGTGGAATCACTCAGGTTTCATGTAGGAGATTTAATGATTGCAGAGTGTAAATTTCTGAAGGTTTGTAGGCAAACGGAAATTTATTATTTTTCTTTCAATTTGTGTAATGGATTATCTATGAATGTGGTTGCATATAATTTATGGATATCAGATTCGACAAGTTGTAAGAGGAAAAGAAAAATAATATAATTTATTTATTGTATTGGTTCATACTTCCCATCTGTACCCTTATTATCTGTAGCTGCTTTACTTAATGCTATCCGTACTATTTGAGGTGGGGTCAATGAAGAATATTAAGGCTTTATCTTAGCCTTTACAAACCTTGCGCAACTTTATTTGGAGTTTTACACCTCCAAAAGAGTTGCAACCTATTAATTAGAGCAGCTTACCATAAGGGATGCCTATGAGGAGTAACATGGACTCCAAAAAAGCCAAAGATTGAAGGGAAAAAGGAACAAAACAGGAATTTGGAGGCTTAGAAAAGTCTTAACACAGCAATTAAGGAAGGTTACAAGTCAAAGGAGAGTATTATAAAGGAGACACCGCCCATTCTCATTATCTGTACCAATTAGGAGGTGCCATACCAATAGTCAAGGTTAATAGCATCACCTAAATCTATGCTGTACTGTAGTTTGGAGCTGCTTTAGGTCAGCAAATATTTATTAATAATTTTTGAGTGAATATTTGAAATTTATGTATTTCCCTGTATAAGGTAAATTGTATCAGCATTATTAAGACCTGGAAAGAGTTTATCTGTGGCCATATTGAACTTAATAATTGTATTAATAATGCTGTTGGCATTTTAAGTTATTGGGAAATTGTTGCTGTGATAATTATCTTCAAGTCAAGTGGAATCTCTTTAAAAACAACTTGATGTAAAACTGTTTGACAAAATGCCTGAGCAATGAAACTATGAAAGTCTGCAAAAATTCGGTATAAAATTGGTTTGGGATATTTCATACACATTGATGGAAATCCATTAGTCAAGGATAGAAAAATATGGAAAGATCTTTGGCAAGGATAACTCAATCCTTACAAAATCTAATTCCAAACAAGGCAGTTAATGGAGAGGGAAGTTCTTTAGTTAATAATTAAGGTTTCAATCAACCCTCTTTCCCAGAATTTTCGAGCATAATTCCTACAAAGAAGAGGAACAACTATATGGTGAAGAATCGTTTTTTCATCAACTAGGTTATGAGGTGGATTCTTACCATGAGGAATATGAAGGACTAAGCCAAGCAACCCATAATACTTCAACCTTTCAAGAATATTGTGACCTTAAAATGAATCATGATCCAAGCAAAGGAAGAAGAACTCAACACGAGCTACCACACAAAGGCATACAACAATATCTGGGTAAGATCACTATTCATGCTTATTATGGATCCAACAAATGTTTGCGATATTTTGGTTGCAAAAATTGGATACCGATTTTTTGTTGAATCCTATGTATGAATAAAAGACAATTTAGCTTGCTACCTTTCACTTGGAAGGTGAGGCTCATGATTGGTGGCACCATGGCATGAACATTCAAGGGCATAATCCCATCACCACATTAGAAGAATTCAACCAAAGAATAAAAGAGAGGTTTGACATAACAGATCTAGACGTTCACTTCAGAGAATTGGCATAGCTTAGGCAACACATGACAATGAACACCTATGTCACAAAATTTAGAGACTTTTAGTAGTGGTCTCTGATGTGTCATAGAAGAGACTTATAGTTCTATTAATGGAGGGATTGACCAAACCACTTAAGGGTGATGTGTCATAAAAGAGACTTATAGTTCTATTAATGGAGGGATTGACCAAACCACTTAGGGTGATGTGTGTTGGCGTTTCAAATCGCACCTCTGGAATGCGTTCTGGAAACGAACAGCTATGTGCAGTAAACTGCTTTTCGAATTAGGAGGGGAAGCTCCCTCTTTTGCTGAGTTGCATTAAGAAAAGTAATCTAAACTTAATTACGCCTATCTTTTTGGTTCAACTGCGAGAACACAAGGTTATAGAACACTAGATGTTGCGGCTGAGGTTTTCGCTTTAATGAAACTAGACAGCTACAACTTAACCTACGCTTAAAATGTTTCTACCCTCTCAAGTAAACGCAGAGCAAAAGAGTTTAGAAATGGACGAGTTTGATTTCTGACAAAGATACTTAAACAGACTATTCTTCAACATACATTTTAAGGCAAGCTGAAAATGAGATCATAAAAGTACTACGGAAATACGAGACTTTTATTTCAAGGCAGACAAAGCACACTCAAGATTTTATTTACTCATACTTCTAACACAAAACAAATAGACGAAAACTTTGAGATATTTATATCAGGGTAGACAAAGCACGCTCAAGATTTTATTTACTCAAGTTTCTGGAACAAGGATTACAACTTCGGGACAGCAAATTGTAGTAACACGCTTGCAACATGCGATCAACCTAATTATAATCAACACAACACATGCACTAAACAAGTATTTGCAGCTAAAGAGGCATGCAAACTTGCTCTTTACACAAAGTGAACAACACTAGAAGATAACAAAGAGAAGGTACTAAAGACACTTGTGTCTTGTTATCACAAGCACGGTTAAACTAAAATGAGCAAACACTGCTCTTATTTATAACTAAGCAGAGGAGTAGGGAACTCTAAAATCTCCTTGCTTTTACAACTACTGCTTGCCAACATGCAAGCTTTATTTCTAAATCTAGAAGAGATTAAAACATCTAAAACCCTAGAAAACTTTTAAAAAGGAAAGTGCCAACTCATGACAACTTGTTACAATATTTTCTTTCTATCCTCAAAGAATGGAAAAGATTTGAGACAGGAATAGAAAGAAAGCGTGGAAGATGCTTCTAGAAGAAAGCAGATTTAAAGCTCGATCACATCCGCTAAAAAGCGGGCAACTTCATCTGAAGTAGGAGTGTTGATGCTATTAATAGCAAAATGCCGCTTTTCCAAGATTTTTTCGCCATCTGTAATTGACTTCAAGAAATCTTCACTCTCATTGGCCGCTTTCTCGAACCTTGCTGACATCATGGAAATCATTATCATTCTCCCAACACTGCCCTCGCTGCCATGCAATATGCTCTGAAACTCGGCTTGGACTACATCAAGCCCAATGTAGGAACCATCCTCAAGGCAATACTGACAAGGAATTGCTGCAACTACTTCTCTGACGAACCTAAGAGTATCAACAACTCTTTGTTTATACGCTGCAAACTCCTCGGATATTCTGACATATGTATTCACCTTGAAAAGATGACTTTCTTTCCACTCCAGGATTTGTCTTTTATGTTCTCTTGCCATTGCAGAGCCACAAGCCATCTCTAAATCTGCAATTATGATTTTGTGCATGGGCTTGAACTCGGCTATCAGCTGTTCGAAATTTTGGATACCTTGACGTAAATCATGAGCCTTGTATCTCAACTGGAAGACTTGTGTTAGGACCTCTTTTCCTCTGTTGATGATCTCTTCAACCCACTCATTAGTTTGTTTTCCACAAATAACTAACTGCCTTAATTGCTGCTGACCAGCTGATGTTTCTAAGACTTGAGGCAGCAACTGAGTTGTTTGTGAGGTGCCTTGGATAAGATTTGATATACATAACCGGAGTTGACGATTTTTAGCTTTGAGGGCTGCCTTGTCTTCTCCATCCTTTTGCACTCTTTCTTGAATGTTTTCTGTTACCATTTTAAACAAACTTATATCAGCATGTCGAGTACTTTTACCAAGGTTTGCTTTGACCATAATAAAATCATCAACATCCACCTCATCTCTTATTTTATCTTCAAGAGGCGTGGCTGTCTCCATGACCATTTCACCCTCAAGATTCCTCTCAAAATGCATTTGTTTCTTGGCCTTCTTCTTGGGTGCTTCCTGGTATATGCTAAGGTCATCAACATTCACATGATACGAAGGCCTTCTTCTTGTCCTTCCCAAGGAACTCTCAAGCCAAGGTGTGGTATTTCTATTAACATCCAAGGGAGGAATAATTGTAACGTCGGCCTCTAGCTCCTCGTCTTCCAAATCAATGTGAATTGGCAAAGACCTAGGAGATGGTAGAGTTTCTTGTATCAAAGGTTCATCATGTTGTACTTCTTCTTGAAGTATGGGCTCTGGTGGAGGAACTTCTGTTTCAGCTGTAGGCTGCTCCTGTATAACAATCCCTGTATAATCCAACCTCCTTTTAGCACTCTTTGCTGATCTACTGCCCTTTGTGACCTCTTGAGACTGAACTTTTTCTTTGTTCTTTGGTTGCACTCTTGAAGAAGAGGGAAGAAATGAATGTTTCTTTGGCGGCTCTGCTACTGGAATAGACTCCCTTCTCTTTAGAATCAAGAAAGTCTTACTGTACTCTACCACTTGTCTTGTCCTTTCTTCCACTGTGATACATTCTTTATGAGCCCAGTTGACCTGTGGAAGAGGTTGCTGCTCAACCTTATTTCTAGTATAAGCTGGAAGAATTACATCCCCATCATCATCTGACAACCCTTCGATATCTTTTGATAAGCAATCTTTCATTTGATGAAGGGTTAACCTATTGTGACTTCGCCTTCGCACCTCATACTCGTCTCTGCAATTAGCCCAGAAGTCTTCAAGTGCGGGCATATGAGCATAGTTCTGACCAAGTCTAGATGCATAGAAGCCATGGGGATCATATAATCGTCTCTCGTTGAAAGGCTCAAGACCAAATTTGTCTAACTCGTTACCCATTAGTTTAGCTTCCGCAAATGATCTACATGTGTAAATACCTAAAGCAAAAGGAAAGCTGAAGGCTGGTTTCTTTTTGTTATGCAGACGGGTGTGAACATTTGAAATCTGCCTGAATAATTCCATGCATACTACGTCATCTGATGGATACGTCGGTAACATAGGTGGAGCCCCTGAATAACCGTACACCCTTAGGGAAGTGAAAGTGGCAAACTGAATAAACCAATTTGCCCATTCTGATATTGCAGCCCTGGCAATGGATGAGATGCGAACATGTAGCTCGTTGTCCAAGTCCCGCATTGTATAAATCAAGAATGCTTCATTCACCCTTTTGTAATGACGTGATGCAGCAGTGAATTCCAACTGAGTATAGTAGTTGTAGACATGCTGAATATTTAAAGAACCCTCCTTGTTTAACCCTCTGAATTTACCTTGATAGGCAACCAAATAGACTAGGTAGGAGACCATGTGAAATGCATGTCTATGAAAATACTCAGTTATCTGATGATGTAAGCAATCACTGATCAATGTAGGCCAGTCATAGAATTCTGTCTTTTTCATTATATGAGGTATCACGTAGAACATCCAAGGCTGAAACCTTGTTGCATCTGCTTGACCTGTAACTCGATTGAGTAGTGTTATTATAATGGCGAATTCATCTTTGAATCGTCCTCTTCCAACATCCTTTGGCAATGTAGAATGTTTCTCTTTCAGCCACCTATGTGCAATCTTCTTGCTGGAATTATCCTGATGTTCTTCCCATATCCTTTCACATTCTTCCACGTTGATGGTGACACTTCCAGGCCATGGTGGAATGGAAAAGCATTTCTCAATCATGTCTGGTTTTAGGCTGCAAATGATTCTCCCATCAACTGACTGTATCTCTCTTGTAGCTGGGTTGTAATGCTTGATGCAAGCAATTATGAACTCTAAGCTCTGTACTGAGAAAGGTATGGATGCTGTTGCAAGAAGACTTGAATGGGCAAGATGCCTGATGGTGGTATTGCTTGCATCTTCTAAAGGACGTATATTGAACACTGGCTTGATGTGATGCAAGTCAGTTTCGACTGTTTCAATAAAATCATGGTAAAACACTGATTTGGTTTTGAACTCTGCAGGAGTGTATTCCATTCCGAAAGACTTGAAGATTGACAGTAAACACGCCTAGGTTCAGACAAATTTTGGCAAACTTTGTAAATTTAGTTTGCTGTTTTTTCTTCTTCCAATGGATGAATTTTTGAGATTTATTCTGAGATATGGGTTTTGACTAGAATTTCGTTACAAGCCAACCCAGATCGTCCGTTTTTGAAAAGTATGAAGTGAAGACTGAAAAAGCAGCAAACCCTAATTTTCCCCAAAATAGAAGAAAAAGCTAACATCTGGATATTGTTCTTGAGCATAATCTGAATGGACCCAGTTGATTAGATTTTGAAAACTCTAGCTTCTGACTGAAAAAACAACAACTTTTAGTTTCTCTGAAAAAGCTGAGGTATGGGTTTTGTCTAGAAGAAGGTTTACATAAACCCAGAAGACTAGAAATGGATGAATATGAAGTTTTCCCTGACATGCAAAATAAAAGCAGTTGCTGCAACTTAGAGAGAAATCTTCAACAATTTGTCTAGAAGATAGAACAAAAATGGATCAGCTTGCTGAAATTTGATAGTATAGGCCCTCTTCTTCACAAATTCGATGTTCTTGATGAGAAAATATGGAAGAGGAGGTCTTCTTTGATTGCTGATCTGAAAATTTATGAGAAACCAACAAGTTAGGGTTCTTGAATCTTGAAAAACATAGGTTTGAAGCTGCTGCTCTGTTTCTCTTTGAAGGCACTTGCAAGAAAATATGAAAAATAATACATAGAGGTGTCTTTAAATAAGTTTTTGCTTTGAAAACAACTTCTTAAACCCTAATATTGAAGAAACCCTAAACCTAATTCATGCCTTGAGTAAAGGCGTATTTCTCCTCTCTTTGAAATTTTGAAATTTTGAAAAACTAAACTAAGGCATGAAGGAATGGGCACCCTTCTTGAGGTATGGCGCCTAGTCTTCCTAGACTTAGCCAAATTTCTATCATTTTCAACTTTTGCTCACTTTTTGACCCTGCTTCAGCTCTGTCTGCCGGCCTCTGGATTTGTCCGACGAATGAACTGATTCTTCTATCGCGGAGCCTAATCATATCTAACAACTTTGTTCTGGAGACGTCATCTGCTAAAAACTTCATTTGTCCCTTCGAAATGTCTGGTGCCTATCGTTGATAAGGGCACCCATTTCTTCTAGTGTTAGCCATTTTTATGATCTTCAATCTCTATGCTTGTCTTCTGACCTTCAGATGATTTCACTATTCCGGGTGCTGTACTTGTCAGATTGACTGGCTATCAATTTCACTGGACAGTTGAGATGAATCTGGAAGGGGTCCTTTGGATCACTCATTTCCGGAAACTGACTTCTGGTGGCCTTAAACCCTAGGCACCCTTCTCCTTCAGGGGTGCTCATAGCTTCCAGTGTTAGTTTTTATTTTTGAATTTTCACTGTTGCTTTCCACATTTTGCCATTTCTCACACTTTTTCTCCTCTGTTTGCCTGGCGATATCTGATGACTGCTGACTCTGATGGACAAGCTGACGGATTCGTTGGAGAGCTGGGTCTACTCTGACGAAGTTATATTGGAGGAGGCTTCTGCAAATTTGACCATCTGCTATCTCAAAAGTTTGGACGCCCTTCTTGAGGTATGGCGCCCATCTTATCCAGACTTAGATTTTATTTCGTTTTCTTCATCTTCAGAGTTTTAAATTACCTCTCCCTGTGGCTCCTGTTCGTCTTGGATTTGCCAGTGACTGGATGATCTGACGAGCATGCCGGCTGATTCGTTGCGGAGCTGGGATGATTCTGAGCAACATTGACCTGGAGATGGGAACCCTGATTTTGACTTTTGACCTCTGGAAAAGCTGGGCGCCTTTCTCCTTCAGGGGCGTCGATGGCTGGCAGTGTTAGAAAATTTTATCAAGTTTTCAATTTTACCTCGTAACATGTGTTTCCATTGCCTTTGGCTGCCAAGATGAATTTTTTTCTAAGGCATTGAAACATGGGCGCCTCTTCTTGATAGGGGCGCCTGAAATCTCCAGACTTAGATAAAATTTGACATTTTTCATTTTTCAACTTCCTTAGCTTGTTTCTCGTTTCTCATGCACATTGTTCATCGACAGTCTTTGTTTGATGCTCAAACTCTTGATTCTTACACCTGGCAGCTGACTGACTTCCATTAATGACCTTGGATCTCCGAAGCAGCTTCTGAAAAAGCAGAATAAACCCAGTAGAGTAAAACTGACCTTTTTGTGATTTTGACTGCACGAATCTGACGAGGAAGTATTTTGAGCCAATCAAAATCAGTCTTAACCCTAACGGCCAAACTTTCTATTTTTAGAAAATTTTACAAGTATCCATTTCATAAGAAACCCAGAAAAACCTAGAAAAAGTTTCTATTTTTAGAAAACTACTAAAAATAAAATTTTCCTAAAATTTAGGGATGAAAAACTGAAATCTGGGTATTGTAGGTTTGATCTTTTTGGACCGACCTAGATTGTCAGATTTTGAAAATTTCAAATTTATGACCCCCATGCAAGACATGCAGACCTCCATTTTGACCTTTCCTGATAGATTTAACAATATCTTGACTCAATTCTTCAAAATGCCTAAGTGTAGCGAAAATTTTAATTTGGGGTACAACAATGTGTCATAAAAGAGACTTATAGTTCTATTAATGTAGGGATTCACCAAACCACTTAAGGGTTTGGTTAAGGCTTTCTAACTACGATCTCTACAAAAAGCTACAAGAGGGCTTTGAATTTGGAAATATCAATTCCCAAGAACAAGGTTCAAATGAAGGCACCAACATTTGGACCTCCAAGTAAACCATTCTGAAGGGAATCTCCTCTTCAAAGGAATGTCACCAAGGGAACCTACAAGGACAAGGAGTCTAAGAGTGATCTCAGAAGGAAGAAATTATGCTTCTCTTGTAGGGAGCCATGGGAACTAGGACATTGTCACCTTAGTCGGGGACAAGTACATTAGATAGAGATTGTGTCCAATGAAGACTTTGAGGATCTTGAACCACAAGTGGAGGAAGAAGATCCCAAAGGGAGGAATAGGGAAGAGGATCTGGTAGGGACCCTACTCACACTTTTAGGTTCTCAATAGTATCATCCTTGTAGAGTTTATGGAGTCTTATATGGGAAAATAATTATAGTGTTGATTGATAGTGGGGCTACACATTATTTTGTAGATGAGAGATTGGTTTCTAAGGGAGCTTTGAAAAGTGGCAAATGGTTTTACTATTCCTTTCAATAAGAGGGTTCAAGGACTCAATATCACTTTGAGTAGGCACTAGATTCTCATTGACTTCTATGTGGTTGGCCTATGTGACATTGGGAGTATAGTGGTTGCATTCCTTTGGGGAATTGACACAAAACTATTAGACAATGGAATTAGAGTTCGAATTGGATGGTAAGGAAGTAATGCATCAAGGTCTTTCAAATGGAGCCCTAAGAGTTGTTTGAACAAAGAGGATGGAAAGATCACTTACCAAGAACAAGTTGCATCAATGGCACAATACTTGATATCAAACACATAATCTCCTCTAGGTGAGAAATCTTATCATGTTGATGTTCCATCTATTTTGGATAAGCATAGTGCAGTTTTCAGTGATATCCCTCGAGGGTTGCCTCAAGATAGAGGATTTCAGCACATAATAGAGCTTGAGATGGGGTCAATGCTGATTATTAGCACACCCTATCACCATCACTAAAGGCACAAGGAAGAGATAGAAAAGGCAATCAAATAACTTGTAGCAGACTGGCTAGTTTTTTGTGATTTTGACAAATGTTTGACAAAATACCAGATAATGATATATGCAAGGAAATTAACTATTCACTTGTACCAAATTGAGACAATAACTGCAGCATATTCTTTTATGCAAATTCAACTGTAACATATTCATTATATTAATATAAAATCAATAAAATCAATAAACTCAATTTTTCAAGTTTAATACAAAAATATGATTGAGCCAATATTACTTTTGATTTTATGTGATAATTAAGGCTGTTGTGAACTGTTGTTACAAATCTCATATAAATTCAGAATTGTACCTTGAGAAAATGTCCACCACAGCTGATACAATTTGCTGGAATTTAAATTGTAGCTGATTAGAAGAATGTATGCAGTCTAGAATTACTTAAAAATGGACTAGAATAGGATGGAAGCTGGTGTGGAAGGTATAAATCCCCTTAAAAATGGCATCACTTCCTTCTTACAAGCCTCACATTTCCTTTTAGCACCTTCTTCTTATGGTACGGTTGGTGTATAATATGCAAGCTCCAACAACAAGTCTCACGTCCTCACATGAATAATAAATATGCCTTGTTTGGTATGGCTAGTGCAAGAAGTTGGTGTGGCCAGTTTGGAAGAAGTATGGATAGTCCACAAATTCACCTCCAAAAACAATCAATTCACGTTTGCTTGCAAATAATAGAACTTCAAACTCACTTAGTAGGAATGGCCACAAACTGAAGAAAAATGATATTCAATACTTCAACACAAATCTCCACAAATTCCAATATCAAGGACACCTATGTATTTTTTATGAATCAAGGAGGTTTTTCATCCTCGAAACCAAACTTTGTCATAGGGTTTTGTTCCTAGAGAAAAATGTTGAATGTAGTTGGCCAAAATGTAATTAGTTGGCCTGGAATAAAAAGAATAAGACTTAGTTAGTTGGCAATTAATGTAAGTGTTTTGTCTTGTTAGTTGGTAGTTCGGGAATTAGTTCCCGAGAGAATAATTAATGTAATGAAGCGACGCGACGGTTGGTACTCAACCACCTCTGGGCGTTATATGTATCGCTGTCATGTAGTTAATAGATGTGTTACTGCTGTTGCTATGATTGTCATGAGATATTTGTACTGGCATATGTTGAATAAATAAAGACAATAGTGATGGTTTTATGCTTTACATTCTAGTACGTTGTTATGTTCTGTCAATTATTCTCATTTACTCATTGCATACGTTGGAGTCCATTCCGTGAGTAAACCTTTGGCGCCATTTCCTAAGCAGACTAGGGAATCACTCGTCATTATGATGGTAGCGTAATGGGTTGACTGACGGAGGAGCCTGTGGAAACTAATGAAGCAAGAGAGGAGTTGACACAAGATTTGGTAAATCTGTGGAATATATCACTAAGAGATCACGTACGGAGGGAAGCCCTCAGGTGAAAAATCCCTGAGGCAGTTATTTGGGATAGACTGGAAGTGAACGACAAGGTTGATCACCTTCTCAACCGTCCGCCAAGACTGTAGGCTCGCCACTTCATCATCCTTCAGGACCTTTGGTTGGAGGAGGATCTGGAATGCCGAAGGCAACAAATATTGCAGCAGTATGAAGAACGAGCCAAGCGGGAAGAGGAGGAACGAGACACTAGCCAGAGACGTACCCCTTGCAACCAACAATGATCGCGTCCTGTACGGCCAAACAAAGACAAGAACCGAATACCAATTGGGCACGAAGCTGAGGAAAGGGTTCGACGATCACTTAGACTACAAGAGCAAGAAAACCGGCGACAAAGACTAAGGCAAGTTGAGAAAGAATTTAAGGAAGATTTAATTGAAATAAACCAAAGTATAAAAAGAGCATATGAGAATCTTGAGGAAATAGACCAATCAATCAATAGAGCACATCAAAATTTTGTTGAAGGAAGGGACGAGGAACCCTTTAGCACTCCATACGTTGGAAGGTACAAAATCATTGAAAATGAAAATGAATTAGGGGAAGAACTTGATAGCAGCATCTGACGCATTTGGGAGTTTTCCATATTGGACGATGACGAAGGGCTGAGGATTGGAAGATCTGAGCCCAAGACCCCTTGGCGGAGGGAGTACCTGAGGGAACCCCAGGAGACTCAAGGTGTCGAGGATGCTGATAGAAGACGTGGGAGTGACTCGTACGTGGCTGAGAGTGCAAGTGACGCACCAGAACGTAGCGGGGAAACCGGTCTAGTCGGGTACAATACACAAGGAGGACAGCGGGGAAAGGTGGCGACTCCAGCCGAGTGGCAGAAGCTGCCAAATTTTACAGGGAATGGGTCAGAAGATCCAGTATGACATTGCAAAACATGTGAAACAATCTGGATAGAAAATGGATAGGATGATCTGGATCACTAGCTGAAAGCATTTCTGGTGACACTCAGAGATAGTGCCATCGATTGGTACTCAAAATTGGACCAAGCAAACAAAGCTACATAGAGATTACTGAAGCAAGCCTTTCAAGATGAATTCAGACTCCTGAGGGACGATAGCGAGATTGTAGAAGAGATCTATAATACCAAGCAAGGGAAGCACGAGAGTGTGCGGACCTACAATCGGAAACTGAAAGATTTGCTAGGGAAACTTGAGTCACAACCAGCGGATGGCCTGAAGAAGAGGTGGTTGATTGAGGGTCTGCTTTCCTCACTCTGGAAGAAAATGAAGGTGGTTCCTCCATCCTCGTACACCGAAGCATATAACCGGGCGATGGACATTGAAAGTGAGAACAAGACATCCTCAAGAGGGAAGAAGAAAGATGACGAAGAAAGTACGAGAGAGCAAAGATGAATAAAAAACCGTGCAAGCTCTCCGTCGTGACATGTTGAGAATGGTGAAAGAACTGAAAGCTGATAAAGAAGGGTCCAAGGAGGCGAACAAACTATGGTGTACTGAATGCAAGATAAAAGGTCATACAAAGGCGAACTGTTCGAAGAAAATGTTCTGTGACATCTGCCAAGTTATAGGACACTCTGTCAAGGAGTGCTCGTAAAACTTAAAAACACGGAGTTCGCAAGTGTTCTTCACACAAGGGGAACATTCAACCCCTCCGACCACACCACCAAAACCCTAGAGCAACAACTCATCCCTTGGTGGCTATCGCAACAATCAGAGAAATAGTACGCCAAGAAGCAAAATTTAGTACGACAGCAAAGGTAGACCCATGATCCAGTGTCGGAAATGTAATGAATGGGGTCACTTTGCCAAGGATTGCTAGAGCAGTTAAGGTGCCGGGGGAAAGCTATGCAAATGGTGTGGTCTTGGCGATCATGAAGACATTGACTGCCCAAAGCAGAAAGGCATCAACATGTTGGAGGTAGTTGACGAAGAAGTCTTGGCACTTAGAAGGGCGCATACAAAGAATGCCAATTATTCGGAACCTCGTATGGAGAAAGAGACTCCGAGAAGCTAGGGAAAAAGTGGAAGAGGCAATGTCAAATGAACGAAGAACTTCTAAAGTGGTTAGTACGTCGTTGCAGTCGGAGTCTGAGAAGAACATAGTATGACAGGTGCTTCACACAACCGTACCAATTAAGGTAACAAACCTTCTGCAAACAATGCCTCAACTGACAGTAGCACTCACGAACGTCATTGCAAACAATATTTAGAGGGGTCCAAACGAAAATATGAAAATGCTAGCAGGAGAGGCCACAAACCCAATGCTACTCGCAGCAATTGTCGGGAGGAAGCCGACCGTTGTGTTGTTCTTCCCTCTTGGGGATGGAACTCTTCGACACCATTGTCGACGGAGGCTCTAGGGTGAATGTCTTGCCAGAGGAGACATGGAAGTGCTTGGGTAAGCCAACTCTCTAGCCCTCGACATTCCACCTGGTAGGAGCAGATCAACATAGCATCAAACCTCTTGGTACTCGAATGGCACATAAAGTTTTGATTGGCACACAATAGTTCTTGTTAAATTTTGTCGTCATCCCACTGGAGAAAAAGGCGTACGATGCACTATTGGGACGGGGATGGTTGATTGCCGCCAAGGAAAACCATAATTGGAAGATAAACACACTCTTGATTGAGAGCCACGAGAAGTACACTATTGATTTGAAGAACCAGGCGGTCAGTGAAGAATTAGCATCTTCAGGATCAAAATCGGATGGAGGATCAGGTGTCGATGAAGAAATGAAGATAATGAAGCCGAACGAGGAAGGTGTACTAGAAATTGGAAGTTGCTCGGAGGACGAGAGCAGTTCATTGAATGGGCTATTTCACTGGCAGATGGAAGATTATGAAGTTTTCCACCCCAATTGCAACATGTTACAAATCAGAGGAGAGGAAGAAGATAAGGGCTCGATCAGTCAGACATTTCCGCCAAAGTACGACGAGTATAAGGAAGGTGTGGCGGAATTGGATCAGATGCCAACTCATAAGTTTGAACGAGACAAACTCATCAAGTACGGGGAATCGACACTGTAGAAGGTGAACCTCGGTGAACAAGAAAAGCCTCAAAAGATTCTCGTTGGTGATGATTGGGACCTTGTACTAAAGATGGTGGCATTTAAAATCTTCATGGAATATAAAGATGCCTTTGCCTAGACGTACAAGGACTTGAAGGGCATACCGTCGGAGCTGTGCATACATAGGATCCCTCTCGTACCGAGAGCCCAACCCGTACGAAAGAGACCCTATAGGATGAATAAAAATTATGCCACCAAGGTGCAAGAGGAAATTGAGAAGATGTTGGAAGCGGGCATCGTTTTCAAAGTGGAAGTTAGTGAGTGGGTGTCACCGATTGTCATCTCCTTGAAGAAAGAATCAGGGCAGATTTGGATATGTGTCGAATTTTGGTGTTTGAACGCGGTGACTATCAAAGATCTGTTTCCAATCCCCTTCACCGACACAATCTTTGAAGAGGTTGTTGGGCATGAGATGTACTCGTTCTTGGACGGGTTCTCTGGATACAACCAAATTTGTATTGCAGAAGAAGACAAGTTGAAGACAACTTTTGTGGTCGAGGACGGGGTGTATGTGTACAACTGAATGTCATTCAGGTTGTGTAACGCACCAGCCACATTCCAGAGAATAATATTGCACATCTTGGACAAAATGTCGGCAACTTCAAAGCGTTCCTCGACGACTGGTCGATCGACAGTAACAAGGAGAAAAATCTGAAGGCTCTCAGAGAATGCATGGAAAGGTGTAGAGCAGCCCGCCTCGCATTGAACCCAAAGAAATGCAGATTCATGGTGCCACAAGGGAAATTATTGGGACACATTGTGTGCAAAGCTGGACTAAAGACTTGTTGTGACCTTTTTCACACATCACCCCATCCAGATGGGGACCCCCTAATTTTTGCTCCATTCTGGTCGTTTGGCTTTGGTTAGTGCGTCTCTCTCTCTATATCTGGTCCTTCCAGGGACGTCCCATCATTTGACCCAGGTTGAAGTATTGGTTAAGTCTGTGTAATTAGGGTCTTCATGCTTCAGGCTTATTTAAGGTCAAACTAGGTTATCAAATTAGAATCTGAGCTTAGTACAACAATCACAAGGCTTCCAGCAGGGTCCCATTAAATTTTCACTGTATTCCGGCAACTTGCTATTTTTAGTAAGTATTCAATTTGGGACTATTTTATCGAAATTTTGGAATTCTGTCAATTCCACCACATTCAGGTAACATCAAGCTGCTTGCACGTAAATTTTGAGCCAGATCAGACAATTTGCTATTTTTAGCAGTTCAGGCTTCAGGACCCATTTTCAGGAGTCAAACATATGATTCTTCATTGCATGTCCGGAGATTACTTCCAGGTTTCTCAAAACCCTTGCAGCGATATAACATGCAAACTGAGGCGACCACTTTCAGAGTTCAGCCTTCAGAGGCTATTTTTAGGGTTTGCATGCGGAGTTCTCTAACGCATGTCCGGATATTCCTTCTGGGTTTTTCAAGAGCTACGCAACAGTGTGACATGCAAGCGGAGAAGATCAAATTTCGAAGACTTACTATTTTTAGCCAGTGCATGCATGCAGACCAGTTTTCTGGGTTTTTCTGGGTTTCTTGAAACCCCACGGGCAACATAACATGCAAAACCATCCGACAGTGGATGAGTCACTTTTCAGGCAGTTTCTATTTTTAGCAGGTACACTTTGGCAGCCGCCTAACACTCCAGTTCAACAAGCAGAACGACATACAGAAGGAACGAAGTCAAACGGAGACTGTTCGGGATACATGCAAGTCAAATTAGGGTTTCCACTTTTATAGGGGGTGAAATCCAGAAATAGTCAAAACGAAGTACCCCACCCATGTCAGCATACTTCAAGGCACTTGCTGGCAAAATTTGAGCAGAATCGGAGAACTTACTATTTTTAGTAAGTCAGGGCACGGCTATAAATAGCAGGTCTGCACCCAAGGTTGGCATCAAAGTGACACTCAAGTTATCAGGATCAGGCGTTGCAAGTTTCAGGTCAAACAGAGCTACTGAAGTCAAAAAATCAAGAACTTACTGTAAATAGCAGGTGGCTATAAATAGCAGGTCAGGGCAGAGGACTGGCAAAACAGGTTCACAAGGCAGAGAGTATCATATGATGAAATTTTCAGGCAAAACGGAGCTATATGAGTCGAAAATCAAGGGACTTTCTAAAAATAGCCTGACTTGCCCAAAATAGACGGTGAAGATGAAGGCAGGTAGAGGTATGAAATTTTTTTCTAAGTTTGGAAAATGAAAGTTGCCTAGTGAAAATGCGTCCCAGTCAAGGTGATGAAGACTTAAAATATTCCAAGTATGGGAAATGAAAGCTCATGTGTGAAAATGCGCCCACCTCAAGATTGATAGCTTAAAATATTCTAAGTGTGAAATTGGAAGTCACACATGCCAAATGCGCCTTCATTTGAAAGTACCACCCTCAAAATGCGCCCACCATGGAGACCTCTTGAAAATCTTCTAAGGCATTGAGAATTTCCTAAGGCATTGAAATGAAAGTAGCCACCTCCATTTGCGCCCTCATCTTGAAGCCCACCATGCTATTTGCGCCCAAGGAAGTTGGTGACTTAGAAAAACGCGTAAGGCACAGGAATAAAAGTATGCCTAGTCAAATGCGCCCTCAAGGAAGGTGAGGATATGAAATTTTCTAAGTAGTGAAATGAAAGTAAGCACATCAAAATGCGCCCTCAAGTGAAAGTTAACCCCATGAAATGCGCACAAGGGGGTGATGGGGTTTCAGATTCTCTAAGGCATGGAAATCAAAGCTAGAAGGCTAAAATGCGCCCTCAAATGGAAGTAGGCTATGTCAAATGTGCCCAAGCCTAGATGATGCTAAGAAGAAAAACGCCTAAGGTAGAAGGAAATAGAACTTGCAAGGGTGAAATGCGCCCTCAAGGTGAGGGGAAGATCAAAAAATTATGCTAAGGCATGAAAAATAAAAGTTGAGGGTGTTAAGTGCGCCCAAGTTGAAGCAAAGATGTTGAAAATTTCTAAGGCATGAGATAGAAGTAGACCCCATCAAATGCGCCCTTGTGCTAGGAGTGGTTGGGCCGAAATTTTTCTAAGGCAAGTAAATGAAAGTGCAACCCCTCATTTGCGCCCATCTCCAACAAGTCTAATATGCGCCCAAAGAAGAATGCAGGCCTTTGAAAATCGTCTAAGGCAAGAAGTGGAAGTAGGCATATGTAAATGCGCCCAACCTTATGAAGTGATGAGAAAATATTCTAAGCGAAAGTAAAAGCTTCCTAGGTAGAATGCGCCCAAGCACAGAGGAAAAAGAAACGTTGGAAAAGTTTCTAAGTGCCAAAGATAAAAGTGGAGGCTCCAGAATGTGCCCTCAAAGCAAAGTATCTCCTTCAATATGCGCCCAGCCAAGATGAGTTGATCAATAGCTTTTAAGGAAAGCAAGTTAGAAGCCTTGAATATTTCTAAGGCAAGGAAATGAGAGCTGGAAGTGGTGAATGCGCCCAAGGCAATTGGAAATCTAAAATATGCTAAAGCACAAATTAGAAGCTCCCACATGAAAATGCGCCTAGCTCATGAGGATGCTGAAAGTATAAAATTTTCTAAGGCATGAGACTTAAAGTGGAATACCTCAAGTGCGCCCAAGTCAAGTGTGAAGGTAAAAACACGCCTGAGACACATGAAATAAAATTCACTAAAGGAATCCACCCTTGAAGTGTTGGGAGGCTGGTAAAATAAATTAAGGCGTGGCAATTTAAAATGTTCTAAAGGTGGACTCCACATAAAAAAATATGCGCCTATGGTAGAGAAAATGTTAGAAATATTTTCTAAGGCAAATATTTCACTAGAGAAAATACGCCCTTGGCATGAAAAGATAGCTTGATGAATTTTAAAATTTTCTAGAGACATTTAAATGAAATGGACACGGTGACGAAGTTTTATTTCCAAGGTAGAAGCAACTAAATATTTTCCATGGGTCAAGTGAAAAATCAAATGAACCCGTTCAAAAGGCACCCATGGGTTGGGAGTTAAAAAATTAATTTCCTAAGGGAAATTTTAATATTTCCAGAGGAAATTCGTTTTGCCTAGATTATTTTCCTAACAGAAATTAGATCTCAAAGGATGAGTTATTTCGAACAGGCAAGTGATTTTAAATCACCCGGAGTTGAATATTTTAAAGGGAAAATTTAAAATGTCTAAGGCAAATTTTATATTTAAATGGCAGACATTTTAAAAGTTCGAAATAAATCTACAACTCGCACGATTTTTTCGAATCAAATTTATTTAAATGCTGCGAGAATTTTAAAATAGAATTTTCAATCAAGTCAAGCGATTTTCTCATGAGTTGTTTAAATCACCAAGAGTTAACTGGCAGACTAGAAAGGAAAATTCGAAATTTGAAGAAGAAAGAATCTTCATTAATGGCAACTGCCATAATGACCGGCTGACGACTAGCCCACTACTGCGCCTGAATTAGAAGATGCCGAACGGAGATAGTGGAGAATTGATGAAGGTGCTAAAAATAGCCCCAGCACTACTCAGCAGGATTCTTCGCGAAGAGTTATTTAAACAACTTCATTTCTTTCATTTCTTCACACGTTTTGAAGAGCTTGGAATTGCTGAAGTGAGGAATTTTGTGAGAGATTGAAATATTTTTGAGGTTGCTGAGAGTGAGTTTGAGTTTTACTTTGAAAGTCGAAGTTGCTGGAGGAATTTTATTTCCAAGTTGCTGAGAGTTTTCTTTCCGAAAGGCTGAAGGTGTGTTGCAGCAATTTTCAAAATTGTATGCTGGAGAGCCGAAACTTTGTTTCCAAGTTGTTGGAGTTGCTGCAGATTTCCGGAGTTGCTGGAGATTTATTTTTCTCTGGAGATCTTTATTTTCAAAACTACTGAAAGTCAAAGTGCTGAGGAAGTTGATTGCTGTTAGAGTTGAGAAGAAATTCAAAATTTCATATTGCAGCAATCTCTTTATTTCTTCTAAAATTGCCGAAGTCAACGAAGTGTGGTCAAGAGAATTCGAATTATTTGTGCTGAGAAAATTGTTCACATTGCTGAAAGTTGTTGGTTGGCTGTAATTTTCTTCGCCAGTTAGAGTGCAGTTGCTGGAAGCTTCTTTATAAGCTCGGAGTTTTTATACAGTTTGAGGTTTGGAGTTAGATAATTATGCTGAAGAATTTTATTTTCAAAAGCTAACTCCACATCCGCAGCCGTCTCGGAGGCTATTTTATTTTATTAAAAATCTGCAAACTAACTTATTATTATTCTATCTTATTCTTGCAGATGGCTGGAGCAAAGGATGTTGCAGGAACAAGCAGAGCCGCAGGCAGAGCTGCAAACACTGAAACGGCCAAGGCTAGCTCACAGGCAATGATCAAAAGGCTCGCCAAGTCATTTCTTCCAAAATCGGCAATTGTTTCAAAGTTGGCAGGATTAAGTGACACCAACCTCGGGTCGTTTAATCTAAATGCACTCAAGTCTAGGATGTACGGACTGGGAGGCCATCAACCATCAGTCAGGCACATAACATCATGAAGAGTGGTATCTATTGGTTTTCCACCAGCAATTCAGTGCCCGGAGCTAATTATGGAGTGTGCGAACTACTACAAGCCGGAGCGTAGAACCATTGTCTCGCCGGATGGCAAATTGCTTGCCAACTTCACGCCAGATGCCATCGGAGAGGCATTTGGGATTCCTAGAAAAGATACAGATCAAAGGAGAGGGCGGATAAAATGTACTCCACCTCCTTCGAGAGGGTTGCTGCGGTCATCAACAGAGTTTGGATGCAAAAGCCAAAGCCACCTCGCACTAGACTCCCAAAGCAGATAATTGCCGAAGATGTAATATGCGACTTGATGATGATGTTGAGCCGAATAAATGGGAGTGCACAAGCCTACTTCTTCGAGCCTTGGATGTTCTACTTCATCGAGATCATCTTGGAGGGAAAGGATGTGTTGACTGGGCAAGAATGATCAGTGATAACATAGATGAGCAGTTCAGGAGCCTGAGGGGGACGAAAACCTTTTACATGAGCTCGTATGTGATATATATGCTGGCAAGAATGACCAAGCGAGGGATTACATACAAAGCCAGGCTGTGCACCTGATCAGTTCAAAATCCATGAGGCCTGGTTGCATCTCTAGTTGCTAATGATGCATTCACAATGCACATCACGAGGACCCTTCAGCGGAGAACGCAGCAAAGAATATCCAAAGAGGCACAAGCAATTCAGTGCCCGATGAGCTGCAATTCTATCATCTATCGTATCACACAGGCAGACAGGATTTATGAAACATCCGAATGATACAGAACGTCGAGTACCGACACAAACTACTTTTGGGCAAATGCTGTTGATGAGGTTGAGATAAGGAAAAATGTTTTTGGCTTCCCCTCAAATTGATCAGGGAATGTGAGATCATCCCAGTTCCCGACCAGGTGGAAGAGGATGTCAACTCGCTGGATGGCAAATTGCTTGCCAACTTCACGCCTAGATGCCATCGGAGAGGCATTTGGGATTGCTTCAACTACTGCCAAAAAAATGCTGTACAGATCAAAGGAGAGGGCGGATAAAATGTACTCCACCTCCTTCGAGAGGGTTGCTGCGGTCATCAACAGAGTTTGGATGCAAAAGCCAAAGCCACCTCGCACTAGACTCCCAAAGCAGATAATTGCCGAAGATGTGAAACAGGAATACTGCGACTTGATGATGATGTTGAGCCGAATAAATGGGAGTGCACAAGCCTACTTCTTCGAGCCATGGATGTTCTACTTCATCGAGATCATATTGGAGGGAAAGGAATGTGTTGACTGGGCAAGAATGATCAGTGATAACATAGATGAGCAGTTCAGGAGCCTGAGGGGGACGAAAACCTTTTACATGAGCTCGTATGTGATATATATGCTGGCAAGAATGACCAAGTATCGAGGGATTACATACAAGGAGCCAATAGGCTGTGCACCTGATCAGTTCAAAATCCATGAGGCCTGCACACAGTTGCATCTAGCTAACCCTGCCAGTTACAAACGGGCTAATGATGCATTCACAATGCACATCACGAGGACCCTTCAGCGGAGAACGCAGCAAAGAATATCCAAAGAGGCACAAGCATTGATCGAAGGAATACGGATATTGGCTCATCCAATTTCCGAAATTCACTTACATTAGGCTGCAGGGGTTCACTTCGTATCCATACCGGCTACCGAGGTACCCCACCGATCACATTATAATGCTGGAAATATCTAGGCAATTGATCGCCTATGATAAGATTCAGAAAAAGAAGAAGAAGGGTGGACTTGACTTTCCTATTGCCATGGGAAATTCCACTGAGGTGTGTCCCTCCTTGCAGGCAGCTCGAGAGGCAGAGGATGAGCTGCAATTCTATCATCTATCGTATCACACAGGCAGACAGGATTTCGATCCGTACAGAAACATCCGAATGATACAGAACGTCGAGTACCGACACAAGGCCCACATTGAGGACTTTTGGGCAAATGCTGTTGATGAGGTTGAGATAAGGAAAATGATGTTTTCCAGGCTTCCCCTCAAATTGATCAGGGAATGTGAGATCATCCCAGTTCCCGACCAGGTGGAAGAGGATGTCAACGTTATGCAACCCGACTATGGTTCATTCAGGGATATTTTGGTCCCACCACTTGATTGGTCCGAGCCAGAAATCATGGACTTGGACACGCTCTCTATTCCAGTGTTGACTTTCAGAAGGGCTTGGGTCGATAGACATGTATGCAGACTTAAGAGCAGATCGATCGCCCTTACTTATAGCTTGATGGGTGACCCAAGGCCGCTATTGGTGAGAAGGGGAAAACAGGTTGCTCAAACATCGGAAGCACAAGTAGAAGTACCAACCCAGCTAATACCGTTGAGGATGGAACAAACATCACCTATGCACTCACAAACTCAATCTTCGAGTTTGAGAGTGATTTCATTATTTGCTGATCAGAGGGCAGGATTGGGTGAAGAGCGGGAGCTTGAGGAGGTGGATCAACCCAACATCCGAGAATCAGATAGTATAAGCGTCAGTGCATCCAGGGCTGGCCGACAAGAGGAAGAAGAGGAAACAGTGGCTGACACTCGTTTCCAACAGATGTTGGACATGACATTGGAGGAAGAGGAAAACACAGAATAGGGGACCCAAGGGTTAGGAGATACGCAGCTCGTGGAAGATGATGAGCTCGAGTAGAACAGTGCAAGAAGAGAAGAAGTGCACAAGGTGGAGTCAACGGAAGAGCAGCCTCTTGTCATTTGCAATCCGCAGCAGACGGTGCTGGATTGGCTTTCGGACAGAATGAGAAGAGAACTCGAGGATGATACGGATCCAGTCATCGAGATGGAGGAGTTCCTCAGGAGGATCAGTGCGCCACCAAAAAAGAAGAGGGCCAGGAAGTTTTCAAAGATCTCGACTGATTAGTCAGGCTCTCGCACGCTTCAGGTGGCTGTTTCGAGAGGGGATTGTGATCGAACCGAGGAGAGGCCTGAAAATTACGTGATCACCACAGTAGAGTTGGGTCGTCCTACGGGAGCCCAAATTGTTGAGGAGTTCGATAACTCCTATCAGGCATTGAAGGATCAGTTGCTCCGCACGGAGGGGAAGTATAAGAAATTGAAGAAGGAGCACAAAACCTTGATAGGATATGTGTAGAGTCTAGTACGTCCAGGTGAACCAGCAAACCCAACAGTAGAACAGCCACCAGAGCTTCCGAGGGAGTCAGTTGTTGGCTTAGAGGATTTAAAGAAGATGGAAACAGAAGCGGACAAGTGGGTTAGCCATGTTCGTACTGAGACAAAAAAATTCATGGAGGACCTCGCCAATGCTTATCGGCAGGCCTCAAGTATTTTGGCACGGATGGACATGGTGGATCAGGCCTGGGGCGATACCTGCATCTATCAGACAAAGACTGTACTTCGTTTGGGGGCTTTGATGCATATACCTCTAGAAACTTTGGTGGATGGAGGTGTGATTTAGGATGGTGACAGGTATGATTTCACCAGTTGGTACTCCTCGGTGGTCACTGGCCGTGGATTTCACGATGCAGCGAGGGCAGATTCAGCCAGAGTGTGGAAAGCAATGGGTAACATCTTGGAGGGAGTCCTTAATACATTAGAAGCCATATTTGCTAGAAAGTTGGCCGCAGAGGAAATAATTGTTGATGGCTTGAAAGACAAACTGGCTCCATTCTTCTCAGCTGCGAGGTCGCTTGTCCTGGATGACTTTGAGAATGTCTCCACTTTCTCCAGTATAATTCAGCATACCCAGGACGCCTTGGTGGCATGGAAAAAATCTTACATCCGGCACGGACAGACGGTAGCAGTGTTGGAGTTCCAGCTCAACCATATTCCACCAATTTCTACCCAGGAGGTTGAAGTGGTATTGGCTTGATTGATCGAGTTTGCAGTCCGAGAATAGGACAGTGGGAATGCGCTGCTTGATGAAGATCTTCTAGAAGAAGATAGTGTGCATTAATTGCTCATTATGGTTCCTGCAGGGGAGTGGAGAATATTCTGTGCATTTATTGCCCCACTCCCCTCAGTGGCGGTTTTTAGGGCAGAAACCCTAATTAGGGCATAGGTGGCTCGATCTGAGCCCTTTATTGTAATTGAATCCGAACCGTCCATTGAAATGGGCTAACTATAAAAAGGGCATTCCCCCTCATTTGTAATATATTAGACATTAGATCAAGAATTGAATCAGAGCGAGAGTAGAAGGCATATAGCATTTAGCTTAGAAGTTAGCTTAGATTGAGGAGGAAAGGAAGTTTTCCCATTGAGGACTTTGTAAAAAGTTGTTGTGAACACTCTCATAATATAAAGATTTATCATTGTTTGGTGGTTCTATCTTCTATTGTGAGTAGCTAGCAAGGCTTGTTCGTCTTTCCAATTCAAGTAGATAGAGTAGAGTAGACTTTGTTTTATGCAAGTAGTTGTTAATTGTGGAGTGTGGCGTTGCGATTTGAGCACATCTTCTTTCATCCATACAACTAGCGGGCTTACTGATGGTAAGTTCGCCTTGCGTGGTCAATTGGAGTATTGGCACTTAACTTCAATTGTGGCTCATATGTCCGTATGCATCGTAGTGACGGTATGGACATGTTGTGTCATAATTTGAATACCTTTCTCATCCTTTGAAGATTGCACCAACTTTGTCGGAGTTGTCCGAAAGGAGACGAAGCAAAGTCTGGTTTGAAGATTGTTTAAGTCGATCCTCATCCTCCACCCTTTAGAAGTAGATTTGTAGAATTCCTACCCCTTATCCCTTTTTAATTCAGTATTTCCCGGTTAATTTAGGAGTCAGAGCAATACTGTCAAATCATTCATATCCTAATTGCTTCACAAAATCGAACAACTACGTAAGTCCCCTTGAATACCCAGCATATTCACATTAGCCAACTGAGTCTATTCGCGTTAAAGGAACCTTGGAGTTGAACGCATGAACTTTCACGCAATCTTAGCATGCAGAATACTTTGATCAAGAGAGAATAGAATGACCGTTGGGCATTTTTATTCTGTGTTGATGTCGTCTTAAAAAACACGTCGACAAGACTAATCTTGATAAAGTAAGAGTCATTGTACAGATGGAGGCTCTGGAGAACATCATCGGTGTAAAGTCGTTCCTCGGCCATGTAGGGTACTACCAGAGGTTTATCAAAAACTTCACACAAGTGTCGTACCTCTCGACCTACTGACAAGGAATGGACAACCTTTCATATGGCCTAAAGAACTGGCTGATTAGTTCACCCATACTGGCGTACTCGGACTGGAACAAGGAGTTCCACATACATGTGGATGCATTGAACTTTGCCATTGGAGCAACACTGGCTCAAGTGGGAGTACAAGGGCTTGACCACCCGGTGTTTTTTGCAAGTCGGTTACTTTCAAAAGTAGAGAAAAATTATAGTAGGACCAAATGGGAAGCACTCGGGATGGTGTACTCGGTGCAGAAATTGAAGCATTACCTGCTCGCGATGCCGTTCACATTTTATTTGGACCACCAAGCCTTAATGTATCTAGTAAACAAGCCAATAATTCAAGGGAGAGTGAGCAGGTGGCTACTATTGCTCCAAGAGTTCACATTCAATATTATCATATGTCCAGGTAGGAGCCATGTGATTGCCAACTAGTTGTCAAGGATCCGGTCAGGCAAACATTTTCCGAACGCACATCTATTCCAAATTGCAATACTCCCTTTGTGGTACGAAAAGATCGAAGAGTACCTGTGTACATCCACATTTCTGAAGGAGATGCCACCAACAGAGAGAAGGAAACTCGTACTAAAGAGAAAACCATTCCAGTTGATTAATGGATTGCTTTACAAGATGGGGTCCGACCAAATTCTCAGGAGATGTGTAATAGAGGAGATACCAGGGGTACTAAAAGAAGCACACAAAGGTTTGGCTGGTGGTCATATGGGCTCGGATGCTACGACCAGAAAAATCTTATTGGCGGGCCTATGGTGGCCGACGATGCACATAGATGCTTGGGAGTGGGTGTTAGGTTGCGACACTTGCCAGAGGATAGGAAACCGTTGAAGCGGGACTTTATGCCATTGTATCCATCTCAACCACATGAGTTGTTTGAACGATGGGTATTGGATTTTATTGGGCCATTGAAGGTGAGTCAATTACATCGGTGCCGATACATCGTGGTTGCTACAGAATATCTCACGAAGTGGGTTGAGGCACAAGCATTGCCAGATAACACAACACAAAGTACGACAAGATTCATTTACGAGCAAATAGTGCCACGCTACGGGATTCCGATATAGATTACTAGTGACCGTGGCAGACACTTCGTCAACCACGTCATTCAGTTGATGACAGTGGAGTTCCAGATCTTCCATAACTTATCAAGTCCATACTACTTGTTGATGTGTGTTTTATGACAACACCAACACAGAATAAAATGTCCAATGGTCACTCTCTTCTCTCTTGATCAAAGTATCCCGCATGCTAGGATTGCATGAAAGATCATGCGTTCAACTCCAAGGTTCCTTTTATTGCAAATAGACTCACGTGGTTGATGTGAATATGCTGGGTATTCCAAGGGGACTTACGTAATTGTTCAAGTAAGTGAAGCAGATGAAAGATTTTGACTGTGATGCTCTGATATCTAAACTAACCGGGAAAATACTGAATTTAAAGGGAATAGGGATAGGGAGTCGACAATCTATTTCTAAGGGTGGAATGCGAGTACAGACTTTGACAATCTTCAAACCAAACTTTGCTTCGTCTCCCTTCAGACAACTCCGACAAAGTTGGTGCAATCTTCAAAGGATGAGTAAGATGTTCAAATTGTGATTCAACATGCACACTCCGTCAGAACGATGCAAGTGAACACACGAATCACAACCGAAGTTAGGTACTGATATTCCAGTTGACCACTCAGGGTGGACTTACCATCAGCAAGCCCGCTAGTGGTATGGATAAAAGGAAGATTTGTCCAAACCAAACGCCACACTCCACAGTTAACAACTATTTGCATAAAATAAAGTCTATTTTACTCTAATCTACTTGAATTGGAAAGATGAAAAAGTCTTGTCAACTACCGACAATGCAAGATAGAATCACCAATCAATGAAAATCCCTATATTATGAGTCTTACACAACAACCTTTTAGAAAAACCTTCAAGGAGAAAGCTTTTCTTTCCTTTCCAAACTAAGCTAACTCCTAGCTCTACTCTGTAACTTCTATCTAGCTCTGAACTGCCTCTGACTGTATCTCTGATTCTAATGTCTAATTCTTTTACAAATGAGGGGGGATACCCCTTTTATATCAAGCCCAGTCCAGTGGACGGCTTAGATTCAAATACAATGGAAGGCCCCGATCGAGCCACCTAAGCCCTGATTAGGGTTCTAGCCCTGAAAACCGCCACTGAGAGGAGTGGGGCAATGAATGCGCTGGAGATTCTCCACTCCTCATCATGAACCACTATCTGTCATCAATGCACATCATCTCCTTCCAGAAGATCATCATCCAAAAGGGCGTTTCCTTTCTGCTTTTCGCTGGCTGCAAACCTGATGAACCTGGCCAATACTGCCTCAACTTCCTGATCCGAAATGGGAGGAATGTGATCCAACTGAAACTCTTAACACTGTAACTGTTTGCCCATGCCGGGCACAAGATTTCTTCCAGGCAACAAGGGCGTCCTGGGTGTTCTGAATAATGCTGGAGAACGTAGAAGTGTTCTCAAAATCATCCTGGGTGAAGGTCTTCACGTCAGAAAAGAATGGTGTTAATCTGTTCCTCAAACCATCTACAGTCACCTCTTCAGAAGTCAGCCTCCTAGCAAAGATTGCCTCCAACGTATTGAGGACCCCATCAAAAATATTTGTCATGGCCTTTCTGACCCTGACAGAATCCGTCTGTGATGCATCGTAGAACCCTCGGCCCGTGACCATTGAAGAGTACCATCCGGCGAAGTCATAGCTATCCCCCTCTTGAATCACACCTCCCTTAACCAAAATCTGCAGAGGTATGCTCATTAAAGCCCCTAAATGGAGAACAACTCTCGTCTGATAGATACGAGCTTCACCCCAAGCACGGTTGACCGCATCCATTCTTGCCATAATACCGGAGGCTTGCCGATAGGCATGTGCACGGTCCTCCATAAACTTCTCTATTTCAGCACAAACGTTGGCAACCCACTTGTTTGCCTGTTGTGCTATTCTTTTCAAATCTCTTTGGTCCGCAAATAGTGACACTTCTTGTAAACTCGGAGAATGTGCTCGTGATGGTGTATGTGCGGATTCCTCAACTCTCAGAGGCTCAGGTCGAGTTGGCTCTTTTCCTCTTGGCTCTGGAGTTTGATCAACCTGCCTTCTCTGTCTAGCTGTTGGTGATCTGTGATCTCCTCTCAAATTGTATGTGAGGGGAATTGATCTTCCCTTAAGTCGGCTGACATGCCTCTCTACCCAACTCCGTGTGAATGTTAAGACTGGGATACAAAGTGTATCCAAGTCGGTAATCTCTGGTTCTGACCAACCCGGGAGTGGTAGAGGCGTATCCCTCACTGTTTCGTAATTAGCTTGTACAACATTTATATCTTCTTCGATTTGATCTGGCACTGGGACAATCTCGCACTCCCTGATCATCACCAACGGTATCCGAGAAAACATTCTCCTCCTAATCTCGATCTCATCCACTGCACTTGCCAAAAAGTCTTCAATCTGTGCCTTGTGTCTGAACTCTTCGGACAATATCCATCTGATGTTTCTGTGGGGATCGTAGTGCTGCCTACTGGTATGGTAGGAAAGGTGGAAGAATTGGAGCTCGTTCTCTGCCTCCCTTGCCGCTTGTAGTGATGGGCAAATTTCGTCAGAATTCCCCATGGTAATCGCGAATCCAAGTCCACCTTTCTTCTTCTTCTTTTGAATCTTATCATAGGCAATAAGTTGCCTAGATATCTCCAGCATCACTATTCTGTTCGTGGGATACCGGGGCAATCTATAAGGATAAGAGGAAAATCCTTGCAGCCTTATGTAGGTAAACTTCAGAAATTGGATAAACCAACACCCTAACTTCTCAATCAGCTCCTGTGCCTCTCTAGATATTCTGTGGTGAGTCCTTTGCTGCAAGGTCCTCGTTATGTGCATGGTGAAGGTGTCATTGACCCTTTTGTAGTTGGTGGTGCTTGTCAAATGCAACTGCGGACAAGCCTCATGTATCTTAAACTGATGGGAGCCACACCCGATTGGTTCCTTATATGAATTCCCCTATACTTCGTCATTCGGGCTAGCATGTAGACCATGTAAGAGCTCATGTAAAACGTTTTTGTTCTCCTCAAACCACGGTGCTGCTCATGTATGTTGTCACTGATCATCAGTGCCCAATTTATGTAATCCTTGCCTTCCAGCACCAAGTTGACATAATAAAACATCCAAGGTTAAAAAATGAACGCTTGGGGACATCCTCCAACTCTGCTCAGCATCATTATCAAATTACAAAACTCTTGCCTCAAATCTTCTGAGATTATCTGTTTGGGCAATTTTGTGTGAGTTGGCTTGGGCTTGTTCATCCACCTGGTATTTATCAAATCAGCACATCGGTCAAACGTGGATGAGTACATATTTTCAGCCCTTTCCCTTGTTTTATAAATCATCCTCTCATGGATTGGTATTCCGATTGCTTCTGGTGTCAGGTTAGCCAATATCTTGCCATCTGGCGAAGTGATCGTTCTCTGCTTTGTGTTGTAGTGGTTGGCGCATTCCATGATTAGCTCTGGACACCGGATAGCTGGCGGAAAACTGGCAGCTGCATAGAGTCTGCTCCTAACACTATTATGTGAAGTGACTGATGGGTGATGGCCCCTAGTCCCCATTATTCTGATCCTAAATGTCTCCAAGTTGAACGAGCCCAAGTTTGTGTCAGCCAACTTGCCCAACTTCGAAGAGAATTTTGATTCTGGCAAGAACTTGCTCAATTTCTTAATCACCGCCTGTCTTGATGTGTTTGCTCTTGTAGATTCAGCGTGGTTCCCTCTGCCTACAGCTCTGCTTGATTCGGCCATTCTCAACTATGCCTATCTACTTTAATGTTTTAGAAGTTTCTCTGGTTGCAGCAACACAATGTCAAATGCTGGGAGATGTTTGCAGCAATTTAGAAGTCTCAGCACTTGAAACTCCTCTCTTCAAGTTCGCACTTCAGCCACTTAACTCTTCACTTAGCAAAGTCACGCCTTCAGCAACTGCTAACTTTCAGTAATTCGTACTTCTCAGCAGTTTAGACCTCTCAACTTAGATTCGAACCTTTCAGCAGTTTAGGACTTCTTTCTCAAATCGTACCTCTCAGCATTCAGCAACTTGGGACTTTAGAAGTTCGCACCTTCAGCAATTTTACTCTTCAAATTCGAACTTCAGCAATTCGAGACCTCTCTTTGCAAACTCGCACTTCCCATCAACTCCAAACTTTCACACGAATTCAGACTTCTCAGCAACTTGAGAATTTTCTACCTCTGCAAACTCGCACTTTTCAGCCTTAGAGGATGTCTTGCATCGAACAACTTGTGAGAAGAATGAAAAGAGCTTAGAATCTTATAGACAAATCGAAATCCAGTAGAGGCTATACTTAGCACATTTTCGAATTCCATTTGCCCCCCCTGGCCAGTTGCAACACTTGTCATCCGGAGAATCGGAATCTTGGACTTCTAGAACTTCGAAATTTCATCATCCTTGCATAGGCCTGCTTCATCATATTAAATCAATCACCTCTTTGAACAATTTTTATTTATCTGGCTAAGTCATTTTTTGTTCCGGCAAAATTACTCCATTCTTCCAGTTCGATCCTCAAGCAAAAACATATTTTGTGAAGAGACATTCTCCACATTTGCCTTAGAGAAATTTCTTGAATTTGCCTTCGGAAATTATCAAAACAGGCACTAGGCAAAATTCTCTGTTAAAATGACATGAGCGAGGTGTGGAGTTAGTTTAAATCATCTCTGAATTGCAAACGTTCAATACCCAGAAGAAAACTCCCTTCAGAACTCGTCGTTTTCATGTGTATCCGAATGAAGGGGTACATTTAATTCTTATTATTTTAAAATATTAAAATGGCTAAGGTTCATTCATTTTCACTCTGGATGTCTTCCACACCTGCAATCTCCAATTTTCTCTGCCTTGGCACCTTCTATGATTTTACTAAAAAAAAATCTTTACTGGCTCTGGGTGCACTTCACACTTGTTCTTGAAAATTTCCAACTTCATCTCTGCTTTACGTGTATTTTTATTTTTCCGTGTAATATGCCTTAGACAAATTAATTTTAAATCACCCATGAAGGGCGCATTTCATCTCATGCTTCAACCATTTTGCCTTAGGAAATTTTTATCCTTTACTTCACAACAAGGGCGCATATCTCCTAGCAAGGGGGAATTTCATTACACCTTTGAGCGTGCTTCACTAGGTGGGGGAGATTTCATACTTAGTAAATTCTTAAAATCACGCCCCATTGCCTTGGGCGCATTTTATGTGTCATGAGGGACACTTTGAGTGAATTTCCCCATGTGTGAGGGAATTTCTTTGCCTTAGCACACTTCCTCTTACCTTCTACAACTCGGAGACGCATATGACATAGGCTACTTCCATTCCTAGGCGTATTTGAGGGGTGGTGAAGGAACTTCCACGCCCTTGTGACTTCTCACCTCCCTTGGGCGCGTTTTGCATGGTGAACTTCCATATGAGGGCGCATTTCATGTGCCATGAGGGAAACTCCCTTTACCTTAGCACATTTTCCCCTTTTACCTCCACGTTTTTACCTTATGTGGCCACCTTGGGCGCATTTGCCATGGGTAGGAGGAGCTTGTGGGTGCGTTTGAAGGGGTGGGGAGGAATTTCCCACTCCTTCGTAACTTTTCATCTCCCTTGGGTGCATTTTATGGGGTAGCATGAAGGAATTTCCATGCCTTGGCATTTTTTGCTATGCCTTCACTCTTTGTGGGCGCATTTGACCCATGCTCAGGGAATTCTTGGGCGCATTTTGCCTAGTGTGCAGGAATTTTCACACTTAGAGAATTTTCTTATCAATTTTCTCCCATGATTTGGGCACATTTAGCCTATGAAGGAAGAATATTCAATATTTAGAAATTTTCCAACCTCTTCACCTCTCCTGGGCGCATTTCATCTGCCTTCATGCCTGTTTTTATCTATGAATTTCCAACGCCCTAGCCATGCCTTGGCTTTCTAATTTTAGCAAATTCAGAGGAATTAGGGTTTCCATGCATTTTACTTGTTCTGAGCTGGAGCAGGCGTGGCTGTGCTTCTATTGACCTTGCTACCTTGTTTATACCCTCTATCCACACTGGTATGCTATTTTTAGCCATTTGCTATTTTTAGCAAACCCTAAAATTGATCAATCTTTGTAGCTCCGTTTGTCCTGAAATTCGCTCCAATTGTCCTTGATGCTGTGAGTGACCTGTTTACACCTGTCCCTGGCACCGACGTGCTATTTATAGCCATGAGGTGACTTACTAAACATAGTAAGTATTCAGATCGTGCTCAAATTTTGCCAGTAGGTAGCTTGAAAGATGCTGATCCCAGTGGCGAGCTCTGCTTTGACAACTCTGCATTCCATTCCATCTATTTTTAGGTATAGCTTTGGGAACCCTAATCCTGACTTGCATGTGCTCCATACTGTTTCCACTTGGCTCGATTTCTGTTGCTTGTCATTCTGCTTGCTGGATTGAAGTGTTGGGTAGTTGCTGGAGTGAAACTGCTATTTATAGTAAGTATCCGGAAAGCGGTCTATCTGATGTCAGATGAGTTTGCATGTCATAGTGCTCGTGGGATCTCAAAAAACCCAGAAAAACCCAGAAAACTAGTCAACATGCGGGCACTAGCTAAAAATAGTAAGTTCCTGAAAATTGATCCATTCCGCTTGCATGTCACATCACTGCAAAGCTCTCACAAAACCCATAAGGAATATCTGGACATGCACTGAAAATTACTGCATGCAAACCCTAAAAATAGCATCGGAAGGCTGTACCGTTGAAAGTCACCATCTTCGTTTGCATGTTATACCATCGCGAAGGTCTTGAAAAACTCAGATCTATTCTCCAATCATGCATTGGAAAACCATATGTTTAAACCCTGAAAATAGCCTCTGAAGGCTGAACTACTAAAAATAGCCAGTTGTCTGAATCTGTTCAAATTTCATGTGTAGGCACCCTGAAGTTGCCTAGATATGCTGAAGTGGTTAGAATCCCGAAACCCTGAGCAAAAGGCTTCCACATTAGGTACTTACTAAAAATAGTAAGTTTTCAGATTTTAGTAAGATTTCAGTGGGATCTTGTCTTGAGCCTTTTGACTATACTACTACACTCAAATTTTACCTTGATAGCTCCATTTGACCTCAAACAAGCCTGAAGGATAGAAACCCTAATTTCGCAGACTTGGCAATCATTTCAACCTAGGTCAAATGACGGGACATCCTTGGGAGGACAAAAGATTAGAGACAGAGAGAACCAAAGCCAGAAGACCAAAATGGAGCAAAAATTAGGGGCTCCCCATCTTGGATGGGGTGATGTGTGAAAAGGTCACAACACTACCCACGAGCCAACAGTCAAGCAAAGTCCACAAATAAGGTGCTAGTATTAATTATTCATAAGTTGTGCGACATAGACGAAGCTGATTGGGAAGAGCGACTACTAGCCGTCCTTTGGGCGTACTGTACGACATACAAAGTGACAACGGGGTAGATGCCTAATTGATGTACGGTCAGGAAGCAGTGGTATCGATGGAATACATGGTACCCAGTGTAAGAATAACTGTGGAGAATCGGCTGGGCGATACGGAAAGTTTGAAGGAATGGTTGTACCAACTTAACAAACTAGACGAACAAAAAATAATGGCATTGTTGGTGTTTCAATTAGCACCTCTGGAGTGCTTATTGGAAATGGACAACTATTGCAAGTGTGTTAGTACATGCTCTTCGGATTATAGAGAGAAAGATCTCCTTTTGCTGATTTTCTATGTAAAAAAGGCGTACTAAGGTTCCTATATTTTTTACTCAGCGGCAAGACACAAGGGTGCATAAACACAATGCGCCATAGCTAAGCCTTTTCTCTGGTTTCCGGAGATCTTTACTACGACTAACTAGCTTCTAGACTATCCTACCTCAAGATAAATAGAGCATGAGGGCGTAGGAGCGAAATGGATGGGTTGGATTACTTGAACCCTCCGTCTCAGTGATAAGGCTCGATACAAGTAAAGACTCTTTTACGGTAAAATGGATCTAAGACTTGCCAAGGAGGAGGAACCCCTGTTCGAGGTGTAGGCTTGGAAACAACTCACTGAAAACAACAAGATACGATGACCTGACTAACAGGATTCCCGAGGAGGTGACGACACCTGTCCAAAGTGTAGGCTAAAAGACAAATCATTAGACAACATCATACGATAATGATCAATGACAAAATATCCAAGGAGGCGACGACACCTGTCCAAGGAGGAGATTGAAATGATACACTATTTAGAACAAGACTTTGAATAGACTCAAGTATTGAGATCAAACAAGCATGCGCCATCTGATTTATTTCTTCAAGCTTCTCGAAAGAATTACAAAGGTGGGGACAGCAAAGGCACGAAATCATGCACAATTACGATCAACCAACGAACTCTCATCCAATAGTGAACAGATATGAACAAGCTAACTCTGGCAACAATGGCGCAACAATTTTGCTTAGCAAATAAAGGTTAAACAAATAATGAGCCCAAGACTCTTATTTATAGAAACTCAAAGGAGTAGGCAACCCTAAAATCTCCTTGAGTTAACAAACAGTTCTTGCCAATCAACAAGATTTATTCCTATGTCTAAAAGTAGGTGAGCAAGCAGTTAATTGGAAATCTACTTCAGTTAACTAAAACTAAACAAAAGTGAAACTGGGAGTCTACCTCAGTTGATTGACACCTAACTAAAAGTGAATTTAACTTACAAATGTTCTCCAAAATAGACATCCACCTTGGAAGGAGATCTAAGATCCACAAATCGTGGGAGTCAATTAGACATTCTAGATCAATGGGATCTGACATGCATGATCTGTGGAGATCTGGAGTCAACTTGGAAAGGGGCATCAAGTTGACTTAAGTCATATTTATTGCTACTTTGGAGGGTAGGAGGTGCTTCTTGAGGTGTTTGACACCTCATCACCATTGGTCAACGGTGCTTTTGTTCATTCGTTGACTTCTTCATACGAAGATCGTTACATGCCTGTCAATCGTTAGCTTATCACTTGTCACCAACTTGATGTATGCATCTCCTTTATTCTGCTTCCCTTAGGAGGGTTACTCGTTTTCTTTTTGTTCGTGTTTCCACTTTGACGTGGAAGGTAGTCTAGTATTAACCGATGGCGGCTCTGTGTTGGGAATGACTATCTTCCGCATTCTTTTGTAGCTTTGACGATTTCCTTGATCGTTCTCAATGGAAGAGTGTTGTATGATGAAACTGTGAAGCTTGATGATGAAATCACGAAGTTTGACCACGATCATTCCAACCGTGAGAAATGCACATGAACTTGCTGCATGTGTAAAATTCCAATAGTTTTAATCCTCCAAACCGGCCTTGGAAGGCGATCAAATGTATGAGGTGAAACCATTAGGGAACCTGTGTACTTGTGTCTATGCTTGTCAATCTGTCTAGATTGACTTTTGGGTGTGCCCGACGTAGATCGGTGCCAATCGTTTTTAGAAAATCATGGAGTAAGACCATTTTGGTCTTGTATTCATCTTGGGAGAACTGCGTTATGAAAACCTTGAAGATTGATTGTGCACACGATGCTGTTCGGACAACTTTTTCTGGAACTGCTAAAATAGCCCTGCCAAGGCAACTTTTTACGAAAAATACTGAGACGTGGGTTTTGTTGAGAAATATTTTCTAAACAAAACCTAGATCGTCAGAAATTCGGAAAAACGAGTTTTTCTATGACATGCAAGAGCCCTTCGGTGGTAGAGGCATCGAGGCACTAGAAAGTGATTTTTCTTGGAAAAATCCAACACATGGGTTTTGTTCGCGCTTCAGAGTTGAACAAACCCAGTTTGTTTTTTTTTCAAAATTATGACATTTTTCGGAAACCCTAAAAAATAGGGGCAATAGGGCTACTTTCTTTGGAAAAATCTAACATGTGGGTTTTGTTGAAAAAGTTGTGCTGATCATACCTCGTTGGCCAGATCTGTGATTATCTGCATTTTTCTTAGACATGCAAGAATTTTAGACAGAAATAGAGGAAGTAGACAGAAGGTGGATTGGAAGTTATCGGTTGTCAATCTGGAAGAATTATGCCTTTTGATGCAAACTTTGATAAATAGTCCCTCTGTGCAACAGATCTTCAAAAATATGAAGAACGGTGAAAACCCCTCTGTCTGACCTTCAAAAATGTTGGAAAAGAAAAATATCCGTTCTTGAGGTCCTCAACCCGCAAAGAAATAATGAATAATGGATGCCTAGATGCTTTGATATGTCAATTTGGAGTTGCAAGCATCAATTGGGCATCCAAATCATGATTGAGCCTGATTTGGAGTTCAAAGAGGTGATTTCCATTGATTGTGGAGTGTTTGGCCTCTTTTTGCCTCCAAAATTTGTTAACTCAAGTCAACATTTGCTTTTGACTTTCTTAGGTGTCCCTTTTGGGGCTTTGATCATTTTTGCAGGCTGAAGTGCCTCTGTTTGATCTTCGATCCTGGCTGCTTAGTTGATCTTCGATAGTTGCTGACGGATCCGTTGTCGAGATGGGATTAGCTTGACGAGATATGCGTAGGAGAGATTAACTCAAAAAACTGAGTTTGGACCTCCAAAATGAAGGGCGCCCTTTCTTGAAGAGGGGCGCTATTGGCTGTGCCTTAGTCAATTTTCATTGACTGTTCTTCGTTTTGGCCTTTTCAGACCCTCTGTGCTTTGATCTAATGTTCCCATTGATGGATGAGTCAGATGACTCTGCTTGACGATGCATCAGGTAACCAACTCGGTCCTCCACAGGATGACTAATTTCTCAGTTGATGACAGTGAGTTTATGTCCTTCAAACTCAAGGGCTCCCTTGGCCAGCAGGGGCGCCTTTGACCTTTTTGATTGATTTTGTCGATGTTGGAACTGTTTGCTTTGATCTCTGTCATTAGATGATTCAGTAATCAGATTCTTCCACTGACAATCTCGTTGTCGAGATTTGTCAAAGCTGAGAAGATTGTTTTGGAGGTTAGTGATCAATCAGACTGCATTAACTCCTCCAAAAGAAAGGGCGCCTTTCTCCAATAGGGGTACTTTTCCTCTATCCTTAGCCAATTTCTGGCTTGTCCTTTCAGTCTCCAGTTCTGGCTTTTTCTGCTTGATCTCAACGTGTGATTGTTTGGCGTGTTGAGTGAACTTGTCGTCAGATCGATCACGTAGCTGGGAGGAAGCTGAAAAGATGTCATGTATGGAGCAGCTATTGATGGATTCATCTGGTACCTTGAACTGAGGGGCGCCCCTGGCTAGCAGGGGCGCTTTTAGCTTGAAGCTCTCTGATTTGGCATCTTCATTGTTTATAGATTCTCCATACTTCATTGACGATTGGCCAATGATCCTTGAATCAGATGATCTTGCTAATAGTTGCGTTGTCGAGCTAGCACGAATGTGAAGGAGACAACTGATCTGAAGCTGTTAGGTGACTGAATTTGCCCTCTGAGATCCAAGGGTGCCTTTCTTCAAGAGGGGCGCCTTTTTCAACTATAGACTGTGTTTTGCCTTAGTAGCAAAACATCCATCTTCCAGAGTTAGCCAAATTTTGGCCTTTTTCCGTTTTGAGAATCTCCTTCGTTGAACAACATCATTTTCATCCTTTTCCGCCATAGCTTCTTCGTTGAAGATCTTGAGGTTTAGCTTTCATCACCTGGTACTAGCCAATCTGCCATTAATGGCTGCGGAGCTCCTAACTTCGTTCCTGAAAAATAGAAAAAAACCCACCAGAGTAAAACATATCTTTTGATGATTTTGACTTGATCAATGTGATCGTGAAGTCAATTAACCCTATCAAAATCATTTTCATTCATTTCCGGGAAGGTCCTATTTTTAAGGGTTTCCCTAAAAATAGGGGCATAAAACCCTAATTTTCATATTTTCAGAATTTTAACCATAGGTTCCTTGACAGAAACCCACAAAGACTTCATGTTTGGTTTGACCTAAAACATACTTTCGACAACATTTTTACATTGTTTAGCTCAATTTAAGAAGAATGCGAAAATTTTCATTTTTTTTACAACATTACGCTCCGTTTGGTGACCATGTCGGATACCTATGGGATAGGAGAACCGAGAATCTCAAGTTTCGTAGATCGGTACTTTATTAGTTGGGTAACCGAGTCAGGACTCATTTCCTAATTCACATTAGAATTGAAGTTCACCTTCTTATTGGGGCTCACCTATTATTCACCTAAAACAAGACTACGTAAGAAATCACCTAATACACGACAATAATTTTACGGAAGGGGGAAATACATAACGTTAAAGCAAAAGAAATTTATTTTACAAAGAACTCACCCCATCCCCAAAGGGACGAAATGTTTCAAGTATTGCCTACTTCATGGCAGCGCAAAGAGCCTCCAATAGATGTTGCTTCTGTGTGAAAGGCTTTACTTCTCTTCTGATGGGAATTGCAGGAGACAATCCTTCTAGAATGAAGATTCTCAGGTATTTGTATATCCAAGCATAAGTACTTTGACAAAAGACAAAATATGATGCAAATGGGAAAGTTGATACCCCTGAGGCATTAGTTTTGCTGTCATCCATCTTTGGGATGTTGAACTCCTCAAACCAATTGATCGAGTTCCAAAATCGATTTATATAATGTCGTAGGTGATCTTTGCTGATCTGAAAATATCCTTTGACCGGCTCATGGATCAGCTCTAGATTGCCTTCAACACATAGGAGTTTGATTCCCATGTCTTCGACATCTTTGAGGCCTAACAAAAGAACCTTTTTCTTAGCATCAGTGAATTCCAATTGCACAAATGTGTGCAACTTTCCTTTAGGAGAGATGATCACTTCCCCTATTTCTGAAACTGTATTTGAACAACCTCCATTGAACTGTGTTTTCCATGACCTTGCGTCCTCTGTCAGTATCTTTTCAGAACATGCAATGTTCTGATCTTTAGTTTCTATTTCTGGCAGAGTCACATAATTACTGGGATTCGTTTCAGACTTTGCTCCTGCTGGAACAAATGACTCAAGCATAGCCTGCTTCTTTACAACTTTGATAATCTGATCTAGTTGTTTTGGATGATCTTGAAGATATTCCAGTTGACAGATTTGTACCTTGGTCTTCATCATGGAAGCTATGATGTCAAAATTTGCTGAAGAAGGATCTTAAGCAACTTGCATAGCATTCTTCTGTGAGGACCTAGGATTGGAAGTGGAAAGCACCTCTTCACCCTTTTCGTTTGATCTTCGTCTTTCTTCCTCTTCTTTCTGTGCTTTTAAGTGTTGAACACGTGTAGACACAGGCGTTGAAATTTTTTCATGATTCACCGCAAGAGAATACTGATGGTAATCTTCTTGTTTTTGATTAATAATGGGTTCCAAATATCCCGTTGCGGAGTCGCCATCGAAGTTGTCTGTTTGTGGTAAAACAACGTTCAAACTTGTTGGTACAAAACTAGAAGTGGGAGTAGCTTCAGCATATCCCATGATTTGGGTCATTCTGAACTTCTTAGGACAAGTGAATTCGGTATGTGCATCAGTGTCATGGAAACAACAAAATACTGCATGCTGGCCCAGATGATGAGATACAAAGGGATATCATACAAGGAGCCGATTGGGTGTGGCTCTCAGCAATTCAAGATTCATGAGGCTTGTCCACAGTTGCATTTGACAAGTACTTCAAATTACAAGAGGGTCAATGATTCCTTCACAATGCATATAATGAGGACGCTGCAACAAAGAACTTATCACAAAATATCTAAAGAGGCACAGGAGTTGATTGAAAAATACGGATGTTGGTTTATCCAGTTTCCGAAGTTTACTTACATCAGGTTGTAGGGGTTTTCATCTTACCCATACAAATTGCCCTGATATCCCACAAACAGGATTGTGATGCTAGAGATATCTAGGCAATTCATTGCCTACGATAAGATTCAGAAGAAAAAGAAGGGTGGACATGACTTCCCTATTGCCATGGGGAATTCAAATGAAGTTTGTCCATCGCTATAGGCAAGTAAGGAAGTAGAAAATGAGCTTCAATTCTTCCACCTCTCCTACCATACCAGCAGACAACATTATGATCTTCAAAGAAATATCAGATGGATACTGTCCAAGGAATTCAGGCATAAGGCACAGGATGAAGACTTCTGGGTGAGTGCAGTAGATGAGGTTGAAGTTAGGAGAAGGATGTTTTCGAGGATACCACTGGACATGATTAGAGAATGTGAGATTATCCCGGTGCCAGATCAGGTGGACCAGGATATAAATGTTATACAAACTGATTATGAGACAGTAAGGAACATGCCGCTCCCACTTCCGAATTGGTGAGAGCCAGAGATTATAGATTTGGATACGCTCTGCATTCCAGTCTTGACATTCACAGGGAGTTGGGTGGAGAGGCGTGTGAACCGGCTTAAGGGCAGGTCAATTCCCCTTACAATTTGATGGGAGATCATAGATCACCAACTACTAGGCAAAGGAGGCAGGTTGCTCAAGCTCTAGAGCCACAAGGAAAAGAGGCAGTCCAACCCGAGCCTCAAAGAATTGAAGAGTCCTTGCATATGCCATCAAGGGCACATTCTCCAAGCATGC
Organism: Sequoiadendron giganteum; assembly: GCA_007115665.2. Classification (NCBI taxonomy): domain Eukaryota; kingdom Viridiplantae; phylum Streptophyta; class Pinopsida; order Cupressales; family Cupressaceae; genus Sequoiadendron; species Sequoiadendron giganteum. The sequence continues at coordinate 504,038,233 of CM021109.1, read as the reverse complement.
AGGAGATTTCCCTGTTTGCTGGTCAAAGAGAAAAAATGAGTGAAGAACAAGAATTACAAGAAACAAATCAGCCATTTCGTAGGGAGTCAGTTGGCCAAAGCATCAATATGCCTAGAGAGGAAAATCAGCAAGAGATGGAAGAAGAAATGGCCATTGATACTCATATCCAGCGTGAGATTGAGGCAACTCTTGAGGATGATACCACCACAGGGCAGGAGGCCCAAAGCTGAGGAGATACCGAGCCTACAGAGATTGATGGGCCTCGTCAGAATGAAGGCATAGAAGAAGTTCGTGAAGTAGAAGCTAGGAATGAACAACCCTTCATTATTTCTGACTTGCAGCAGGAAGTGCCAGAATGGCTAAGGGATAGGATGAGACATGATCCTGTTGAAGAGATTGATCCAGCAGTTGAGATGGAGGAGTTCTTAAGTAGGATCAGTGCACCTCCCGTGAAGAGGAAGGCCAAAAAGTTTTCTAAGATTTCAACTGATGAGGATGGCTCTCGTACGCTTCATGTGGCTGTACCTAGGATGGAATGTGATTGGGATGAAGCTGTTCTAGAAAACTATGTGATCTCTACCATGTGTTGGCGTAAGAACTAACACCTCTGGAGTGTGAGTTCGTACGGACAGCTATGCACACTACGTAATGAGTGCTCTTCAAATTAGGAGGGGAAGCTCCCTCGTTGTGCTGGAATGCATGAAATAGAAAACTAAACTAATGTCCTATCTTTTTGTTCTCAGCTGGTAGAGGCACAAGGTTAAGAAAACCTAGAGCGTTGCAGCTAAGTATTTTCTGGTTTCGCAGATCATGTAACTACAACTAAGCTAACTTCTTTAATATCTATCCAATTTCCTCAAGAAACAGAGCATGAGGAAATGGAGCAGGAATGTATTGTACGATAAACTCCAGGTGCGGGCTCACAACATGAAGGCAAGGTAGGCGCAACTATTTGCTAATCCGGGAAGAAGTTTATTAAAACAAACAAATGAACGGTAAACCTGGTACAGCTTCACAACATGAAGGCAAGGTAGGCGCAACTATTTGCTTGGCTGAATGAGTCTACTATCACACACATCAAACGATAAGCTTTAAGTACAGTTTCGCAACATGAAGGCAAGGTAGGCGCAACTATTTGCTCTTCTGAATAGGCTTATAATAAACAAAACAAAAAGGTAAGCAACTGGGACAGTAGATTGTATAGACGCAACACGCATGCAATAACGATCAAACCAGCAACCCCATTTAACTAAGATCGAATAAACACTATGACAATAACATGAAGGCAAGGTAGGCGCAGCAATTTATTATAACAGCAATTACTCTTTGAACAGATACAATAATAGCAATACTACAGGCAAGGTAGGCGCAGCATGTATGCTATCAAGCAAAAGTTCTAATTTACAAGGGTGAACCAATCTTGAGAATAGGCATGTTGCCGACAACGCAGCAATTCTCTATCACCAGGAAAAGCTAATTAGAAATGAGCTGAAAGCTCTTATTTATAGACTTCAAGGTGTAGGCAACCCTAAAATCACCTTGAGTCAACTACAGTCTTGCAAGACATGCAAGATCTTATTCTTAAACCCTAATTGAATGAAACTATACAGTTAACTGGGAAACTACCATCAGTTAACTGAAACATCTAATCTAAATGGACAAGGTGCAACATGCATGTCCTTATTGAAAGCAAGTCAACTGGAATGCTATCATCAGTTAACTGAAAGATCTAATCTAAGCTCCAAGTGTACGTAGATGTTTCCAAGAAAGACATGCATGCAATGTGTAACAACCAGTTAACTCGGAAAGAAGCCTCGAGTTTAACTCCTGTGTCTAATGTCTATCTTGGAAAAGGTGGGACGCCTTGAACTGAAGTTCACTGACCCTGATCTCGAGCAAGTAACCCCTCCACGAGGTTAGTGACTGCATCACCATCTAAAGGTCGTCACATGTCTCAACTGTCAATTCACTGCTTCTTAGCAACTCAAGCAAAACTGAAAATCTCTGTATACTTAAACTGGCCCTTCACTGGCTGGTAACTATGGCGGCTTTGTAACTGAAGTGATGGCCACTGTTTCCTCTGCAGCTTGATGCTTCTCACGTTTTTCATGCTTTTCTTTATGGAAGAGTGTTGGATGATGAAACTGCGAACTCTTTGGTTGTGAGAAATACAAATGAACATGCTGCATACACAGAAACCCAACGGTATCAACCCTCTAAACTGGCCTTGGAAGACAATCAGCTATACGAGACATGAAACCATGTGAACTTGAGTGACTACTCTTGTCAACCTTTCCGATGCGCTTGATACAAATCAATGTCAGCTTTTCTGATGAAATCATGAATTAAGATTGACTTGGTCTTGAATTCGTTCTGCGTGAACTACATCCTGAAAAACTCGCCTGTTGACTGTGAACATGGCTATATTCTGACAACTTCTCCAAAAAACCAAAAATCTCTCCTAATGAAGCTAAAAATAGCTTGTCGGAGGGCAATTTTCACAGAAAATTCTGAGACGTGGGTTTTATGTAGAATCAAATTCTAAGATGACCCACAATGTCAGAATTGTGAAAAAATGTGATTTAGGCCCGCATGCAAAAGGTTTTCAGTTGAGATCTGAGGGGCTGTGAGGACATTTTTTCCCGAGAAAATCTGAGATATGGGTTTTGTCCAGAAGATATTTCTAAGACAACCCACAACGTTAGATTCGAAAAATATCGACTTCTACTCCACCATGCAAAGGAATTTCACTTCAGAAAATCAAAGCCTCAAGAACTGATGCTCTGGAACAAATTTTTCTTGAAAATTCTAGCACATGGGTTTTGCTGAGAAAGCAATTCTGAATCAACCCAGATGATTTGTTTTGCCAAAAACGCCAATTCTTCAAACATGTGAGAAAATTTTAAGACGAGAAGATGGAAGAAATCTAGAGAAGAAGAAAGATGTTTTTTAATTTTTATTTATTTATTATCTTCTTCTGTCAAAATCGCCACTCTGCCTTGAATTCTGCTGATGAATCTTGACTTGTACCTGCAAAAGAATATTTTTATGCCTTCACAACTGACCATTGAAGAAATTCGCCCAACTCTAGAAAGAATTCACCTCTGCTCAAGCTGGATGAATGAAATGATGAATGCCATGCTTGCATAACTAGAGCAAAATCGTACTACAAAAGCAAGACTGCAAGCTCAAACCCTAACTGTGAAGAAGGAATCCGATTGGCCCTTTACCAGTTGAACTGCTGCTGTCTCTGAGTCTTTAGACTAAAAATAATATTTTAATTTCAAAGCATGCAAAGAACTAAAAGTGGCACCAATATTTATCTTTGAAGAAATTCGTCACTTTTTAATGCCTTGCATGCAAAAATATTATTTTTATCATTTTGCCAAAAATAGCATCTTGTTGTGCTCAACACACTTCCCTGATTCTAAAAAGTCAAATTTTGATCTTTTAGGCTTCCATTTGCAAGAGTTATGAGATTTTTGAGAATCTCCTATTTTGTAGCTGACTGCAAAGTTACAACTGACCCTGTTCAACTCTGATTTCCGGATGATTGAATGATCCTGCGACTGTGCTGAGATATCCACTGCGAAGCCTGCATGACAAGGATGAAATGTCTGCTGGGAACAACAATTGCTAAAATCATCATCTGATACCTTAGAAAATTAGGCGCCTTTGATTAAATTGATTTTTTTTTTTTGACTCCAAACTTAGTCATTTCTTCGTTCTGCCTTCTGATGCTTCAAACTGCCGTTGACGGTGAATGATGAACTCCACTGACTGAATAATGGATTCATTGCATGACTAGAAGTATTTTGCATCCAATGACTGTATATGAGGGATTTGAAAATTGTATTAAGAACCCCAAAAGAATGAGCGCCCCTATTCTGTGATAGCTCAAACACCATTTTGACAAAAGTGTGATTTTCATCTGAACACCATACTTTGACCCTTGATACCGGGAACTGGAATGTTCCGATATGCGTGCCGTCTGTCTTGCTGTACAGTTTGGTCAACTTGCAAGAGATGTTCTTGGAGACGACGAAGCCAGAAAATTGCTTTTAAGGCCTCTAAAAGAAAATCGCCTTTTTCAAAGAAAATAACATTCTTACACTTAGTCGTTTTTTGAACTGCCTTCAATCAGCTCTTCTTCACAGCATTATCATCTTGACCTCGCACGTACGAGCATTCGCCAAATCCCGGAGGCTGTCGGCTAGACTCGTTGGATAGCTTGAGTAATTGCACACAAGTCTTGTGAAGACTGTAATTGCAAATAACCCCGTCTGGCAGGCCTAAAGGAGAATCGCCCCTAGCCTACAGCTGTGCAGCTTTGTGTAGCTACGCTTCACCATCCTCTGTTTTACATGCTCGGTAGGACCTCTGTCACAGTTACTCAGAATATCGGATCGTCTTGTGAACGGATACACTGCAAAGCTGGACTGAGCTGGAAGAGATCTCAGGAAGACCTCAATTACAAATTCATCCATCAAACAGGTCTTATTCAGGATCGCCCCTGGGCTACAGGGGAGCGGATTTGCATTCTACAAAACTTCATCTGACATGTATCTTGCTTGCAATTTCCAGTTCCACCGCCGATAACCGGATTTCTGTACTGGATACGCTTTCGCTTGATAGCTCGTTGAAAAGCTAAACTAATTCTGCAAAGGCTGAAACCATCAAAACACACATGCATCTAGATCTGGGCCTTCAAAAAGAAAATCGCCCTTGGGCTAGAAGGGAGCGGATTTGCATCTCTAGACTGCCTCCTTGATGAAAACACTCTTCGTAACCTCTGCTTCTGTCTTCGTTTGCCGGAGTTCTGTAACTCGGATAATCTTGCTTCATGGCTAGTCGGAAAGCTGACTGAAAACATAAAACAATGAATGTATCCTTTATCCAAAACACTCAAATCTTGACCTTCAAATGGAAGGGCGCCCCTAGGCTACAGGGGAGCGGATTTGTTTTGAATTCATTGATTTTCACCATTTTATGCTTTGCAAACGCTGTATCCATCCCTGCGGTTGACCATGTCGAAGCGTTGTGACTGCTGAGGTGTGTGGATGACTATACTTCATCATTTTCACATGTACGGACACTATAAAGTTGATTTGCACGTTGATTGCGCAAGTGTCTACTACGTTACATAGTGAAAAGTTCCCAGACTTAGAATATTTTAGCACTTTTTGCCAATCTGAAAATCCCCTCCATCAAAAAGCATTATTTCCAACATCTTTTATCGTAGAGCGTTCCTCTTTGAGTTTCAGGCTTAGATATTGATACCTGGTACTGGCCAACTGCCATTGATGACCCCGAAGATCCTAACTTTTCTCCTGAAAAAGTGAAAACTACCCACCAGCCTTAAACTGACTTTTAACTGAAACTGACTTCACCACTGTGATTGTGATGTGAAATAAGCCAATCAAAATTAATTTCAGCCAATTCTGACAAGTTCCTATTTTTTAGGGTTTCGGGCTAAAAATAGATTTCAGAAACCCTAATTTTCAAAATTTTCAAATTTTGCCAGTATCTTCCTGGCATCACACTGACTAAAAGCCCATACTTTATTTGCCCAAAAACTGAGTTTTGACCCCACTTTTACAAGGTTTAGACCATTTTAAGCAAAATGCCTTAATGAAGCAAAAATTTCGGTTTGGGTACAACACCATGCAACTTGGCCACCCTATTGGAGCCCAAGTGATTGAGGAGTGCGATAATTCCTATCAGGCACTCAAGGACAGATTGCTCCGTACTGAAGGCAAATACAAAAGATTGGAGATGGAGCACAAAACGTTGATTGGTTATGTACAACACTTGTCTCGTCCTTATGGGCAAGAGAATCCGACAATTGAGCTCCCAGCCGAATTTCCTAGAGTCAATCAGCGGTTTGGAGGATTTGAGAAGGATGGCGCAGGAGGCAAATAAGTGGGTTGCCAGTGTTCGTACTGAGACAAAAAAGTTTATGGAGGATCTTGCTCATGCCCATCGACAGGCCTCCGATATTGTGGCACGAATGGAGGCAGTTAATTAGGCTTGGGGTGAGGCCCATATCTATATGACCAGGGTTGTTCTTCGCCTAGAGGCTTTGATGCACACACCTTTGCAGACTTTGGTTGGGGGAGGCGTGATTCAGGAAGGTGATAGATATGACTTCGCCGGCTGGTACTCTTTAGTGGTCACAGGCCGAGGATTCTATGGTGCAACACAGGCAGATTCGGTCAGAGTTAGAAAGGCTATGACAAATATTTTTGATGGACTCCTCAACACGTCGGAGGCTTTCTTTGCCAGGAGGTTGACTTTTGAAGAGGTGACTACAGATGACTTGAAGAGGAGATTGACACCTTTTTTTTCTGAGGTGAAGACCTCTGTTCAGGATGATTTTGAGAACACCTCCACCTTCTCCAGCATTGTTCAGAATACCCAAGATGCTCTAGTTGCCTGGAAGAAATCTTGTGCTCGGCATGGGCAAACAGTTACAGTGCTAGAATTTTTGTTGGATCACATCTCGCCCATTTCGGATCAAGAAGTTGAAGCTGTGCTGACCAGGTTCATTGACTTTGCAGCCAGGGAAAAGGAGAAAGGAAACACCCTTTTGGATGATGATCTTCTGGAGGAAGATGATGCACATTAATTGCTTGTAGTGGTTCCTGCAGAGGAGTGGAGAATCTTCTATGCATTCATCGCCCCACTCCTCTCAGTGGCGGTTTTTAGGGCGAAAACCCTAGTTAGGGTATATGTGGCTCAATCTGAGCCCTTCATTGTATTTGAATCTGAGTCGTCCACTGGATTGAGCTAGATATAAAAGGGGCATCCCCCCTCATTTGTAACATAGTTAGACATTAGATCAGAGATAGAATTGAGCTAGAGAGTAGAGAAGGCATATAGTGAATAGTTTAGAAGTTAGCTTAGATTGAAGAGGAAAGAAAACTTTCCCTTTGAAAGTTTTGTAAAAGGTTTTTGTGAACACTTTCATGATATAAAGTGTTTTCTTTGATTGGTGATCCATTCTTTTGTTATGAGTAGCTAGCAAGGTTTTTTCATCTTTCCAATTCAAAGTAGATTTAAGTAAAGTAGATTTTATTTCATGCAAGTAGCTGTTAGTTGTGGAATATGTTGTTTGGTCTAAGCAAGTTTCATTCATCCATACCACTAGCGGGCTCACTGATGGTGGGTTCGCCTTGCGTGGTCATCTGGAATATCTTTGCACTTAACTTCAATTGTGATTTGTATGTCCGTATGCATTGTTGTGATGGTATTTGCATGTTGGATCACAATTTGAATATCTTTTATTATCCTCTAAAGATTGCACCGATTTTGTAGAAGTTGTCTGACGGGAGGCAAAACAGAATCTGGTTCGAAGCTTGCTGAAGTTAGGCTTCGTATCCCACATTTAGGAGTAGACGATAGAATCTCTATCCTTATCCCTTTTAATTTCAGTATTTTTCGGTTAGTCTAGGAATCCGAACATCATCGCCAAATCATTCGTATCTTGTAAGTGCTTCAAGGTGAACAATTGTGTAAGTCCCCTTGAAATACCCAGCAAAATCACATCAAGCCAACTGAGACTATCCCCTTGCATAAGGAACCTTGGAGTTTAACATATGATCTTTCAAGCAATCTTAGTATGCGGAATACTTTGATCAAGAGAGGATAGAGTTACTGTTGGAAACTTTATTCTGTGTTGGTGAGGTCATAAAACACTCGTCAACATGTCTCTTGGGTGAACCAAGACCGTGATCCTCCCAAATTCGAGCAGGTGGACACCAAGCTTGATGTTGCAAACCTCTGTTACTCTGCCTACCAAATTTCTGCCCAACACCATGGTTTCTTTGAAACCCTAGCCAACCAACACTCAACGCTATTTTCTCATTCTTCTTTCTTTGTTTGCTATAGACTTGAGCTTATAAAATAAGTTGCATTTGGGTGAATATTGCTACAACATATAACACCACATATTGATAGGTATTTCTCTATTCATGGCATTTTATTGATATGAGGTGCTAACTTTTGTTGATTTTGTGTTTGTAGATAGCAGGGTCCTCACTACGAGTGACTTAGTCAAGCATAGTTAAAACATTTTGAGGACACTTGAGGATCATCTCCACCAAAAGCAAAACACATAGAGGCTGTATGTCTTTTGGAATCATGTGAAGAGGATATTCAAGGTTGGAGCCCTAGAGTTTCTAAGTTTGCAACTTTACAAGCAATCTTCTATCATGAAGAAGGGATTTGAGAAACTCAAGCCCATGTTCTCTGGACCATACAGGATCATCAGGAGAGTTGGAGAGGTTGCCTATTAGCTGAAGCTTCAAAACACATTTAGATCCACAATTTTTTTATTGTTTCATGCCTCAAAAAGGAACTTCGACAACATATCAGCCCTTCGATTGAGTTACCTCCCGTGGATGATAAGGGGAAGCTAGTCTTGATTCTAGAGGTTATCATTGATATCTACAAGAAGAAGTTGAGGAATAGGAGTATCACTGAGTACTTAGTGCAATGGAATAATCTCCAATAGAAGATGCCACATGGGAGGATGTGAGTATACTTGGGTGTAAGAGTTGGTATAAAATGCTCTTTACTATGTGAGATTTGGCTATTGAAATAGCTACCCAAGATCTAGGGGCTTCAATGAAATAACAAGAGAGACCAAACATGAGAGTAATTCTATTCTATCAAAGGATGCAAATGCACAATATGTGTACATGAATAGGATTCAATATGATTGATTATGATTGATTTAGATTACAATGACGACCCCTTGGTTATATAGGTTAAGGCGAAACATAGGACAACATAAGATTATGGCATATGTCTTAATCTTATGGCTTGAGACATAAAGTGATAATGTCCTCAAAATGCCCTAAGTAAACTTAAGTAAACTAGTGCTAATAGGACCTAAGAGGTAAACCAGTTAGGCAATATCCTCCATTCACACCAACATTGGGATTCCAAATTTGTAATTGCTTGCGGACAAGCAATTTCGGGGAGGGAGAATTGTCATGCCCCCTTCTCAAGGTTGATGGCCTTGATCACTTTTGGGGCTCAATTATGGCCATATGTGGGTGAACTAGTGATACTTTCTTAAGCTGTCCTTTTGAGACCTTTTCTTGATTATGTATTAATTATTAAAAAAGTTCATTTTATTTATTTCTATTTTTGGAGGGAAAGTTAATTGAATGGCCCAAATTGTAATGCATATAAAGGAAAAAGCCATTCCCCTCCTTTGGCATCCATTATGTCATTATTTTTGAATGAATTTTCAAATTCAAGCTCTCAAGGATGAAACCCCTTGGCGGCATAAACTGGAGGACATAAACCCTCTGAGTTTTTGGAGTGGATTGAGGATGAAACCCTTCAATTCTTCATTTGTGTTGGATGCAAACTTGAGCAAATAATTAGTCTTCATCAGGTGGGTGAATTGTTTATTGTAATTCAGTGCTACATCTTCAAATACTTGTTTATTATGGTGCACTCCATTGCTGATTGTGGGCAACTGTGTTTATGTCTGAGGGGTCAGGTTTGTAGGTTTCTGCTGATCCACTCACAGCCTTAATTTAATCATTTAAATTATTCTGATTTCTACTTAAACTGTTGTTAGATTAGATTTCTGGTATTTGCTTTAGCTGTAGGTGATTGTGTGTACTGATATGGTTTGCTAAATTTGCAATTATTTTAGTAATCTACTTTGCTGTTGAAGATTAATATAGGCTTTTAAATTCATAGCTTAGAATTTGTTCTTTCCAAGTTTCTTATAAATCTGAAAATACAAAAAGTTATATATTTCAAACAAAATCTTACTCACATGGATCTGACTTGTAAATCACTATTAGCTGTTGCTGTTTGCTGCTGCGGGATCAGACAGTTAAGTATTGGATATGTTGTCCTCAATTTTGAATTCTCAAAATTGGACAACCCATATGAAATTTTAGGCTGCCTAAAATTTCTTTATAAATCTCTATGGCACGCATTTCGAGGCACCAAAATTCTCCAATTTAATTGTGCAGCCATTGGTCTCCTTCCTATTTTGCCTTGAGCGAAATTTGGGAACATTTCGACATGTTCTTCCCCTTGTTTTGTCTAATTTCGGGATTTTTGATCACCATTGCAAATAAAGATCTTTGTGTGTTAAGGCACGCTTTACGAGGTGTTGAGGTTGTAAAACTTTATATTTCAATTGATGATTCCCTTGGGCATCCTTTCATCAGCTCCTCTTTCCTTTTTTTCCAAATTTTGAGTCATCTTTCTTGTCTTTTTGGTCAAATTCGGGTTTTTTAGGCAGCTCAGCAGAATAGGGAATTTTAAGTCTAAAAACAAAATTGCTAAAGTCTTCAAAAAGTCCGATTTTTGCTTAAGTGATAAAAAGTTCCTATTTTGCTAAAAGCAAAATTGCTTAAGATGTGAAAAGTTCCTATGGTGCTTTAAGTGAAATTGCTAAAGTCTTCAAAAAGTCCGAAATTGCTTAAGATGCCAAAAATCCCTACTTTGCTAAAAGCAAAAATTGTTAAAAGAGCTAAAAGGTCCGATTTCACTTATTTGACAAAAATAAAATTGCTAAAGTGTCAAAAAGTTCCTAAAATTGCTAAATGAGCCAAAAGTTCCTATTTTTTCCAAATTGTCAAAAGAAAAGTTGTTGAAAGGCTTCAAAAACCCGATTTGGTCTCTTTTTGCCAATTTGAAAATCCCCTCCGTCAAAAAGCATATTTTTCAACATCTTTCATCGTAGAGCGTTTTGCTTTGAGTTTCAGGCTTAGATATTGATGCCTGGTACTGGTCAATTGCCATTGACGACCTCAGAGGTCCTAACTTTTCTCCTGAAAAAGTGAAAACTACCCACCAGCCTTAAACTGACTTTTAACTGAAACCGACTTCACCACTGTGATCGTGATGTGAAATAAGCCAATCAAAATTAATTTCAGCCAATTCTGACAAGTTTCTATTTTTTAGGGTTTTGAGCTAAAAATAGATTTCAAAAACCCTAAGTTTCAAAATTTTCAAATTTTGCCAGTATCTTCCTGGCATCACATTGACTAAAAGCCCATACTTTATTTGCCCAAAAGCTGAGTTTTGACCCCATATTTACAAGGTTTAGACCATTTTAAGCAAAATGCCTTAATGAAGCAAAAAATTTGGTTTGGGTACAATACAAGGTATGTTGTTTGCTTTCCATTTGCCATTTTTCTCTTCCATTTACCTTGCCATTATCTCACTAGTCTTATCATTTTTCCTTCCCATACTTGTAAAGTTTACTTGTAATAATGTTTTTCCATATTGCAAGTAAGTCACCTTTTATTTGCACTTGCAGTCAGCCTTCCAAAACCCGAAATTGAGCTTTGGCCTCATTTTTGCAGCCCCTTTGTCTCATTCTTGTTAGTCTTGTTTGCACACATGACCTACCAAATCAATAATATAAGGCATGGGCCTTATTTTTCAAGCAAATTCCAAAGCTGGAGAATGATACAAAGAAAGAACAACAACATGACGAAGGCACACAAGGAGTTGAATAAGTGATATGATTGAGCATGGAATGTTTTCAAGACAAAGATGGAAGAATGTTTTCCAAATAGCAGCATGAAGACCTAATCAAGGATGATGTAGTTCAAGTCGTGTCTTTGGACACTTGAAATAGTTTCAATTATGTATTTGTAATTTAGTTTTGACAAATTACATGTAAAATGGAAAAATGTAATTGCAGGTAATCATATCACTTGTAAAGTTGTAAAATGTAATTACATGTAAAACCTTACAAGTCAAATTGCAATAGGACTTGTAATGTTGAATAAGTCAATTACAGTTAGTTGGGATCTTCCCACCTTTTTCTCAAGGCCTCTCTCCTATAAATACTTGAGGAGGTCCTTTGTAATTTTTATCTTTTGGCAATGCAACAAATTTCTACCAGTTTGTATGTGCACTCTAAGACTTTGAGCTTAGATGTAAATCAGATTGCAATCAATAAAAGAGGCAAATTGCTTTCAAACTTTGTGTTGATTCAAGGTGTTATGTGACAACATTTTCTACATATTGATTGTGAGTTTTGTGGTGTTATACAAGAGGGATTCAAGCTGAATTTTGCAGACTTTGAGCTGCTTATTGTGTTTGGAGTTTTAGATTGGTTTTCAGATGTGATACTATAAACTTTGAGTTGTTTGTTGCATTTGAAGCTATTGTAGAACGCTCAAGCAAAGGGGTAACTTGCAGACTTTGTGCTGCTTTTATTTTCTATGTTTGTGCATGTAAAGTGCATCATGTAATTAGACTTTGAGCTGCTACATATTGTATTTGGTTACCAAAAAACCATCTTAAAAAGGTTGATAGGAGAGTAAGTTGTCAAAGACTTTGAGCTTTCGATTTGTTTTCTCATCCTGGAGGAGCAACGAAGGACTTTGTGCCTTCCTGGAAACTTTGTTTCTTTCTTTACTTCATTAATCATCTATGCTTTCAATTGTGATTCTTTTTTGAAATAAGAGAAAAAGATAATTGTTTTTTCTGGAAAAAGAGAACAAGACAAGAGTTTCACCCAAGTTTAGAATAGATTTGTAGCTAGAATTAATTTCTGAATTTGTAAAATAGAAAACGAAGGGGGAGCCTTCCCTTTGAAAATAGGAGAGTTTATCTCACGTACTGTGGCTGAAACCACAATTTTGTACGCTTTCCCAAGTATACAAAATTTTCAACTAACAGGATAGACATGTTGCAAACATTTATCTGTTATTACCGAGTCTCCTTCAAAATTACTGATTTTGCCTAGGCTGTGTTCTGGCACTGCTGCACAGGGTTTTGTTCTCTATTATTTAAAAATACATGCAATTTTCTTAGGGTTTCAGCTTCTTTTTATGTGACAGCTTATCTAGGGTTTTGGCTCACAATTCAGTATTTACTTTCAGTATTTGTTATTTTTTGTTTCCCTATTTTAAAAAGACAAAAAATCATATATTTCCAAAAAAAATTGTAAGGGACATTACAAATGATCTGCATATGTTCCTTGTTATAGACAAAAATAAACCACGGGTTTCCATGACTTATTGCACAATGTTGCAACAAATAACTTGTTAAGACTTTCATCTTTCGGGATGATGTAGCATGGCTCCTTTGTTTCAATTTTTTACAGGACACTTGTGAATACTGTCTGTTGCATTATTTGGCCCTAGCTCTGGGATTAGTTCTTAGTTGTTGTCTGCTTTTTTTTTTTTTCCAATATTTTATTTTTCCGAACTTTTAGTCTTTTGTGCGATTGCTTATGTTGACACATGGATGCTCATTTTTCATAGCAGTTGACATTTTGTGATCATGATGGCATGTATTTGAAAGATTTCCTATGTTTAATTTTGATTCAGAACTAGTATGATTAATTGAAAAGTAAAGCTCCATAATATATTAAGGTGCATTTCTGTAGCTTTGTTGTTTCTGGGTTAAATCTTTGTAATCTGGGTTGGTACATTTTACACCTTGGATATCTTCAAATAGCTTCTCTTTTTAATTGGTGGTGGAAGTAACAGCCATAAAAAACCTGTAGATATATAATTTTTCAATGTATAATGATTTCATCTTAATCATTTGGTTCATAGTTCCTTGTTGAAGGAATAGAATTCAGTGTTAAAGAGGCCTTTTGTTCAAGAGTTATAGCTGCAAACTCCTCCATGTCAATGAAGGGCTTAGATTCAGCAATTGTCTTTAAGCTTGTTCTTATTCAAAATGACAGGATAATACTTTCACATCATATACGTTGTTAATATTTGCAATCCGTTATTTTATTGGTTTAACTACATGGCCATTGTTGATTTCAACTGCAAAAGTAATTTTTTGTTGTATTTTCTAGAACTTTGGTATCATTGTAATGGGTGATCTTAATTGTTTTGAAAGGCACAACTAGCTTCATTTCTTAGAATGCTGCTCTGAACTTGGGGTTTATATCAATAATTCAGGTTTACATATTTTTGCCGTACATCACTAGAATATCTTGTGAAATCTGGAAAGCAGCCTGATATCTTACATCTGCACAATTGGCATACTGCTTCTGTGGCTCCATTATTTTGGGATATTTTTGTTCATCAGGTACACATTGCGATACCCTTGTTATACTTAATTGTCTGAAAGTTCCACAATAGACATCTTGACTATTTTGGACCATGTAGAAGAAAAAAAAAAGGAATATGATTGGTAAAATCCTTCAGATTAAGAAACAATGGTTTCCATTTCCAATGTACAAAGTCATCTGTAAAATGCCTCTGGATATTTCATGAGCAGTCTAAGAAAGCATGGGCATTATATATTAGGGCCGCATTTTTATTTAATTTGGAATAGTAAGGTTTTGTACATTTTTATCAATGTAAGAACTTAGAAGCATTCCAAAACTTATTTGGTATTCTTCATCAAGAAAATGCTAAGATTGTAATGAGAAAAAGTGATCAGAAGACTCAGAGTTGGTCAACCAATAATCAATAAATGGATGTGTGGAACTAGCCTGAACAACATATGATTGAGGAAAATGATCAAAACATTATGGAAGATTGTCTGACCAATTTAATTTTTTCTTCATCTGTTTACAAATTCAAGAAGATTTCCATTGCCTAGTATTATTGATGATAATAAAAAAGCCCTGTGTGATGGGTTCTGATTCTCACAATATGCCTTGGGCTTTACATAAGGCCAAATAGGTGGGACCATATCAATGCTACGGGGTTTTTGTTTGGTCAACATTTGCAACCTACCTTAAATATAATGATTGCAGCAAACAAAGTGCAAGGGAAATTATAAGTTCAATGGTTGAAATTTTAGGCACTGCAAGAACTGCTCTTGACCTTTCAATAAGGTATACTCATTAGACATGGACTTGACAACAGCTCAGCACAGTAAAGACTCAAATTTAGCTATAAAACCGTTAAAAAACTTGCACCAAACCTTAGCAAGGAATTCAACAAATGAAAAGATGCACAAGATCCAGAGTTTTTCATTTGACTAGAAATTAGTTTCATGCACTTCAAATGGACAAATATCAAACCAAGCAACAAATAACACAATGTCCATCAAATACTCAATTAGACATAAGTTTCAAATAGTATCAACTTTTAAGCATTGGAAGGCTCAAGACTTATAGGTATGAAGTGGCCTTTAGATGTTTGATTACATTCAAAAAACCTAGCAACCTTCAAATTTCTTCTTTCCAAATGTTTGTTCTAAAGTTGAAAGTCATAGCGCATGAATGCTAAAACATTATTTTCCTTCTGTGCTAATTTTTCTTGTATCTTGGGGTGTATATATGCTCAAACTTAGTCCAATCGTGCAAATATTAGGAAGCACTACTTGTTTTCTGGAATCTATAATAGGAGGCTTCTCATACTAAGGAGTTTGTCCTCCAAAATCCAGCAACAACAGATAGAAAGAAGAGACATTATTAATGTTCCTAGTGACCAAAGTAGGTCAATATTAATCAAAAGTACATCCAGTTACAATAGAGTATATGTGTAATACCAGATTAAAAAAAAAGTACTATGCAAGATAAGCTATTGAAAATGGAGGCATTTAAATTAAAATGATTATAAGAAACTTGGAAGGTTAAAATTTGGAGAGGCATCAGGTAGTACAAGCTTTGTTGACTAGATTGTCATGGAAAATCCAAGGAGGCAATCTGACCTGTTATTATTCTGGAGCTCTCACAGGATTTTGCTCCACTAGCTTTATCTGAAGACATCTTCTCCAAGCAAATGTTGTACTTCTATCAATTTTATATCAACAACAAAAGGCTTAGAAGTTATCATAAAGAAACTAACTAATGGATATAACTGGCAAGGGGCTTATCTTATCCAAACTAACTAATGGATATTAGGTTTTTATTGTCTTTTAGTTTTAACAAGCCCTCCAACAAAGGTTCACCAAACACGAATTCCACAATATCAAAGCCATTTCTTTTCCTTTTGTTGAATATGCCTATTTCTGATTGCAAAATCTTTTCAAAGTTATCTTTTGATCATAAAGTGGCTTATCAAACACAAGAAATTCAAAACATCCACAAAATGAAGGAATAACATTCACCACATGTGCATGAAATGAAGTAGAGGTGTGCCATGTTGTAGGGCTAGATCACAAAATTTATAATAGAATTAGAAAATTGTGTCATTTTTGAGGGTGCAACCTATGAAATGCTTAAGCCTTAGATGAATTTATATGATTGGTAATGTCTAAATGAATATCTAATTCCTATCCTTGCTTACATCATGGCTACAATAGGAATACTATCACTACAAATAACTGTAAGTAATCATCAAGAGTAAAAATTAATCACAAAATGTTGGCAAGAATATAAACCTATTGTTATGCAATTTTGTAATCAATATATGTTGTTAAGAAAGAAAATCAATAAGTTATTAGTTAAATGACAAGATGAACAATGGTGTACCTTCTTCTAGTACTTTGCAATAGAGGACAGGTGACAATGAATTATGTGGCATTCCAAAATAAGAAAAATTATGTTGTCCATTGTTTTCACAAAAGAAAAATATTAGTGTCAAAAAATTCTATCACAAAAGAACTGTGTTTTTCAACCCATGACTTGGTATTAAATTTTATTGGAGATATTAAACCATAAAGAGATGCTGGATGTCTACAAAATTAAATGGAAGAAACTCTATGTGGATGAGGAGACAAAGGAAAAGGGTTTCATTCTTCTCATTTTTTCTTCTCCATTCATGTGACTATTCAAATGGCATGTTCTGGTAATTGTCAATGAGCTCCATGAGTTGAGACGAGGGGCTGAATGGTAAGTGGTTGTGATGAGCCCGATTCTCCAAATAGTCAAGGTATTTATGGTTACTAGTCACTTCCATCCATTACCCCTCTACAGAATAGGCAGTCATTGTGAGGGTGGCCAAGTGGAATAGTTGAAACACTTCCTCTAGTTTGATTGTATGCATAAAGGAGCAATAAGTGTTAGGGAGATCATCAATGATATAATTTCTAATTGATTTATATTGGTCCAGTGCAATATTAATTTGTAGGTTTTGAAGTAGGATGAGTTTAACTTGTTGAATGTCTATGCCTTATGCTACCATTAATTACTAACATGTAGGTGAATTCTATGCATGCCCATCCTGGTGGCCACAAATTGTATGCTCCCGATCAAGTAGTCTAGTGGAATGGAGTTAATACTTTTGTGTTTGATGAAAATGGAAGTATCATGTAAATCAAGCACATTAATGTGTCTAGTAGAATGGAGTTAATAAATTTGTGTTTGATGAAGACGGAAATATCATGTAACTCAAAATTTATATTGGTTTAGTTAGGTTGTGTAGAAATTATACTAATGAAGAAAATAGCATGGAATGTAGGATGAAGGCCAAGGAATTAATGAGATTGCCTCTAGAGATTAAGTCCTAGTTTTTGGATCATCATAGTAGTCTTAACTCAATTTAATTCTTCTTGTTTACATAATGACTATAATATCTTTGTTAACTAGTTGATGTTCATTGTTCATTCAAAGAACTTGTGTCATATTGAAGTCACTACAACTAACACATATAGACTATTGCAAGGGACTAAGCAAATGTAATGTCCCCGATTTAGCCCTACTCTCTACAATTGATTTTAGCCTATTTCTAGAAACTCGTAGGCTAAGTAGAATGGGAAATTAGGGTTTCCTATTTTTAGGAGGTTTCAGATGCAGTTTCGAGGGCTTGCATGTGTGTTTTTCTGATGCATGTCTAGTGGAGCGTTTTGGGTTTTTGAAGAGCTTCAGGATGGAGTAACTTGCATCTGAATTTGACATCCTTTCCGAGCACTTACTATTTATAGTAAGTCATGATGGTTGTCCGATTTGTGCTTAAAAGATATTTAGAAACACTTACTAATTATAGTAAGTCATGATACTGCTCAGTTGGCATATAGATGTGGTTTTGGCAAACTTACTATTTATAGCAATATGCTATTGTTGGTAAGTATATTTATAGCAGTATCACTCTAGCAACAACTCAATCTTTTGTAGTTCAGTGTGGCCGATCAGTTTGGCTTTTTGTTGAGTTGAAGTGAACTTACTATTTTTGGCAGTGGCTATTTTTAGTAAGTCTAATCTTGGCAGTATCTGTAGAAACCCTAGTTTCCCTTTTTTCTGTCCCCGACTGTTTTGTGACGTTTTGAAGGTTTTTTGATGTTTTGTGATTTTTTTTGGGTTTTTGCATAAATAAAGAAGAATGCGATTTTGCTTGAAAATAAGAAATAAATTCAACAAAAATTATCTAGCTCCATAAATATCAAACCCTAATACAAATACTGAGTTTGGATCATATATTATTCTTCTGCAAGTATTACAATGAAGATCTGATAACATGCAAAGTAAAAGGGCAATGATTTTTGAAAACCTGATTTTTGATACAGCAATAAATATTCTGATGAAAATGGTATGGCTGCAACAAGTATGCCCTTCCTCCTTTGTCTGGTGATTGTAGATGACTCCAGATACGTAGGCGCCTCAACTGCTGAAGGCAGAGATCAAAAATATAAGGCGATTTGCTCTCCTTAATAAATACGCCTCAAGCTGGATGGTACGGCCCTGGTACAGAAGTACGGCCTGCTGTACTGAATCAGCAATTAATGAATTTGTACGGCCTTCTCTGTAGCTCTCCAGATCTCTGAAATATGGGCGCCTTGATGAATAGAAGGTCTCCTGAATGAATTAAGATGCTGAAGCTCTGTAAATAAATAACCTCTGATGCTCTGTGATTCCTCCTGGATGAAGAAACCTCTGCTGCAATAAATCAAGTGTTATTTCACACCCTTTGAATTGCTTCCAGTGGAGATGGCTCATTCCCCAAGGAATTCGAACTTGAAACCCTAAAGTCTCTTGCTCAGATCAAAGTTGATCAGTTCTCAAAATTCAATAATCTCATAATGGCCCAAAACCCAAGGCAAATGCACTATAATGCTCAAAAGTGCGATTTCCCCAATAATAGGGTTTTAATAAAATATTCACTTTTAATTCTTTTAATTCTTCCATAGTCTCAGCCAAAATATTTTATTATAATTTAATGATCAAATTTGGCCGCTTCTGATGATGGCGCACCCCTCAAGAAGAATCACTTAAGTTATAATTTAATATTATAACTTTATATTATAATCATTAAAAAAGTTAATATTTAATTAATACAATTAAATATTAATATTTCTCTCGTTACTCATCCGATGACTGTTCCGTCTGAAGCTGACGAACATTGAAGTGATTCTGAACGCTGCCAAAGCCATACTGCTAAAAATAGTAGGGGTCCCACGCTGACTACCAGGAACTGCTAAAAATAGCAACCCTGCAAGGAGTCTCCGATCGAGCCCAAACGAAAGCCTACTGATCAAACTCTGCCAACTGAAGCTGAGCCAAGCTCCGAAGTGACCCTCTATCCAGTCTATCGGCCTACGAGGGTCATGTGATAGGCCAATCCTGTACTCCGAGAGATGTCACTGAGAAGGGGACATGACAGTCCGCCCCTCCTGAAATTGCTTGTCCTCAAGCAATCTCAATGCCGGATGCTGTAGAATCTCCTCGCTCTCCCATGTCGCATCCTCAACAGGCAAATCTCTCCACTTCACCAGATATTCCCTGATAGTCCTCCGACGCAACTGTCTCTCCCTATACTCCAGGATGGACTCAGGTACTAAAATCAACTTTCCCTCATCATCTAAGGGAGGTAGAACTGCAGATGGTATCACACGATGACCCAACGCCTTCTTGAGGCGTGATACATGAAAAACGTTGTGTACCCTGCTCTCTGCTGGAAGCTCAAGCTCGTAAGCCACCTCACCAACTCTCCTCAGGATCCTGAAAGGACCGTAATAACGTGGCTTGAGCTTCTCTGACCCACTCTTCCTAAGAGTGGATTGACGGTAGGGCTGCAGCATGAGGTAAACCATGTCACCAACCTCGAAATGCCTCTCCGTCCTCTTCTGATCCGCATACTGTTTCTGCTGATTTTGTGCCTTGGCTATATTTTCCTTGAGAGCCCTCATAGTGTCCTGACTCTCCTGCAACCAACCTCCTGCACTCGGCACTCTACTGTCGCTCAGTAGCAAATCAAGGAAACTCGGCGCCTCATACCCGTACAACGCCATGAAGGGTGACATCTGAATGGTCATATGGAATGTCGAGTTATAACAATACTCACACAAATGTATCCATTTGACCCACGCCTTCTGCTGCCCTGCTATATAATTCCTGAGGTACCCTTCCACCCACTTATTTACTATCTCCGTCTGCCCATCTGTCTGTGGATGATAACTCGTGCTCGGAGTGAGCTCGGTCCCACAAAGTCTGAAAACCTCTTGCCAGAAGTTACTCAGGAACCGACTATCTCTGTCGCTCACAATGCTCCGAGGCAACCCATGAAGTCTGAATACCTCGCGAAAGAATACCTCTGCTACCTGTGTAGCTGTATAAGTCGTGGTGATCGGAAAGAAGTGGGCATACTTCGTAAGCCGATCCACAACTACATATATGCAATCACGCCCTTGGGCTTTAGGCAAGCCCGTAATAAAGTCCATCGACAGGCATTCCCACTTCCTGTCAGGAATCGGAAGTGGCTGCAACAAACCTGCCGGGTACGTGTTCTCCTGCTTGTTCTGCTGACAAACAGGGCACTCACGCACATACTGAAGAACATCTCCCTTGAGTCCTTTCCATGTGAACCTCTCCCGTATCTGCCTGTAAGTTTTGAAGTATCCGGGATGTCCTGCTGTAGGCATGTCATGAAAGGCCCGCATAACGATGTTCTTCACCTCAGAACCTGGGATCAAGAATATCCTGTTCTTGTAAATGATCAAGTCATTTACAAGCATATACCTGGTATCAACTGCTGATCCCTCAACAATGCTGGAGGCCCAACTATCCTTGGCATACTCTGCCACTATCATATGCCTCCAATTCTCCGAGATATGAACCATAGTGCTCAAGTACGGTCTACGTGAAAGTGCATCAGCCACTACGTTCTGTGTACCTTTGATATATGAAATATCAAAGTCATAAGCCTGCAACTTACTGACCCATTTCTGCTGCCGGTCATTAAGATCTCGCTGCCCCAAGAAGTGTCTCAAACTGTTATGATTAGTTTTAATGCAAAATTTGCTGCCAACAAGATATTGTCGAAACTTTGCTAAGGCATGCATAATTGCGAGCATCTCCTTATCATATATGCTATACAGTCTCTCTGGTCCTTTGAGCTTGCGGCTCTCATACACAATCGGGTGCTTGTCCTGCATAAGCACCGCACCAATGCCCTCGCCTGATGCATCGCATTGAAGCTCGAACGACTTCGTAAAGTCAGGTAGTGCCAAAACAGGGCATGTGGTCATCAACTCCTTGAACTTCATAAAACACTCCTGTGCCTCAGAAGTCCAAACAAAAGCCCCCTTCTTCAGTAAATCTGTCATCGGGGCTGCATGTCGTGAATAACCATTCACGAATCTGCGGTAGAACCCACATAAACCGAGAAACCCTCTCAACTGTGTCAGGTTTGCCGGTGTAGGCCAATCAACAATGGCGCGGATCTTTTCAGGATCCATACGCACTCCATCTGCACTGATAATATGACCTAGATATAGCAATTCGGTCATCCCCAAGTCACACTTGGATTCCTTGGCGTACAAGGACTCCCTCTCCAAAATACTCAATACGGTCTCCAAATGAGCCAAGTGCTCCTGCCATGTTCTGCTGTATATGAGAATATCATCGAAGAAGACTAACACAAACCTCCTCAGTAATGAATGAAAAACCCTATTCATCGTAGACTGAAAGGTAGCTGGCGCATTAGTGAGCCCAAATGGCATCACTACGAACTCAAAGTGCCCACAATGACATCTGAAGGCTGTCTTCTCTATGTCCTGCTCACGGACCCTGATCTGATGATAACCCGACCGTAAATCAATTTTGGTAAAGTAACAGGCACCATGGAGCTCATCAATAAGCTCGTCAATCCTCGGTATCGGGTACCTGTTCTTAATTGTCCTCTTATTCAGGACCCTGTAATCAATGCACATGCGCAATGTTCCATCCTTCTTCTTAACCAAGACAACCGAAGAAGCGAATGGCGATTTGCTAGGTCGAATGTGACCCATAGCAAGTAACTCCTTTATTGTCTTCTCTATCTCATCCTTTAACCTCTTAGGATGCCTGTAAGGAGTTATCATCACGGGCTTAGCGCCCTCCTCGAGCTCAATAATGTGCTCTATGCCCCTGTCTGGAGGTCTACCTGGCGGAATATCACTGAACACCTTATCATGCTTAATCCTCAACTTCTGAATGTCCGGATGATATTCTATCTTTTGCTGTCCCTCCTGTATAGGTGCTAAATGACACTCGGCAGCCCACTCTACCATGTCGTGACGCATGAGCCGCTCCATCCGACGAAAAGAAATTGTTTTGATGTCGCTGTCCCGTATTGCTTTTAATATGTGTGTCTTCCCATTGACATCAAAACGGATCTCCATATCCTTGAGACGAAGAGTGACTTCCTCCAATGAATGAAGCCACTTCATTCCCAAGACCAAATCGATATCCCCCATGTTAACAACATAGTAATCAGCCTTGAACTCATAATTGTTCAAGCGTAAAGGGAGATCCTTTATCATGCGTTCACACCTCAGCGTGTGCCCATCGGCTACCTTAACTCTAATCCCTTCGAACTCCTCAGTGATGAGTCCGCGTTTTTCAACAAACCTAGCATCAATGAAATTATGTGTGGCTCCTGTATCAAGAAGGGAAATGACCCTCTGTCCTGCTAATACACCACGAATCTTGAATGAGCCCTCCTGCTGAATGCTAGATAGGCGTGCCTCCTGTATCTGAAGCTCTGACTCTATCTCTTTCTTAGGCTCTGAAGCCTCTGACTCCTCGGAACTCTCCTGCTGTTCGGAATTTTCTGATTCTGAGTCCTCATAATATGCCCACATCACTCGATTTGCCTTGCCCTTAGGTCTTAGAGGACAATCGTGATTGGCGTCATACGGTCCTTTGCAGTAGAAGCAAAGCTTCTTCCTGCATAGGTCATTAAGGGCCTCACGATCCAAAGGTGGTGCTGCTGATTTACCTTTTGAATCGTTTTTAAAGTCTGATTTTTCTTTGTAAAAATCAGGTTTGTCCTTATTTCTGTTAAAGCCCTTATTATCTCTGAATGATG
Organism: Sequoiadendron giganteum; assembly: GCA_007115665.2. Taxonomy (NCBI): domain Eukaryota; kingdom Viridiplantae; phylum Streptophyta; class Pinopsida; order Cupressales; family Cupressaceae; genus Sequoiadendron; species Sequoiadendron giganteum. The sequence goes on along the minus strand of CM021109.1, from coordinate 504,015,092 downwards.
AAGAACCTCTGGAGTTAAATCTACTAGAAGGTGCTGCTAACTCCATGCTTCGTGCTTTCTTCATCGCCTCCTGTAAAGAAGGAGGATCAAAGGCTTTGATCCAACCTCTCAGTGGCTCTGTCAAACCCTCCAGGAAGAGTACTACCAATCGCCTCTCTGAAATGTTCGGAACCATGACTGATAACTTCTGAAAATCACCAATATAGGACTCCAAACTGCCACTCTGTCTCAACTGAGCCAAGTCTCTGAAGTAGGATTCTGGATCCTTCCTGTCAAACCGCTCAACCAATCTGTCCACAAACTCCTGGTATGACGTGATCCTGTCATGCTGTAAGGTCACCATACCGTGGTGCCACCAATCGTAAGCTACTCCCTCAAGATGCAGTGTCGCATAACGGATAGCATCTCTCTCAGCCATCGGGCGTAATGTGAGGAATGTGTCTAACTTACTAATCCATGCCTGGGCTGTCACCTTGCCACTACCATCGAACATCGCTAGATTGAGTTTGTTTGTAGCATGTTTTAGGTCATTGTTTTGATGTCTAGGTCTCCAATCCTGTCGTCCTCTGCGATATTCTCTCCTCTGTGTAACAAATCGGTCAAAGGAAATCCTCTCTCTGACATCAGGTGGTACTAACTCCCACTCCTCGTTCGCTGCCATAAGTGTATCTACGAACAACTCCTCATGCTCCTCACCTGCAATAGCCTCATCGGGCTCCTGTCTCACAAAAGTAGGCCTAGTGGGCCTGTCTGCTGTCCGTGAAACAGTCCTAGGTGCTCTCCGAGATCCTGCATCACTCCTGTTATCGTCACGCTGTGGTGACGGTCTCCTCTGTATACCTAACCTCTGGATTGCCACTGCCAACTGCTGTAGCACATCGTTAGACTGCCGCTGACCTGCTCGTAAGTCTCTGAGAGTGTCTAAAACCTCGGCATCGTCCTGATCTCTAGGGTTATTAGGAACCTCTGTTCTAGGTATATCTGCTCTGTCAGCCCTGTCATTCCTGTCAGCCATGTTTCCTGGCTGCCTACTCAAACTCCGTTGCCTGTCAATCAAGGCACGTCTGCGTGTATAATACCTGTATGGTTCAAACTCGTCTGGCTGCATATGATGGCTAAACCCTCAGGATGGCAGGATTTAGCTCTGATACCACTGTAGAAACCCTAGTTTCCCTTTTTCCTGTCCCCGACTGTTTTGTGACGTTTTGAAGGTTTTTTGATGTTTTGTGATTTTTTTTGGGTTTTTGCATAAATAAAGAAGAATGCGATTTTGCTTGAAAATAAGAAATAAATTCAACAAAAATTATCTAGCTCCGTAAATATCAAACCCTAATACAAATACTGAGTTTGGATCATATATTATTCTTTTGCAAGTATTACAATGAAGATTTGATAACATGCAAAGTAAAAGGGCAATGATTTTTGAAAACCTGATTTTTGATACAGCAATAAATATTCTGATGAAAATGGTACGGCTACAACAAGTATGCCCTTCCTCCTCTGTCGGGTGATTGTAGATGACTCCAGATAAGTAGGCGCCTCAACTGCTGAAGGCAGAGATCAAAAATATAAGGCGATTTGCTCTCCTTAATAAATACGCCTCAAGCTGGATGGTACGGCCCTGGTACAGAAGTACGGCCTACTGTACTAAATCAGCAATTAATGAATTTGTACGGCCTTCTCTGTAGCTCTCCAGATCTCTGAAATATGGGCGCCTTGATGAATAGAAGGTCTCCTGAATGAATTAAGATGCTGAAGCTCTGTAAATAAATAACCTCTGATGCTCTGTGATTCCTCCTGGATGAAGAAACCTCTGCTGCAATAAATCAAGTGTTATTTCACACCCTTTGAATTGCTTCCAGTGGAGATGGCTCGTTCCCCAAGGAATTCGAACTTGAAACCCTAAAGTCTCTTGCTCATATCAAAGTTGATCAGTTCTCAAAATTCAATAATCTCATAATGGCCCAAAACCCAAGGCAAATGCACTATAATGCTCAAAAGTGCGATTTCCCCAATAATAGGGTTTTAATAAAATATTCACTTTTAATTCTTTTAATTCTTCCATAGTCTCAGCCAAAATATTTTATTATAATTCAATGATCAAATTTGGCCCCTTCTGATGATGGCGCGCCCCTCAAGAAGAATCACTTAAGTTATAATTTAATATTATAACTTTATATTATAATCATTAAAAAAATTAATATTTAATTAATACAATTAAATATTAATATTTCTCTCGTTACTCATTCGATGACTGTTTCGTCTGAAGCTGACGAACACTGAAGTGATTCTGAACGCTGCCAAAGCCATACTGCTAAAAATAGCAGGGGTCCCACGCTGATTGCCAGGAACTGCTAAAAATAGCAACCCTGCAAGGAGTCTCCGATCGAGCCCAAACGAAAGCCTATTGATCAAACTCTGCCAACTGAAGCTGAGCCAAGCTCCGAAGTGACCCTCTATCCGGTCTATCGGCCTACGAGGGTCATGTGATAGGCCAATCCTGTACTCCGAGAGATGTCACTGAGAAGGGGACATGACAGTATCATCATCTGCAGTTCAGCTTAGGTCATCATGCTATTTGTGGTAATCCATCAGTTTCAATATTGGCTTTGGTTTTGGTTATCTCCTTGGACTATGTGTTATACTTAGTTAATTTCATGTTTTTAAGTTGTTCCCCCATGCCTAGGAGTGATAACTTCATGTTGTTTTAAAGAGGGGACATTAAGGGGTCATGTTGAGCATTTAATGATTTATTAAATGCTTTATTGTTGCAAATAGAAATGGACGCCTAAAGGGAAGGGAAATAATGTTTTATTATTTCACAATAAAGTGAAGGATTGAAATGTCTCTACAAAATTTTCTCAACAACGTTCCACTTTTTAAACATTAGCTAATAGACATTCCATCAAATAGTTGGTGGAACATTGAAGACCATCCAATATTTTTGAGTTTTATGATTAAAAACTACAATTCTTTCAAAACATGGGAATATTCACAAACACTTGTTATGCAATTTAAGACACAAACATTTTAAAAAACATATGGCAAAGAGCTCAATAATTGGTTTCAAATTCAGACATTATAACTTCATTTGTCAATTAGTTGTAAGTGTACATTTTGTCAAACACTTAACATGCAAATGAAAATTACAATGGAGTGAATACCCAGAATGATTGTTGGCGTCACAATAGCTATTATATATTAGATTGATTTACTCTTCAAAGTGTTTTTGATTAATTCTGTAGTTGCTCATACAAGAAATAAATAGAACTGGAACATTTGCTATAACTGCTCATTCAAATAATAAATCACTTATAATCAACAATAGATAAAAATTCTGAGCTTTAAATGCAGGCTGATTGATGATTGAAACTCATTGAAAACTTCCCAAACAATATTAAAATTTGCTTAAAATCAGAAAATACATCATAGACTGCCCATGGTGAACTGTATGGTCCAATATTTCCGTTCACGCAATTATGCGACCACCCTCTACCTACTAATATTACTATAAAATACTATGGCTGGTCTTCAAGGCCAATAAAATATATGAATATATTTTCAAATAACTTTATAGCTAGGTTTGATCAACATTTTGGAAATAATAGAATCATTTCATTTATTTAGCACACATCTCCTTACTAGAAATCATTTTATATTTGCTTGCAAATGATTTAATGTAAATCTCAAACTTGTAACTCCACTATAAATCCAAATATCAATCTGGAAATAATATTTTAGATATTCCTTTTAAATCTCCACAAATATTTAACATTTAGCACATTGGTGAATCCTGTATGAATCCACTCAATTAGCTAGGTGGGTTTTCATAGATGAAACTGATTGGTAGAAAGGTTTTCGTCCTTTGGCTAAAGATTGAACCAAATTCAATCTCTCCAAATTGGGGTTTGAAAATAAAATGTTTAGAATGAGCTTTCTCTCCTCAAAACCCCCTTTTAATAAACACTTTTTGGAATAATACATATTATTATTTGTGTCCTCTATATTCCCTCCAAAAAGTGACTTTAATCTCCTTTTAAATAATTAAATATAAGTTGTCTTTTTACTTTTTCAACAACTTAACATTTAGCTATTTTCTGTACATCCACCCAAAGTTATGGAAATTACTAAAATGGACCAAATATGAATTATGACCACACCAAAATATTCTTAAGCTCTGTGGATATTTGTAATGTCCCCTTTTGGCACTTAGCCAATTCGTGCACATTTAGCCAGTTTCCAAGTCTTTCAGAGGCTCACTGGTTAGTTAGGGAAAAATCCAACATTCTTGGAGAAGCATTTGATCAGTCTTGCAAAGAAATTGTTCATGGGTTTGAGTTCAGCTGGTTAGTTGGAGCCTTTTGATGCTTTTGAAATCAATTTCCAAACTTTGGGTGCTATCCAAACTTCTTGGAGGAGTAGGCTATTTTTAGAAAGTCACCGAAATGATTTCAATCATCTTCCTACTGCTTCAGTTTCATCATGGTGTGGTCAGAATGGGATTCTAATGATGTTGCAACACTTTCCACAACTTGGGTGAGTTATTAAGTTATTTAATTAATATTTCACTAATGTTGTCTAATGTTGTGAAACAATTAAAGGAGAACTTAGTGTAATAATTCGTTGGAAAGGTGATTAAATGTTTGCTCATAATAAATTATTTGATTTAAAGCAAAATGTGTTTTTTCGGGAAAAACAACGAAAATCAAGAAAACACTTTTTTAGAAAAAACAAAACATGTTTTTTCAAAAAAGAAACAGCTAAAAAACATTTTTTTTGAAAAAGTAGTGAAAATGAAAAAATATTTTTTCGTAAAAAGCAACAAAAAGAAGCGTTGGGGGCTCATTTGGATATGCTGAAGTTTTCTCATATTATTATGTTGTCGGATTGAACCTGCGAGTTCTTCCATAATCTTTTGAGGACAAAAACCCTCATTCGATTTCTAGTTTCGGATTGAAGAGATAATCCCAAGCTAGATTGGAGTGATTTCATTCCAAAGATCACCATTGTGCTTCAAATTGACTTTCAGTTTTGGATGTTGTTGAGATGAAGATCTATTCAATGTTTTGAGGTCTGTTGGGTGGAGTTTGAAGGAATTCTTGTATTTTGCTTGTGGGTGTGTTTGTATGCTCCTTTTTCGAGTTTCCAAAGCATCAACAACAATGTTTCAGTTCTGATTTGTCCAAAGTACAACAGAAAAAAGGGTGTTTTTAGACCTATACCAGCCTTCTAGTTTATCTATTCAAGGTATCACGTTGCTATTTCATAGCTAGGTTATTGGGCACATGTTATTTGGTGCTATTGTGGGGTGTTTCAACAGTTCTTTACATCAACACTTTATATGAGCAGTTAATTCTCTTATTTGAGTGTTCACAATGCATGTGTTAACCTTGTAATGCTTTGGATGGTTATATTACTAAAAGCTTCAATTTCTATGCACGTTATTTTGTAAGCACTGGATGGTAGTACTGTCAATGAGTTTAAATTTTTTATTGTTGATGTACTTACCCCATTGAACAAGTGGTAATATTGTAATAGCTCACCACTGAAAAGTGGAAGGAGCATGTTTAAATGTCCTCAAACATTGTATAAACTTTCCGACTGAAAAGTGGAAGTGCCTTGTAGTTCCTGTTGAATAAGTGGGTGATTTCTTTCTTCTATTGTTTATGCATACCATTGAATAAGTAGTTTGGTTGGCTTGCCGCCTGATGCTTCTTTCCAACAAGTTGTAAATCAATAAATTCAAATTGTAATCCTAAAATTGTATGCTCTTACCTTGGCCAATCAAGGATCTGGGTAATCAAAAAGTGGAAAGGAAGTTGCTATGCTTTCATTTACTTTGAGGCTAACGCATTTTAAAAAAAAAAATTGAGGGTGGTTATAACAATATCAAACTTTATGAAAATTGGTGCTTTTTGTTGGCGTTTCAAATTGCATCTCTGGAATGCGTTTTGGAAACAGACAACTATGTGCAATAAACTGCTCTTCGAATTAGGAGGGGAAGCTCCCTCTTTTGCTGAGTTGCATAAAGAAAGTAAACTAAACTAAGTTTTGCCTATCTTTTTGATTCAACTGTGGGAACAAAAGGTTATACAACTCTAGATGTTGCAGCTAAGGTTTTCCCTTTAATGAAACTTAACAACTACAACTAACTTACGCTAAAGACGTTTCTATCCTCTCAAGTAAACGTAGAGCAAGAGAGTTTAGAAATGGATGAGATTGATTTTTGACAAAGATACTTAAATAAGCTTTCTTCAACATACATCTACTAAATTTCAATGCAAGCTGAAAAGGAGATCATATAAGTATTACACAATGAGCGGAAATATGAGACTTTATATCAAGGCAGCAAAGCACACTCAAGAGTTTATTTCCTCACACTTCTTGGCACAAAACAATAAACAAAAATCTGAGATTTTTATATTGGGGCAGCAAAGCATGCTCAGGACTTTATTTACTCAAACTTCTGGCTCAAGATTACAATTCCATGACAACAAATTATGGCTGAATACACGCAACATGCGATCAAATCAGATTATCACTTGACACAAGACACATGTATTGAACAAGAATTTGCAGCTAAAAGAGGCATGCAAACTTGCCTTTAACACAAAGTGAACTGACACTAATCGATAACAAACATGAAGGCATAGGCTCAACAATTCTGTTATCACAAGCACGGTTCTAAACAACACTAAATAACAAAGAGAAGGCACTAAAGACACTTGTGTCTTGTTATCACTAGCATGGCTCCACTAAAATGAGCAAACACTGCTCTCATTTATAACTAAGTAGAGGAGTAGGGAACCCTAAAATCTCCTAGCTTTTACAACTAAGACTTGCCAACATGCAAGCTTTATTTTTAAACCTAAAACAAGATAAGCATCTAACAACTTATGAAAACCTAAAAACAAGGAAAGTGCCAACTATTACATCTTGATTTCCTTCTTTTTCAAAGAATGGATACGAATTGAGACAAGAATAGAAAGAAAGCGTGAGATAAGAATGGAAAGAAAGCTTGGAGAAAGCTTTTAGAAGATTGTTGCTTTAAATCTCTATCACATCCACCAAAAAAGGGGAAATTGCCTCTCTATCAGGAGTGTTGATACTATCTATAGCCATATTCCTCTTTTCTAAGATCTTCTCCCCTTTTGCAATCAAACTTAGAGAATCTCTGACATCTTCAGCTTCTTTATGAGTTATATTATTGAAAAACGTCGCTGCCCCAAAAGATGACTGACTAATTGATAACTTGGCAGCTCTGCAACTTTATGCTTTTGACACTTCTCTTGATTCTCCCACGGAAGAGTTTTGCACAACTTTTTGTGACACTTGTCCTTTCGCTCATACCACTCCCTTTTCACGTTTTGAGATGATGACGTTTCATGTCCATGATGGTACTGAAAAGCACTTTCCAACATCATCTGTTCAGATAATTATGATACAACACTTGTTTGGCTCTGAATTCGATGGGAGAGTACTTCATGCTGGAAAACTTGAAGATTGACTGTAAACTTGACTATGCTCGGACAAATTTTGCACAACTTTCTATTTTTAGCTTGCTGATATTCTTCGGCAAACGAATGAATTTTTTGGAAATTTTTCTGAAATATGGGTTTTGTTTAGAATTTCTTTACAAGAAAACCCAGGTAGTCCGTTTTTTAAAATTCCGAGTGAAGACTAAAAAAGCAACAAACCCTAATTTTCTCCGAAAAAACAAAAAAAATTGGCATCTGGGTATTGTTTAGAGGCACATTCTGGATGAACCCATTTGGTTATATTTTGAAAACCTTGAAGTTTCACTGAAAAAGCAGCCACTTGAAGTTTCACTGAAAAAACTGTGATATGGGTTTTGTCCAGAAGAATATTTGAGATAGACCCAGAAGATTAGAATTTGTAAAATTTGAAGTTTTCTCTGACATGCAAAATGAAAAGCAACTGTTGCAACCTTGAGAAAATCCTTCAAGAATTATCTAGAAGATCGAACTAGTATAAACCAGCCTCCTTCAAAGATTTGATGTTCTGGATGAAAAAATAGGAAAAAACAAGCCTTCTTGAGTGCTGATCTGAAAATTTATTGAAAAACCAATAAGTTAAACTCTTGAATCTTAAAAATAAGGGTATGCAGTTGCTGCTTTGTTTCTCCTTGAAGATCACCTGCAAGAAAATAATGAATAATGAAACACAAAGGTGCCTTAAATAAGCTTTGCCTTGAGAAAACAACTTTCTTTTGCCCTAATTCTTCAAAACCCTAATTCAAGTTTGTGCAATGAACTTAGACTTTTGTCTTCATCTTCAATTTTTGAAATTTTTAAAAATTTGACTAAGGCATTGGAAGTTGGGCGCCCTTTTTGGCTGGAGGCAACTATTTCACTTAGACTTAACCATTTTTTATCATTTTCAACTTCTCCTCAATTTTCCACCCTAGTTTGATTTTGATTTTCGGCCTCTAGATTGATCCAACAAACATGTTGAATGTTTCATCACGGAGCTTGATCGGATCTAACAAAGTTTGTTTGGAGGCGACTTCTAATGAAAACTTCATTTTACCCTTCAAAAAGTCAGGTGCCTCTCTCCTCCAGGGGTGCCCACTTTCTCCAGTGTTAGCCATTTTCATGATCTTTGAATTTATGTGTCTTCTGACCTTCAGATGAATTCATGATATCCGACATTGTACTTGTCAGATTGACTGGCTATCAGGTCCGCTGGATAGTTGAGAACATTTTGGAAGGGGTCTCCTGGATACTTCGTCTTTGAAAATTGTCATCTGGCAGCCCAAAACCCTAGGCACCCTTCTCCTCTAGGGGCGCCCATCTCCTCCAGAGAGTTTATTTCGAGTCATTCACTATTGCTTCTCGCGTTTGTCATTTTACTCACTTTTTCTCCTTTGTTCAACCTTTGACATTTGATGACTGCCTATTCTGACGGACGTGTTGATGATTGCATTAGACAGCATGATCCAGTCTAACAAAGCTACGTTAGAGGTGCCTTCAGCAAATTCATTCATTTAACCTCTTAAAAACTTGGGCACCTTTCTTCTTCAGGGGTGCCCATGTTCACCAATGTTAGAATATTTTCATCGTTTTTACCTTCAGAGTTCTAAACACCTCTCATCATGGCCCCTGTTTGATTTGAGTGCCGGAAACTAAATGATCAGATGACTACGCTGTTGGGCTCTCTGCAGAGCTGAGATAGGTCTGACCAACATTGCTAGGGAGTTGCATTTTTTATTTTATCATTTGATACTTCAAAAAGATGGGCGCCCTTCTCTCCAAGGGCACCCAAGTTTAGCAAACTTAGATTTTTTTTGGAAATTTCCAATTTCCTTTCTCGTTTGACGTGCTTCTAAGGGCCTTGACTGTCGGATACAAAATTTTTCTAAGGCATGGAAGGTTGGGCGCCGTTCTTGACAAGAGGCACCTGGATTCACCGGAGTTAGGCCAAATTTTAGCATTTTTCAATTTTTTCAAATTATTCTCTCCTTCCTCCGTTTTTTGTGTCACAACAGGTAGTCGCTCTTATCACAAACCTACACTGAAGGACTACTGAGTGAATTGTGAGGATGACTTCGAGGTACGTAGACGCAGCTACAGCAGGTTCTCTCTTCCGCAGATATCTGTCTTCTTGGTAGAAGAGGTGGAAGGTTTGTCAGATATGAGGGAGATGCACTTCCTCAGTTTTACAAAGAACAGGTTAATGGACAACCACTGTCGACAATTGATTGGTACGCCAAAGAGTTCTCATCAGTGAAGAAGAGGTCGAGCAGAGTCATCCAAAATAGTATGCTTTATCTAGAAAGCAGAAGAACTAGGAGGGTAACTATGCCTAGATCCGAGCCACCATCAGTGGGAGTTGTACTACCTTCCTCGTCAAAACCCAAGCAAAAGAAGAGGAGTAACCCTCCTAAAAAGAATTTGGTGCCTAGTAACTCAAAGGGAAAGGCATCCGTTGTTGTTTCACATGTAGAGCCTGTAAGAGAAGTTGTTCAAAGTTCACCACAGTGTAATGAACCCCAAAACCGGGTAAACAAAAATTTTCTACTTTAACTAATAAGATACAAGGAAATACATTTATAATGACAAAGTAAATAACTTTTCTTTTCATTCTAATTGAACATTTCATCATAAAGAAATAAATGACACAATACATCATTGTTCTATTTTCCAAGTAAATAACAGAGTACGCTTTCATGATTACTTTTCTTTCAATTAAAAAGCAAGGTAAGAATCTTACAAGTTTCAAACATAGCTCGGAAGCTTTTGAGCAAATAGGAATAAGACTGTTCAGGATCTTCCCTTTCAAACCTTGGTTCATCAGAAGTCTACTATGGAGGAGAAACATCACTCAGGTGTTTTTCCACCAACCACGGACTTATATTGCGGTCCCCCGCACGTTTACTATTAAGTAGACGGCCCTCCCTTCTTCGAAGAGATTGGTTGGGTAACCGATTCTGTATGACCAACTGAGCATAGTGTGTAATCCTACATAACTAAATCCTTATGCCCTCACAATCTCAATCTAGCATGTAACCTGGATTACTGTGAACTGACAGTGTAATTCGTCTCACAGTCTAAGTGGACGTTAGGTATACTACACTATTTTGGCCAAAGCATTTCGGCAGTACTTAAACTGACGGTCATCTATCACTTGCACTAAGTCAAGTTCAGTTTGACTTAAGGCTGCCTTATCCTACGCGTAGGTGAGTCCTTTCCGTGGGTGGTCAATCACCCTAGACTTCCTACTTCAACTACTTAAATAGGAAATGGAGTACAGTCAACAAGGGGTCCCTCTGGTACTTCCTAACATGGAAATCTTTATCCATGGAGTAGATAGCTTTCTCTAGTTAACCTATTTAACTCTAAAGCTTTAGACTACCTTAGTACTGAATCCACCCTCGTCCTAGTATTTAATAACTAGTTCCTTTTCCTTTATTTAAGGAGTTCAAGCAGTATTCAAGTAATACAAAACATTAAGTACTTTTATTAAGAAGTGATCAAACATTTCCCTTTTATGCTATTCCTTTTCAAATTCTCCTATGAAATCAAACTATTTCATTTCAACAAGCTTTTAAGCTATTTCCAATTCAATAAGCTCTTAAGCTATTTCTTAATTCGATAAGCCTTTTCTAATGAAATTAAGCTATTCCTAATTCAATACAATTCCTTGGAAAAATAGAGGCTTTCTAATATTTTCCTTTCATACTACAACATAATGCAAAGCATAATCAAGCAAACAAATAACTCATTTTTAAATCAATGACTGAAATTCTACAAAGACATTTCTCATGCCTGATTTCCTTGCTGCGAAATGAGTTCGATCGGTAGCTTCAGCTCTTCCTCCACCGTCCTTCACAGCCTTTACCAACTACTTCTCACAGCATGAACAAATACAACTCTCAGGTAAATGCAGTTCAGTAATGAGGGAATGTTGCTCTCAGCAATACAGTCACAGCTAGATGATAAATGGCTCTCAGCAAAATTGTATATGGCTCTCACAATCTAAATAGCAATGATGGTTTGCAACTCACAGAAAATTCAAACAGCAATGAAATTCGTAATTCCAAATGCAGAGGAAAGTGGTAAGTTTAACAATGAGAGCAACCTCTTTATATAGGTTTCGAATTCTCATGTTTACTACATTGTAGGCATGAGAATTTGACACCTCTCCTATTGACATTGTCAAAATGTGCAGTGGCAAACAAATAACCAGACACTCAGCAAATTTAAGTGATGATTCAACCTTATTTTCGAAGAATGCTTCAACTCTCACATGGCGAATTTGTGAAGCATCCACGTATAGGCGTAATCACTGAAAATGCCCTAAAAAATGGCGGACTGTATGAACAAATGGCGTTTTAAGTTCGCTGTTGAAAACGTCAAGGGTTACACACAGACGTTTTTAGCTTCCTTCCGCCCACGCGTCCAGAATGGTGGTGTACAAGCATCTGCGACCAAGTCCATAATGTGCGAATTGGGCGCGGGATTCTCTTGCTGCAATTTCCATTGTTCTCAGCTCAAACAGTCGCGCGATTTCTTCCCGTGAAGAAATCTGCGATTTTAAGCTATTCAAACTTCTGATTTTTAGCTATTCAAACTTTTGATTTAAAATTCATTAAAGTCTATAGTTTCAAACTATTACATTTCCTTTAATATTTTCCAATATATTTCCAATGGTTTTAAATTTCGAAATTCCTTTATTCCATATGGTAAATGCAAATAATTACCAAATGACTATAAGTCCATTTCAAATATTTTCAAGGCAAAGTCATTTTAATATATATTTTAAAATGTTATTAATATATTTTGTATTATATTTAATATAACTTATTATAGTTTTAATTTACCTTTATTTAAATATATATATAAATATATCTATATAATATTCGAATATTACAATAGATATATCAATATATTATTTTATCGGTAAAACTATAATAATATCTATATTAAATATATTATTAAATATATTAATAAACATATCCATATTTAAACTTAAACATATCTATATATGTTTACATTCAATTATCCAATTATGTGTATTATAGGCCAGTTAGAGTACCTTTAATATACGTAATTGCACAAACATGTATATATACATTTAACTGTAAATTCCAGGCATCAGTATAACTTATCAGTTCACATTTCACATTCAAGGTTCATAGAACAGTAAGTCAGTCAATCAAGTAAGACCACTCATAAAGCATAAAGAAGTAATCAGAAACTCCTAAGCCTAAGGATGACTTATCATGACAACTCAATCTGACTCAGTTCCCAAAACCCTTAGTGACGTGTGTGTATGCTCATATGATCAACTTTACCGGTTAGCTGACCAAGTTCCTCTCCCGAGTGATGTTTCCCCTCGACCTGGAGGAATAGTTCCTGTTCCTGCATCCATGGCACAAAACCACGATAGTCAATTGCTCACAATATTTGCAGTATATATAAATCAAATATATAAAACAAGACTAATTACTTTCCTCTATTCATTGCTTATCCAAGAATAACATCAATCAAGAATACAGAATGAGCCAATCATAACATGTAAATAGATTCTTAAATTGATAACAAGGTTCAATCACATTTTATTCATTCAAAACCTTCCTTACAATCAGAATGCTCTAAGCATTACTAGAATAGTAACTATACAAATTCCAGGGTGTAACACACAGCCTGAGGTTCAGCCACATATGCCGTCACCGACACTAGAGCAACCTCCAGTTCCAATTTACATTGATTTGGACTTGGACTCTCCACCTCGCTGTAACACCTCTACGCATTTACTTTTGTCGGATCCTCCTATTACTAGTAGAAATCATTCTAGTGGGATTAGTCGAGATTTGTCTTGTCTTGAGAGTCAACTGGGAAGAAAAAGGAGACAACCATCTTTTGTACTAGATCATTCAGATTTCAATCATGACACAAATGCGCCTGACAAAAAGATCAAGAAACAGGTCCATATTGAGTGGAATGCAGGCAAGGAGATCATCGTTGAGACTGCCACACCTCCAAAGGATAAGAGTATGAACGAGATGGAAGCTCAAGACTTTGAAGTTATCATAGTCAACTTCGGTAGAAGTACTCACCAGACGGAGATTGATCTCCTACAGGTTGCTACAGATAGCACAAGGTATAGAATGGTGAAGGATGGAGAAGATAAGTCAGCTCTCAAGGCTGAAATACAGCCGCTTCGCCAGTATATTTCTAGCCTTGTTCACAGAACAGGGAATGCTGTCACCGCACCCCCATCGATGTTAGTACCACCAGCAGAACAGGGTCAGCTTGATCACTTGGTTGCATATGACAAGCGGTTAGATTAGTGGGAGGAGGAGTTTGTTACTAGAGGCTGCCTTGTACTTTCAGAGTTATACCAGTTGTGGTATAGTGCATGTGAGCTCCATCTACACCTTCAGGATGAGGAGCGTGACTTACCTATTAGTAGACCCAACGATGAGATCCTAATTACCAACCTAGGATTGTAATATGAATTAGTCATAGATGCAAAAGATAAAGAGGATGTCTACACTTGGAGAACACAGTTGAACTTCAAGGCTAAGATAGAAGAAACGATAGCATCAGAGTTGGCTGAGAGCAAAGAGCATGTTACTAGTGCACTCCGCTATGTGAGAAACTTTGTGTCTCAACTACCATGCCAGTATCAGCGTGTGGGTGGTGACTATGTTGAGCTTGCTGACATTCAGTCAGAGCTCCAAGCACCCATTCACCGTATTTTTAGTGGTGAGACCATTGGCTGTAAGATGAATCAGCTGACACTCATGTCAACATTGTTTAATGAGGCAACCGGGAGTAAAGGTGAGTTTCAGTGTCAGATCACTGGTGGAGAAGACATGCTACAAAGGCATGGGATACTTCGTCGGAGCTTCAGTTCCCCTGAAGGTGACGCAATCAATGACTTCGTGGATGGGTTGATTGCTCGAGATCAGGGCCAGTAGACTTCAGTTCCCACCTTTCGAGATAGACTTCATGCACGACAGTTAACTTGACGCTTCTTTCCAAGTTAACTCGCTGTTTCACATCTCACGCATGTCTATCTTGGAAGTATCTACATTCACTTGGAGTTTCATCCAGGTTTTTACATTAACTGATGGTAGTATTCCAGTTAACTTGCTTTCAACAAGGACGTGCATGCTTGCACATTGTCCACTTAGATTAGATGTTTCAGTTAATTAATGGTAGCTTGCCAATTACCTATATTGTTTCCATTATTAGGGTTTATTAATAAGATCTTGCATGAATTGCAGGACTGTAGTTGACTCAAGGTGATTTTAGGGTTGCCTACACCTTTGATGTCTATAAATAAGAGCTTTTAGCTCATTTGTAAATAACTTTTGCACGAGAGAGCAATAAATGTTGTGTCTACCTTGCTTGTAATATTGCCTAATTTTTAACTATTCACGAGTATTTGTTATGATGATGAATTGTTACCACTTGGGTTTCATGCAGTTGTTATGATGAATACTCATCTTAGTTAAATGGGGTTGCTGGTTTGATCCTTGTTGTATGCGTGTCTCGTGTATGCAATACACTGTCCCAGTTGTTTACCTTGTGTTATGTGTTCAATAAGCTTATTCAAATTGAGAAAATCGTTGTGGCACCTTGCCTTCAAGTTTAGAATTTGTACCTAAAGCTTATTGTGTGATGTGTGTGTCAATAAACTTATTTAGCCAAGCAAATAGTTGTGCCACCTTGCCTTCACGTTGTGAATCGGTGCTTAGTTTATCGTATATTTGTTTGTTCTAATAAAATTCTTCCCAGCCAAGCAAATAGTTGTGCCACATTACCTTCATGTTGTGAATCTTACCTGAAGTTTATCGTGTAATCACATTCTTGCTCCATTTCCTCATGGTCTATTTACTTGAGGAAATTGGATAGATTTAAAGTAGATAGTTTAGTTGTAGTTAATGATCTGCGAAACCAAAAAATCCTTAGCTACAACGTTCTAGGTTTTCTTAACCTTGTGCCTCTTCTAGCTGAGATAAAAAAGATAGGATTTAGAATACTTTACTTTTTCATGCATATCATCAAAAGAGGGAGCTCCCCTGCCAATTTGAAGACCACTCATTATGCAGTGTGCATAGCTGTCCGTTTTGACTTACACACCAGAGGTGTTAGTTATTACGCCAACACTAATGAACCCTAACCTGTACCTTGTTGGCGTAAGAACTAACACCTCTGGAGTGTGAGTTTGTACGGACAGCTATGCACACTACGTAATGAGTGCTCTTCAAATTAGGAGGGGAAGCTCCCTCGTTGTGCTGGAATGCATGAAATAGAAAACTAAACTAATGTCCTATCTTTTTGTTCTCAGCTGGTAGAGGCACAAGGTTAAGAAAACCTAGAACGTTGCAGCTAAGTATTTTCTGGTTTCGCAGATCATGTAACTACAACTAAGCTAACTTCTTTAATATCTATCCAATTTCCTCAAGAAACAGAGCATGAGGAAATGGAGCAGGAATGTATTTTACGATAAACTCCAGGTGCGGGCTCACAACATGAAGGCAAGGTAGGCACAACTATTTGCTAATCCGGGAAGAAGTTTATTAAAACAAACAAAAGGACGGTAAACCTGGTACAACTTCACAACATGAAGGCAAGGTAAGCGCAACTATTTGCTTGGTTGAATGAGTCTACTATAACACACATCAAACGATAAGCTTTAAGTACAGTTTCGCAACATGAAGGCAAGGTAGGCGCAACTATTTGCTCTTTTGAATAGGCTTATAATAAACAAAACGAAAGGTAAGCAACTGGGACAGTAGATTGTATAGACGCAACACGCATGCAATAACGATCAAACCAACAACCCCATTTAACTAAGGTCGAATAAACACCATGACAATAACATGAAGGCAAGGTAGGCGCAGCAATTTATTATAACAGCAATTACTCTTTGAACAGATACAATAATAGCAATACTACAGGCAAGGTAGGCGCAGCATGTATGCTATCAAGCAAAAGTTCTAATTTACAAGGGTGAACCAATCTTGAGAATAGGCATGTTGCCGACAACGCAGCAATTCTCTATCACCAGGAAAAGCTAATTACAAATGAGCTAAAAGCTCTTATTTATAGACTTCAAGGTGTAGGCAACCCTAAAATCACCTTGAGTCAACTACAGTCTTGCAAGACATGCAAGATCTTATTCTTAAACCCTAATTGAATGAAACTATACAGTTAACTAGGAAACTATCATCAGTTAACTGAAACATCTAATCTAAATGGACAATGTGCAAGCATGCACGTCCTTATTGAAAGCAAGTTAACTGGAATGCTATCATCAGTTAATTGAAAAATCTAATCTAATCTCCAAGTATATGTAGATGTTTACAAGAAAGACATGCATGCAATGTATAACAGCAAGTTAACTCGGAAAGAAGCCTCGAGTTAACTACTTCTGATGACTCATCGTTGTAAGCAACTCCATGGTCTAACTGAACATCTACTCCAAGTTTATCATCTCCTCCAGGAATTTATCAATAGTATCATCATCTGGCACTTTGACGCTGTCCACGATGATTAACTGCTTGTCCAACTCTTTGTCTCCATCTCGGATCTCCCTCTGACTATCTCTAACCTCTGTGGTCACCTTTTTGAAACTGATAGTCAGCATTGTAAACTCCTCCATCTTGGACGCCTCTGGCCCTCCACATAGGTTATCACGAACTAACCCTTCGAACTCAGCTTGAACTGCCTCTAACTCGGCGTAGGTACCATCCTCATGCCGATAATGACATGGGATTTGAGTGATGTATTCGCTGATGAAACGAAGAGCTGCAACAACCTTTTCCTGAATCATGCTCATCTTAGCAGAAATCCTGTCATATGTCTCCACCCTGCAAAGATATAATTCTCTCCAAGTGAAGACCTTCTTCTGATCTCCATCTGCTTCAATGGCGTCATAGATTCCTGCAAGCTGTGATATCAAAATCAGGTCCTTCGGCTTACGCTCGGCTATGCAAATCTCGAGCTCTTGAATTCTCTGGCGAAGACTATGTGCGTCAACCCTCAACTGATATAGCTCTATGAGGAGGTGTCGACCAGCAATGATAAAGTCTTCAATCTAGGTATCCAGTAGCTTTCCTCGATTAACCAAGTGTTGAATCTTTTGCTGCTCTGCGGCGGTTTCTCGAAGTTGTGGAAGTAAAGGTGCTTGCCCCTCATTGCCATGAAGCAATCCCGAGATGTACCTGCGAAGTTGTCTGATTTCAGCCTTGAGAACTGCCTTATCCTCACCATCTTTCATGACGCGCTCCTCTAGATTACTCGCGACGACTCTGAATAGATTCACGTCGGTGTGTCGAGTATTCTTACCCAGATTAGTTTTGACGAAGGTAAAATCACCAACATCAACTTCATCCAAGTATTTGTCTTTTGGAGGAGTAGCAACCTCTATGACGATCTCTGCCTCAAGATTCTTCTCAATATTTATCTGCTTTCTGGCCCTCTTATTCAACCTGTTCTGATAGGGCTCACCAAACTCAGACAAATCAAGATTATATGAAGGCATACGCCTCTCCCTCTCCAATGACTTCTCGAGCCAAGATGAATAAGGAATACTGTCCTCTCGAGGTGGAGTCGTTTCTACTGTATTAGCTGCTGGCAAATCCACTGGTATGCAGGTCTCATGTATCGAAATCTCAGGCTCCGAATCAATATCTATGGGAGATGAGTGCGCCGAAAAAGGTGAACCTGGAGATGACAAACCGGCTCAGTCTGAATAACTGGCTCCTGAAATAACTGGCTCTAGAAGTACTGTCTCTGCAACTGGAAGTGTTGGCTCCTTCTCAACCTGTTTCCTTTTGGTGATGCTTTTTCCTTTTGAATTAATTCCCATCTTAACCCCTTCAGGCGGCCTCATAGTAACCTTGACTCGAGGTTTAGCTCTCGAAGTAGAAGGTAAAGAAGAAGCTACCACTGCTGGCGGCTCTGTAACTGGGATCACCCTTCGCTTCCGCTTGCTCTCAAGGAAGTACATGGTGGTTTTGATAACAGACCTGGATAAGTCTTTCAGTGAAGTGTTCAATGGAACATACCAATCAGGTTGGCGAAGTGGCTGGCGAGCAACTTGGTCTCTAATGAATGAATGAAGTAGTATCTCGCCATCATCATCAGACAAACCTTCCACATCCTCTGATAAGAAATCAGCAATCTGTGGAACAGTAAGCCTACAATAATGACGACGGCGCACCTCAAATTCATCCTCACAATTGACCCAAAAGTCCTCAAGCGCTGCCGAATGTGAAACATTTCGCTCCAACCTTGCTGAATAATGACCCAACGGATCATAGGCACGCTTCTGAGGAAAACACCCAAGCTGAAGTTTCTCTAACTCGTGTGCCATTAACTTGCAATCAGCAGCTGTTTTGCATTTGTAGATACCTAACTCAAACGGAAAGATGAAAGCTGGCTTATGTCGATTGCGAAGAAAAGTGTGAACCTCATGTGCCTGTCTCATGAACTCCATGAAAAGAACCTTATCCGATGGGTACCTCGGTAGCATCAGAGGCTCTCCTGTATATCCATATACACGAATATATGTGAAAGTAGGAAATTGGATAAACCAATCTGCCCAACTCTCCATTGCTGATTGTGCCTCCGTAGAAATCCTCACATGCATCTCGTTATCTAAATTTCTGACCGTTCTCATAAGAAAATGATCATTCACTGCTGTAAAGTCCTGTTCAGCTTTCAAAAACTCCAACTGAGGGTAGTATTCGTACACTCGCTGAACACCCAGAACTCCATCGGTCTTTAATAATTTAAAGTTGCCTTGAAATGCAACTAAGTAAACCAGAAAAGTTACCATATGGAATTCATGAATCTTTAGGAACTCTGTAATCTGCTGGTGAAGACACTCGCTGATAAACATGGCCCAGTCAAATGTTTCTTTTTTATCAATAACTCATGAGATGAGGTAGAACATCCATGTTCGGAAAACACTTGCGTCTTCAGAACCTGCTAACCGGTTAAGGAAAGTTATCAAAATAGCAATCTCGTCCTTGAAATCCCCACGTGCAATCTTCCTTGGCATGTTGGTTTTCTGAATTTTCAACCACCGTTGAGCTACTTTCTTCTGTGATCTATCCTTGTCCTCCTCCCATATTCTGTCACAATCTGAAATGGATACAGCGAAATGATCTGAACGTGGAGGAATAGAAAAACATTTTTCTACATCCCTCGGCTTAGGCTACAAATAATCCTTCCATCTGTCGATCTGATTTGTCTGGTAGATGAGTCATAATGCTTGACACAAGCAAGTACGAACTCAAGATCAAAGACTGAGATAGGAATGGACGTTGCTGCAAATATCCCTGAACGTTCAAGATTTTTGATTGTAGTACTGCTAATACCCTCCAATGAGTTCAGATTGACGATGGGAAAAACATGACTTAAGTCGGTATCGGTAGTTTTCAGAAAGTTATGAAGAAAGACCTGTTTGGCCTTATAATCTATGGGATTATACTGCATTCTGAAAAACTAGACTTTTGACTGTAAAGTCGGGTATGTTTGGACAACTTTGGAAAAACTGAAAAAGCTCGAGGATAGGCTAAAAATAGCAAGGGGAAGTGAATTTTTTCGGACAAATTCTAAGATATGGGTTTTGTGCAGAATCAAATTCTAATGCAACCCAGAATGTCAGAATTTCGAAAAAATGGGATTTAGGCTTGCATGCAAAAGGTTTTCGGTTGAGATTTGAACTGGCAGTTAGGGGCACTGGGGGCAATTTTTCCCGCGAAAATCTGGAACATGGGTTTTGTGTAGAAATGGATCCTAAAACAACCCAGATCAACAGATTTGCGAAAAAACGTGATTTAGGCCCACATGCAAAGAGAATTCTGGAAAAAAGCACAATGCTTCTAGAAAAGAGGCAACGGGGCAATTTTCACAAAATAATCTAAGACATGGGTATTGTTGTTGATGCTGAAATATTCAAACCCAGATGATGCTTTTCTGAAAAATCTGTCGTTTTCTTTGACATGCGAAGAAAACCTAAGACGAGAATAGAAGAAAGTAAGACAGAAGAATAGAAGTTTTATTTTTTGTTTTCTCTCTTCTTCTGTAAAAATTCGCCTATGCTTGAAGTAGAACTGATAACACCTGCATGCAAAATAGAAACCAAGTCTGAAATAATCTTCCCTTGAACAATCTGAATCTGTAGCTACGAAGAATAGTGAAATTTGACACCTGTAGCACCTGCAGATCAATTTTATGCTCAAGAAAGATGTTTCTTGTCAACTCTAATGAAGAATAATGGACGCCATTAGCAAAATATATAGCAAAATATCTTCTAAGGCGTGTGAAATGCATGTCAAGCATTGGAAATGGCGCTTGAAGTACAACTGGTGCTTCAAAACTCACGCATGGCCTATATTTGGCTTCAAACTCAGTTAACTGGATGTAGAACAACCCCAAATTAGGGCGCCACCTTGAAAGACTTAGTTAACTAATGCATGCAAACTAGTTTTTGCCAGTTATGACTAAAAATAGGTAAAATAGAAGTCGACTTGCAAAGAGTTTAACTGAAGATCTAAATTTGGTAAATTGAAAACTCTCTTCATGCGCACTTCTACTTTTGAATTTCAAAAAAATCAACCTTTGACTTTAGGCGTCCTTCCTTACTTAGACATTTTCTGAAAATTTAGAATCTAAAACCTCAAACGAAGCTCATGTTCGATCACTGATTCTGGTTGACTGTCACGTCGGATCAACTGGCTGACAATCTCGATGAAGAGCAGGACCAAATCTGACAAGAAGATTCCTTGAGGTGGCAATTCAAAATTCAACCATCTGAGGCTTCAAAAAGATGGGCGCCCCTGGCCTCCAGGGGCGCTTTTGACCTCAGTGTTAGAATATTTTCAGGCATTTTCATCATTTTCACTGATAACTTGACCATATTTCACTTGACGTTTCCCGGTATTTGACAAAACTTCAGAACACGCCGACTGGCTCACTGCGGAGCAGACTGAATTCTGAGCAAAGGCTCCTGATGAACACTTTGTATAAAAACATCTTTAAACCTCCCTAAATCATGGGCGCCCCTGGCCTCCAGGGGCGCTTTTCCCAACCACTGTCATCCATTACTGCAACTGGCAAAAATTACTCAACTTCCGACTGCGGATTGCCAAGACATCTTCTGAACTGGCTGAGACAGGGAACGGAAAGCTGACGCTGACACGAACGAGATGAGCATCTGAAATCATCAAACAGATTTCATTTAAGGTCTTAAAACCTTGGGCGCCCCTGACCTCTAGGGGTGCTTTTGTCCTTTCTAAATAGTTTCTGATCAAGTCTGGACCCTCAAGTTTGACCACTGATGGCGGGAACTCGGCAACTCAGATTCACCTGCTGACAGATGCGTCGCGGAGCTGGACCAATAATAGAAACAAACTTCCTTGGTGTCTCTTGATCAAAAGACTTCATTTGAATCTTCAAAAAGATGGGCGCCCCTGGCCTCCAGGGGCGCTTTTTCTCTTCAAAGTCATCTACTTTGCATTTCCCTCGTTCTATACTGAATTTACGTTTTCAAGCGTTTTACTCCTCCGTCGGACTGGCTGGCTAGCTCATTGCGAAGCTATCAGGAAACTGAAGAAATCATCTTGGTAGAAAATCTCACAAAAAGTTGAATACAGCTTCCATAATGATGGGCGCCCCTAGCTGAAAGTGGCGCTTTTGACCTCCAGACTTAGAATATTTTCAATCCAGACTTAGCCAATTTCACAGTACTTTTACCTCGTTGAAAATCTCCTCCGTCAAAAAGCATAATTTTCAACATCTTTCATCGTAGAGTGTTCTTCTTTGAGTTTCAGGCTTAGATATTAACACCTGGTACTGGCCAACTGCCATTAATGACCTCAGAGGTCCTAACTTTTCTCCTGAAAAAGTTATAACTACCCACCAGCCTTAAACTGACTTTTAACTGAAACTGACTTCACCACTGTGATCGTGATGTGAAATAAGCCAATCAAAATTAATTTCAGCTAATTCTGACAAGTTCTTATTTTTTAGGGTTTCGGGCTAAAAATAGACTTCAAAAACCCTAATTTTCAAAATTTTCAAATTTTGCCAGTATCTTCCTGGCATCACACTGACTAAAAGCCCATACTTTATTTGCCCAAAAACTGAGTTTTGACCCCACTTTTACAAGGTTTAGACCATTTTAAGCAAAATGCCTTGATGAAGCAAAAATTTCGGTTTGGGTACAACATACCTAACCTTGTAAACGAATCAGCAACTTAGGCTAAGATTAGATCTCCATAGGTTTTTTTCCTTCCTCAGCACATCTTTCCTATTTGATTGCCTAGCTATGCCTATCATGATTTTTAATGTGTTGCCTTCTCTTACAGTCTAGTTCTCTTTGCTTATTATGTTAAATGTATTTTATTTGCTTGCTTTTACAATGTGCATGTCCTTAATATAACCCAATATGTACTGTTAAGCTGATGAAAACTGAGTTGCTACACTGACACAGGGAAATCTTAATTAAAATAATTGTTCAGTTCAATTGAACATTGAAAACCCACATCCATACCTGACCTTGTACATGAATTGGCAACTTAGGATAAGATCTCCATAGGTTTTGTTTCTTCCTTAGCACATCTTTCCTATCAGATTGTCTAGCTATGTCTATCATGATTTTTCCCGTGTTGTTATCTCTTACACTGTAGTTCTCTTTGCTTCCTTTTACAATGTGCATGCCCTTAATATTAGCTCACATAACCCAATAAGTGCATTTAACCTGATGAAAACTGATTTGCTCCACTGAGCCAGGGAAATCTTCATTGAAATAAGTGTTCAGTTTGTTTGAATGTCGATACAACCTTGATTTTTTACCCTTTGTCAAACACTGCAATCACTTGTAGGATTGGATGTTGCACATTTTCTTTTCTTTATTAGGTTGCTGTTAAATGATATTGTTTTGTGATGTGTTGCAGGGTCTAGGAAGTACCAGGATATTATTCACCTGCCATGATTTCAAATATGAGGTGAGTATTATTATAATGCATGATATACACAATTAGTATTGGAGTGACAATCTTTGAACCCTATGATAAGTTTACTTCAGTCCAAATTACTTCAGTCTGTGCTTTGCCAGTACAGTGTGTGGAAGAACCCAGAAAGCTTGGACTTTGTGGTTTGGATCCCGAACGACTGCATCGCCCGGATCGATTGCAAGATAATCTTGAGCCTAGGCTTGTTAACCTGTTAAAGGTATAATTTAGCATGCAGTCTTGTTGTTTGATTGCTATATAGACTTTATGTGAAATGAGTTTAATTTCCTCTCAAGTCCATTTATCATGATTGATTGAAGTTAAATAAGCCTTAAAGCATTAATCATACACGAGACAGTGCAGAGATGACAAATATAACATTTTATAATTTACAGAGTTATCTTTGTAGAATTATGAAATTTTACTTCATGTGTAAGAGGAAAGTTACACCTAAAGTTACAAATTTCAAATTTTATTGACAATAACAAGATTATCGATAACAAAAGGATATGGAGACTGGATATTGGTACACAACCATCCACATAGGTGCTTGGTATGCATCCATGGCTTGTTTTTATTTATTTTTATTTTTTCCCTTTTTCCAGCAGATCTCAAAATGTAAGTGCCCCTATCAAGTTTCTATCATCTGTGTAGAGATAGAATTCTTCCAAATGCCATAAGTTCACCTCAATGACCTTCCATTCTGGGTATCTTCTCTATCATTCCTTGTCTGAAGGTTATATGGACATTCGCAATCGGTCAAAGCAGATATTCATCAGATTCATTTGGCATCTGTCATTCTTTCCCCTCTCATCAGTGAAATCGTCCTCATTATCATCATCAGCAGCATTACTTTGTCCTATTTGTTGTTCTCTTACTTTACCTTTGAGAATACTGGTTACTCTATTTCTGCATTTAGAACTTATATATCCTTTTTTACGACAGTTATAATAATGCAATACTTGTTGTGGCTAATTTTTGTTTTTCTTTCTTGAAAAAATGCATTTTATATTATTCCAAAGAACTAATGACTTGCATCAGCTGTGCACTAGGATTATGGGATCCTCACATAGGCGAGGAAAGAAAGCACCTGGGCCTGCACCCCACTGGGAAATAATTCATATCCTTCTGCAACCATTCAAGCCCTGTTTGCACAATCAAAGACAAATCTTGTTTAAAGGTTGCAATATCTCCAAGTTGAGCAGAGTGGTATCTCTGTGAAAATTAGTTCTGTGTCTTATCCTCTAAAGAAAATTGATAGTGCCCACTGCCAACTGAATTGTATGCCTCAAATTCTTGTAACTTCCCCTGATCTTCCAAGAATCTGCTAGAAGGGGTTCTCGCCAAGAACAAGGGGCATTAAAAAGAAAAAATGAAATTCAACTTCAGCCAACCCCAAAACCTTGTAGTTGTTTAACACGTCCTTTACCCTTTTCACGACTTCCTTTCCCAAAAAAGACATTTTGTGTATTCACCTTAATTCAATTGTTGTTTTGCAAGGAGTTTAGACATTTCAGCTTACAGTGATTGTGAAGGAAATTGACTGTGTGAATAGAATATGGTAAATTTTGCTCATACTTTGTGTAGCCACTTTATCTACATATCTCCATCTTGGTAGCTATTTTTATTAGAGATCTTAGTTTTGCTTATATGGTTTGATATTGTCATGTGACTGCAAATTCAAGTCCCAAAAACTATTGTTTCGAAATAAATTTTGCATTATGTGCTTGAAAGTTGAAACCAAGACAATATATAACTCCATCCTATTTTTTCTTTGAACCTATTGATAAATCAAGGAGATGTAATCTTGAGTGAATTGTTGAGCATAATAAATAATTTTTGGTTTACATCGATTTGTTTCTTTTCTATCAGATTGTCTAGGTGTGTACATGCTTTGTCTGTCCTAGCGACTACTATCGGAGCATTGTTATGCATCAGCTGGAGCTATATTAACGTTCCATATACGATTGTTGTGTCCATGAAATTATTTGAGGTATATTAATATAATATTATATAAGTAAATTTGATTGTTAGATGAGAATTCAGATGATGGTTACATGTAAGAACTCGTCTAACCCCACTACCGGTGTTTGCTCTGGTTTATTTGTTTTTTTTGCAATTTTTTATAAACTTTGCTAGGCAAAACAAACTTCAATGAAATAACATTAGGTTTAAGCAAAATAAACTTCTGAGAGGCTGCAATAGACTTTATTGATAATAGAGTGTTTACAAAGCAAAACCCACATTAAAGAATAACCAAAAAGGTAGTTTTGAAGCTTTTATAAAATTCTGGAAATTATTGCAGAACCTGGTAATTACTTGCAGCATTCATGAAATGTACGGCCAGCTAGAATAAACTACTTCTCCTCCTATAAATTGATTGTAGATGCCTTAGAACCCCTAGCCGCCCACTTTAGAAGAGATTTCATGCGCAAAGAGGAGGCACCTACCTTCAAAAACACTGTAGCGGTTATTGTTCACGCGGGTAGTGTTGCACGGGTACTGTTGCGCGGGTACTATAGCAGCAGCTGAAAGCTTGCAATCTGCTCTTTAATGGCTGCCAATGATGAATATTTGGATCTGCACCTAATAGTCCTTCAATAATCTTCAAACCCTAGATAAAATCTTCACCTTTAAGCACAAATAGAACTTTTGGATGAAGTCCTCCTGTATGCCAAATTCAGTAGATATTTCACTACTTCAAAAGGCTGCAATACTGAAGAGTGAATGTTCTCCAATGGCTAACTGATTCAGAAATCCTTGGCTTCCTCTTTCAGACAAAAACTCATCAAAACCAATACTCAATCCAATGAATGCCAAAATAACCCTAAGTGAAATATATAATCTCTCTTGAAAAGTTCGAACTTCTTCAAAAAGGCATTTAATAACATTCAAATGTTATTTATTTGCATTCTTTTAATATTTCACTCAAAACTTAGGAATTGGCCATTAATAATTAATTCATTAATTTGGCCCCCTTCAATGACTTTTTGACCCTCAAGTTATAACATAATATTATAATCTTTTTAAATAATTAATGTTTATTTAAGCCAAATAAACATTAATATCTCCATGAATACTCATTATCTCTAAGTGTCCTTTGAGCTGGGAGCTAAGCTGATGGAGCTGCATACGACCACACACCTTACTAAAAATAGTAAGGGTCCCCCTCAATGTAATTTTGACTTACTATAAATAGTAAGTAATGCATACGGAGCCATATGAACACCAAACGAAAGCCAAAGCTGAATGCCACTAAACACTGGAGATGATACAAACCTCAAGAGACCCTCTAACTAACCTCATTAGCCTACGAGGGTCAGAATTATAGGCTAATCTCCTCTGACAATTGATGTCAACTAGAAGGGGACATTGCATTACAGTATGCACTTTATCTTTATAAACCTCAAAGTGGCATGTATTTAGGGACACATCCAAACTATTTGGAAATATGTAATTATAAGTAGGTTCCTAACAATTTTGCAACATAGTATCATTCCATTTGTTTGAGAATGACATGACATAGAAAAAGTCTTAAGGGTCCTCCATTTACATTGATTTTGTAAATATAATCAAATCTGTTTACTAAAGGGATCCTAATACAATACTAGGATTGAACTAAAGTTGAGAAAAACTGTATGAGAAACTTTCTAAGACAAATAATATTTATCCTCTATGTTCAGATTTTCGATTCTTCAGATTTCGATTTCTAGATGTGAATTGCTTTTATTAAATGTGCTGATTGCAGAACATTGTCCGATTTCTATGTTTGCATATCGAATGAGGAACCACCATAAGTAAGGGAGAAGTCCGCCCCTAAGAGGTGCACCTCATGAGAGGACGTGTCTCCACGAGTGGAGGCACGTCCACTCATGGGACGCGTCCTTTAGGGTGCGGTTTGTTTAACAACTCATTTGTTATGCATATACTCACACGTATATAACCTTCTATATGATGGCGGATGACATAAGAGAATTCCGATTTCACATGAATGCAGAATATAATATCACGGGAATGATCAAATTTATATGAATGCTCATAATTTCGATTTTAAATGTTTCCTTTAGAAATATCATAACATGAATGATAATTTTGATCACTTATGAATGACAATGATACTTGCATCACTGTCATTCATATCTGACCGAAGCTATCATTCATTAACACTCCCTCTTAGCTAGGGAAGATATTTCAAATCAAATAAGTCAAGATATCACCTTCACACGTGATATGATATGTTTTCTCAAAGTTGTCAAGTCACATGACATTCTTCATAACACATCTTCATTATTTCAACATTCCCTCTTTAACTAGGAAGAATAACTTCCAAAAGTGATATCACCTAACTCGTGATATTAGAAGATATGATATGCTTCTGAAAGTGTCAAGTCACATGGCATTCTCCATAACACATCTTCATTATGGTATGTGCACTGACATCAAGTCACATGATGTCTACCATAATTCATGGCATATCCACGGATATAATCATCCACCATGATTCTCTTATGGATCACAATGACCTTCAGATATCAAGTCTCATGACATCCATCAAGGTGTCCAAGAGATACTATCATGACATGTCCATAGATATCAAGTCACATGATATCTATCATGATCGTTCATCATTGTAGAGTCGTCACTTTACAATGTCAAATACAAGTGTTCATTATCAGAAAGATCGTCACCTTTCGATAATGCACACAGGGGGAGTAGGCCCATAAAGTCATGGAGTCACACACATGACAAAAGAGTTTACACATTAAACATCTTTATATATTAGTACAATTTATAAACAATTTGTATTTCAAACATAAATAGCAAATTACATTTCAACGATACCAAGTTTCTTCCTGAAGTGCTCTACCTTGATCCGGGAGAGAGGCTTAGTGAGAATGTCTGCAGTTTGATCATTTGTACTAATATACTCCAACTGAATCACTTTCCTTTCCACCATATCTCTCACATAATGATAGGGGATCTCAATGTGTTTAGATCTGTCATGAAAGACAGGATTCACAGAGAGTTTTATACAACTCTGATTATCACAATGAATAATCGTAGGATTCAAGGGCTCCCCAAAACTCCCACAATCAATTTACGAAGCCACACTGCTTCTCTTGCTCCCATTGAGGCTGCAATATATTCAGCTTCTGTTGAGCTTTGTGCAACTGACGATTGTTTTCTGCAAATCCAGGAGATCATAGCCGATCCCAAACTAAAACAGCATCCTTATGTGCTTTTTCGATCAATTACACTTCCAGCCCAATTTGAATCAGTGTGCCCATGTAGATCTAGTGGATCATTCTTGTAATGAAGACCATATCCAATGGTGCCTTGAAGATATCTAAAAATATGTTTTACAGCCATCAAGTGAATTTCCTTGGGTTCACACATGAACTGGCTGAGGGCATTTGCAGCATAGCAAATATTAGGTCTGGTGTTAACCAGATACATCAAGGATCCAATCATCTGTCTGTAAAGGGTCGGATTTGCACATTTGGATTCTGCTGCTGCTTCTTTCAATTTGTGAAGGTTGGTTTCCATGGGTGTAGACATTGGTCTACAGTCCAAAATTCCAAATCTTTTCAAAATGTCAATAGTATACTTCCCTTGATTTAGTATAATACCTTCTGATTTCTGCCATACTTCCAAACCGAGGAAGTAGTGAAGAATACCCAAGTCTTTCATGTCAAATTCAGAGATTAGATCTTGTTTCCCTTGAGCAGTGAGGTGATCTTCTCCTATTATTAGCAGGTCATCAACATATAAAATAATTATTAGCATATCACCTTTGATTACCTTGAAGTATAGATTAGAGTCAGCATCATTCTTGGAAAATCCTAATCCCAAGAGATAGTTGTCAATTCTTTCATACCAGACCCTGGGAGCCTGTTTAAGTCCATAGAGAGCTTTCTTGAGCCTGCACACATGTGAGTTAGATTTATGTATCACAAAACCTTCAGGCTGTTCCAGATAGACTTCCTCTTCAATGGTTCCATTCAAGAAGGCAGTTTTCACATCCATTTGATGGATCTTCCATCCTTTAGCTGCTGCAATGGCTAATACTGCTCTTACTGATGTATAACGAGTAATAGGTGCAAACATTTTTTCCTAATCAATGCCTTCCTTTTGAGAAAAACCCCTAGCCACGAAATGTGCTTTATGTTTTTCTCTATTGCCATCAGCAGCATGCTTGATTTTGAAGAGCCATTTAGAAGAAACAACAGATTTCTCTTTTGGTCTAGGCACTATGTCCCATACATCATTCTTTAGTATGGAATGGTACTCCTTTGTCATTGCATCCTTCCAAGCTTGATGTCTGAAGGCTTCTGTAACACTGGCAGGTTCAGAGTTTATGATGTTGTTCATTAGGGCAACATAGCTAGAGAAACGTTTGGGTCTTTTACTCGCCCTAAACGTTCCTTTAGGTGTTGCATGATCCTCTGCTTCTTTGATCATCTTCCTTTCCCAAAGTGGTCTCTTTCTGCCAATGTCATTTGTGTCCTCATTTGAAGTGGTAGGAGGTTCAAGTGGCATTTCCTCAGGATGCTCCCTCTGAATCTCTGGAGCAGGTTCCATTTCAGGTATCCTAGGGAAATAGGTTTCTGTTTCACTCGTACTTCTTGCCCTCTTGAATGCAATGTCTTCTTCGAAGATGACATCTCTGCTCAACTCAATTTGTTTCTACCTGGGTATGAATATTCTGTAAGCTTTGGAGGTTTCACTATAACCCACAAATACTCCCTTCTTTTCAGAAGGTTCTAGTTTGAATCTCTTCTCTTTGGGTACATGAATATAGACAGGGCAGCCAAAAATCCTAAGATGGCTAATGTCAGGTTTTATGCCGGTAAAGGCTTCTTCAGGAGTTTTGTTATCAAGATGAGAATGAGGACATCTATTTTGGATATAGACAGCAGTCCTAGAGGCTTCTGCCCAAAAAGATGTTTCAATGTTTTGGTCTAGCAACATTGCTTTAGCAGCTTCTACAATGGTTCTATTTTTTTCTCTCAGCAACCCCATTCTGTTGAGGATTGTAGGCGACAGTGAATTCCCTCTTAATTCCGGCACTCATGCAGAATTCTTTAAAGATCTCAGAGGTATATTCTTTTCCATTGTCTGTCCTTAAGGTTTTTATTTTCTTTCGGGAGAAGTTTTTAGTGAGGGCTTTAAACTCTTCGAACCTTTTGAGGATTTCTATTGACTCTTTGCATTTAAGGAAATAGATCCAAGTTTTCCTAGAGAAGTCATCTACAAATATAACATAGTATAGAAATCCTGCTTTAGAAGGTACAGACATGGGTCCACAAAGATCAGAGTGAACCAGTTCTAATACATTAAGGGTTTTACTTAGGCTATTCTGGAAGGATCCTTTAGTGTTCTTTCCTAGGCCACAACCTTTACAAGTTCCCTCATGAGATAGTTTTGGCTTGGGTAAGCCTGTAACAAGTTTTTCCATAGAAGGTAGGGCACGGAAATGAAGCTGACCTAGTCTTCTATGCCAGATTTCATTCGAATCAATAGTGTCAAGGGTAAGGGCTTGTTTAACCTCAGTGCAAAGTTTCTAAAGGTACCCTTGTCTTATGCCTATAGTATGTGCTTTCTTGATTGTTGAGTTTTTAGGCCATACTAGAACTTTACCATCCATAAATGTAACTCTGTAGCCATTGTCTTCAAGGGCAGAGATGGATATAAGATTTCTCTTAATTCCAGGTACAAATAGGACTACAGTGAGTTGTAGAGAAATCCCAGATTTCAACTTGATAGAGCATGTTCCAACCCCTTTTACAGGGTATGCAGAATCATCCCCGATGGTTACTTCTTCATCAAACTTTTTAGTCATGGAGTCTAGGTGTTCTTTGAACCTTGTGATGTGTCTGGATGAACCACTATCAATTACCCAATTTTGAGTGTTGTCAGAGACTTGATTAGAAAGGGCTGTGTAGAACACAAGGTTCTCAGTTTTCTTAGGTTCAGCCACTGGTTCCCTAATAGTTTCTCTCATAAGTGAGACTAGTTTATCTGCTCTTGTAAGATGATTTTCAAATCTGATCACAATAGACATTATGAAGAATGTGATGTGAATTCGATTTTAGAAAATACGATTTTTTTTTGAGCAATCTGATTTTAGATTTGATTTGGATTCGCACAACGTGGCTCTGATACCATGTAAATTTAATCAAATCTGTTTACTAAAGGGATCCTAATACAATACTAGGATTGAACTAAAGTTGAGAAAAACTATATGAGAAACTTTCTAAGACAAATAATATTTATCCTCTATGTTCAGATTTGCAATTTCTAGATGTGAACTGCTTTTATTAAGTGTGCTGATTGCAGAACATTGTCCGATTTCTATGTTTGCATATCGAATGAGTAACCACCATAAGTAAGGGAGAAGTACGCCCCTAAGAGGTGCACCTCATGAGAGGACGTCTCTCCACGAGTGGAGGCATGCCCACTCATGGGACGCGTCCTTTAGGGTGCGGTTTGTTTAACAACTCATTTGTTATGTATATACTCACACGTATATAACCTTCTATATGATGGCGGATAACATAAGAGAATTCCAATTTCACATGAATGCAGAATATAATATCACGGAAATGATCAAATTTATATGAATGCTCATAATTTCGATTTTAAATGTTTCCTTTAGAAATATCATAACATGAATGATAATTTCGATCACTTATGAATGAGAATGATACTTGCATCATTGTCATTCATATCTGACCGAAGCTATCATCCATTAACAGATTTAAAACAGGAAAACACAGCAAATTAAAAAAAGAAATAATATTTTATAAAATAGGAGACATTTAAAAAAAAAATGGGCCATTAATTGAAAAATCTAGGTTGTGTAATTGCAAAACCCATTTTTAACAGAAAAATTCTATTAAATCTGCATCTGGAGCACTTAAAAGATGGCAGGCATGTAAGTGAAATATGCCTGCACATAAAGGGTAAAAGAAACAGACTTTGGACACTACTTAGTGATGGCAATAGCCACATGAAACTCTGCTATCTTTCTTATTCCCTTTAGGCACACCTAGTCTATTTATCTTTTTTTCGCCCTTCAAGCTCACCTAAACAATGCCAAAACCACTTAATATCAGCATTTGGCCATGAAGTAAAAACCCAAGTGCACTTTCTTAATGTCTTTGCCACCCTTTATCCTGCCAATGTGCTTTCCAAGTGGCTTTGCCCTTCCTAAACTCCACCCAAGCTCTAATTTGGCAAGATTTTCAAAATTGAATGCCTACATTCAATTCCAAAAGGAAAAATCAGTTGAAAAGGAGCGCCCTACTATTTGGGTAGGGCTAAGTGCAGATTTAGTTGGGGAAACCTATGTTACACCGGCGTCGGGGACGGGGGGACGTCGGGACGGGGGGACAAGTTTCTGGGACGGGGGGACAAAGGGGCCTCGATTTGGGGACGGCGGGGGGACGACGACGGCGGGGCGGCGGCTGTATATACTATATACTATACATATGGTACTTAAAATGCTAGTTATGAAAAGATGTATAACAATATACTTGAACATTGAACATTGAACATTAAAATTTAACAATGAACTACTAAATGGACCATTGAACATTGAAGTTTTCAAATTTGAAAGTAGAATACGCAATACTACAATGTAACAATTGTCGAATCAGCAAACGGAAGATTTCTATTATAATTTATATCATAAAGATGATTACAATGAGTAGCATGATATGAATATCAAAACAAGTACAAACTACAAAGTCAAAATGCCAAAATGTAGTGAAGCAGGCGGAGGCCTCTAATCAATGTAATCATCCCTCGGGAGGTCGGCAAACTCCTCATCACTGGAACCACTGGACTCCCCAAGGTCAAGATCTGCCAAAGGAACACCAACCAGCCCTAAACCTGCAACATCCTCATCCTCATCAATCTGTGATGGCTCCTCTGGCTCTACATCCCATCGTGTTGCTGGGCTCTCCTTGTACACACGTGTCCTGCGGTCAGTGATACGCAAGGCACTATGTACAGCCACTAGCTTCTCTGCTCTCCTAGAGGTAAGTCTGTTCCTCTTAAGATAGTGGATGAAGCTATAAGTAGACCAGTTCCTCTCAGAAGCTGAAGAACTAGAAACCTGAGACAACAAACGAATGGCTAGTGTTTTAGTCAGTGATTTCGGTCCATGACAAGTCCACCACAAAATCGGATCCTCCTGTGCCATAGTTCTTATATCCGCCTTTGCCGCAGCCTTGTAACCCCTAAGAGTAGCAAATTTTGTCCACTCAGTGCGAATGTTGCCAGCATCTTCAGCATCATACATTCTATCAATGCACTTGAAGAACCCTTCCTTCACCTCATCATCCTGAATCGGTGTAACTCTACCAGGCCTAGGCATGTACCACTTCGGATTCAATGAATAAGAAGCCATGTGCAAGGGAGTGTTTAGGCTATCCCATCTGCGCTGAATAATAGGCTGAATGTAAACATTGTAGAATGTTAGAGTGGGGTCCTTCTCTCGCACAACTGCCTTCATCTGGCCAAGCATCGAATCAATGCACTCATACACCTCTCCAAGGTTAGGTGCATCCCCATCCCCATATCTGATGACTTGGACAACTGGTTCAATGATGGCAACAATATATTTTGCATCATTCCAAAATCCATCACTCTTCACTATCTCCTTCACCCTCTTCCCCTGCTCTGTCCTGGCCCCATCCCACCGATTCCATTCTTGCGTCATAACCATGACTTGCAGTGGCTCTTGCAACTCAAGCATTCTCTCCATAAGAATGAAATAGGATGCATATCGGGTCTCAACTGGTTTCAAGAACTCCTTCTTCGCGAAGCTCCTGAAGATGGCATGTGAAGTGTGGTGGTTGCAGATATACATCTGCACATCTCTAGCATTGTTGACCACTCCTCTAATCCACTCAATCTTCCCCATGTCCTTGAGTGCATTGTTCATGGCATGCACACAACATGGAGTCCACCAAATATGTCTGTATGTTGTCTCGATAAGCCTCCCTGCAGCTCTGCACACATGTGCTGCATCTGTCACTACTTGGACCACATTTTGTGGCCCAATCTCCTCAATAGCTGCCCGAAGGATCTCAAACTGAAAATCAGCATCTTTTCGATGCCCTGAACAATCAACTGCCCTGAGAAAGAATGGGCCCTCTGAACATGTAACTATGACATTGATGAGTGGACGATGCCTAATATCCGTCCACCCATCCATAACAATGCTGCATCCAGAATCCTCCCAACATGCCCTCATCGTCTCCATCAATGAACTGATCTTGGTATAGTTGTTATCCAAGATCGTTGTCCTCAATTTGTGCTCACCTGGTGGCACATATGATGGTCCTCCCTTCGCCACCATCGACATCATCTCCTTATAATAAGGAGATCGAGCTACATGAAATGGGATTCCATTGGCAAAAAAGAACTTGCCAATGGAATCATCTATCTGATCCTTCTGGTGCACATTAAATAAATCAGCTATGGGGTTAGGCTGATTTTGCATCTTGCGTTTCCCCTTGCCCTGTTGCGATTCAGGCATAACACTATAGGTGGATGAAGGTCCTGAGGCTGCCCCTGACAATGTTCCTGCTCTAATATGTGGCTGCCTCTGCATATGCTGCTCCTGAATCTGCTGTATAGTCTGAATATTTTGCCTAGCAGACAAGGTAGTAGGCATAGGAATTGTCGCGTCATCTGGAACACCCCAAAGCTTGTTGAACTCAATTCTGTATTTCATATTTTTAGCTTCCTTCAAAAAAGCACATGCTCCCACACCTTTTCCTGGCCAAAAGAGGAAGTGAGCATTAACTCTGGTGATGCTCCCAAACCAATCATCACCACAAATGTTGCATTTCCATTTTCTCGTACCACCACATGATGTTGGGGCTGTTATTCTTGTTGCAAACTGTTTGAGAGGAGATTTGGGATCATAAGGACCCCTAGCCCACTCTGCCAAAAGCTGAGAGGGGCAATCTGTAGCAACTGCTGCACTAGCTATGGAACTAGTTTGTCTTTCTTGATTTGACCCATGTTCACCCCCCTCATTGTGCTCATCCTCATGCTCGGGTTCATATTCTGAATGGCTTGCATCATGAGAATGAGTTTCCAATTCCATCTCATCCTCACTCATTTCATGACTGTGGGAGCTCATTTTGACACTGCATTTCACAAAATGAAAAAAAAAATCAATAAACACATAGTTTCAGCCTATGCCCTACTTTAAAATTAAAAAAATAAAACTCTATATTTTAAATTTTAAATTTCAAAACAAAATCTTAACTAATTTAGAAAATGTTTAAATGAAACAACAAGAATTAGAAATGAAACAAGAAAATGAAACAACAAGAACTAAGAACTTATAATTTAGAAATGAAAATGAGAAAATTCAAAAAACTAAAACAATGAACATTGAAAATCAGAAAATAAAAGAAAAAATCAGTTCAAAACCTTACCTTTTGCTTGAAAAATCTCTTCAACAAGCTGAAGAATCTTCCTCCTCTTCTTCTTCTTGCTCCTTGACACTCCTATTCCACTTGCAATCACTCCTTTCACTCCTCCAATCACTGTTTCCTCAGCTCTTCAGTCTTCTTCTTCTTGCTGTAGCAGACAAGTAGAAATGCAAATGTGGATAAAAATGAAGTTAGAAGGGGCTTTTGATAGCATAGAAGAGTTTAGATGGGGCCCACATGCCCTTAGGGTTCGAATAGAACAAAAAAACTAATAAAAAAATGTGTTTTTTTCATTTAAAAAACGTCCCAATGGATTGTCCGCCGCGGGAGACGCCTGGGCGTCTCCGAGACGCTCGAGGGACGCCCAGGCGTCTCCCTCAGCGTCTCGGAGACGCCGGTGCATTTCGGCGTCTCGGAGACGCCGGTGCATTTCGGCGTCTCTAGCGGCGGGGGAGCAATCTGGTGGCGCCTCCGAAGACGGGGAGACGCCGTCCCCACGTCTCCGGGACGTCCCCGTCTCGGAGACGCTAGGGCCCAGGGGGGGGGACGCATCCCCGGGGTTCATTGGGGGAAACTCGTATACATGAGAGTTAAACTTGTTTCAAAACTCACAAAACAGGTGGTATTTCTAGCTAAAAACCACACCTTGAATGATAGCAAAAGAGTTATGAAACTGCACCATGAAAGAAGAAGAGCTTAAGCAACAATGTGGCACATTTTTAGAAAGATTTTGCCACACTTGTTTCCTCCAAGAGCATTTTAGGAGTGGCAATAACGGTAAGAAAGGGTGCCCAACTTGAAGACAGTATCAGTTATAACCTTGGCATGCTTTTTGTTTGGCACAATTGATCTTAAATTTTGGTGAGTTGGTTGGTAACTGGCCAACACTTAAGTGAATCCCGCCTAGGTTGTGATTGCAAGGAGAAATGAGAAAAGGGTGGTGCTTTCACATTGACTCAACTTTAAAACAAAAGAAGCCATTTGGGGTAGGAAAACATGTAACTCAATGCTTGTAGAGGAATGTTGTTCATAATTTGATATTCATAGCAAAAGTAAGGTTTTTGTCCCTTCATTTTGCAGGTAAATCATCCAAATTTAGACTCCTATGGTAGGTTTCAGCCTCTTTAAACAACTTATACATCGAGATAAATGATAAATTCCACAAGATCTAAATCATCGCGAGTAAGGGTTTTCAAGCAATGCTGCATATTTTTTGCATGTACCCTAAGGTAAATTCATATGCTGCCCTCAAAGTATTCCAATTGCCAAGGTAGTGTTGTGACCTTTTCACACATTGCCCCATTGCAGATGGGCACCCTAGTGGTTTTTTTTTTTTTGTGAGGCTTTGCCGTTGTGCTTCAGTTTCATTTGATCTTTGTTTGAGAGTTTAGAGTTTTAGTTTTTGAAGGGTCACTTGAGCCAAGTAAAGAATTTGGAACCCGAATCAATGCACAAATGTCATCAGAATGCTTAGAAGGCCTGGAGGACGAAGATCGCTTGTCATTTCAGTCAATTTTGACACCTCCTTTTTTTTAGGGATTTTCACTCTAGCCCCCTATTTTTTAGGGACTTTATTTTTTGCATTTTTACTTTTTTAGCCTATTTTGGACTTACTATTTTTTTAGGGATTTATTTTTGGAAAGTTTCTATTTTTGGAAAATTTCTATTTTGGGAAGGTTTCTATTTTTCGAAAGTGCCTGGGTCACGGCTTCAGTATCGTCATCCTCAAAAGACCCCCGAAAGTGGAAAGAAGTGTGAACCAGATGAAGGCCAAAAAATTGCCTAAGTGTTGAACATGGCACAAGCATTTGACAAGTCTGCCATAGGAAGAATGGGCAATGGCATGAGATATGGCTAAGTCCGCCATAAGAAGGTGAAGGAATGGCGTGACAATAAGAAAAGTCCGCCCTTGACATGGCTTGAGTCAATGGAAAGTCTGCCCAAGCAAGAAGGAGAAAATGGCCTGACATCAAGGCAAGTCCGCCCAAGACATGGCACAACACATGGTGAAGTCCGCCCTCAAGGAATTGGGAGATGGCACAAGACATAGAAAAGTCCGCCCCTAGAGATGGCATGAACACATGCAAAGTCCGCCCAGCATAGAGAAGATGGCTTGAACACAAGTGAAGTCCACCTAGGCTTTGAAGAGCATGCCTAACACTTTGGCAAGTCCGCCCTACCCATGGAGATTGAAAAATTAAAATTTTGCCTAAGTCTAAACCTTGGAAAATTGAAATATTAAATGGCATGCCTAGATATTGAAGAAAAATCGCCAAAAACATATGGAATCATGGCAAATACATGGCAAAATTGACAGGAGAAAAGAATTCGCTTTAGGCAGAGGCATGAAATGACTTGGAAAATTTAATCAAACTTGCTTAAAAAATAAAATAAAATGCCTTGATTTAAAATAATTAAAATGAAAGGGTTGGAAAATAACACATGAAAGGGAAAATTCAAATTCTCTCTAGGCTAAATTTTTGAAAAAGGAAAAAGAAGAAAGACTTCACTCAACTGACGCTAGATTTAGAAACTTTCTCTGAGATTGGTGCTGAAGATGAAAATTGCCATTCGAGAGAGAAGTGCAAGCCAAATTCGAAGTAGATTAAATGGAAACAAGCAGATCTTTGTAAATGGGTCGAACTTTTCATTTTTGAATTGGCTTTGCTTCTCATTTTTAAATCATTCTTTTGAAAACGAAGTTGTGAGAAGTAATTTTGTCTAAGGCAAGAAAAGTTTTGAAGAAAGTAATTTTTGAAGTGAAGTTTGAAGTTAAGGAAGTAAAAGGCGAACTTGCCAGGCAACACAGTGATCTTTTCTGTTTTATTTTTAGAGTACCAGGTGGATTTTCATTCTCTTCCTTATTCTGGCGAAAGATTCACTCATCTATTGGATAAATTCTTTTATTTCCAGCATGACCATTCGCAAAATTTAATTTATTAATTGGCTGGAATGTTTTTTCAAAATAATGGCTTAAATAATCTGAATTTAAAATTCTGAATTTTAATATTTTCTTTGTGCATTTTTGCAGATTTATGCCAAACAAAGGAGAGCTTTCGAGGAAAATACAAATGAAATTTGCCAATAAGGGTTTGCAAACAGAGTCTAAGATCATCTCCAAATGGAAGAATATCGTGGACACCAATCTCGGTCATGTAGATTTTCATGATTTTAGAAAGAGGATGTACGGAAGTGATGAATTCTTGCCCACACCGATTGCGCGAAAGATGATGCGGAATGGCATAGTTCAGGCAACAAGATTTCCACCAATAGTGGAATGTTCGGAACTCATGGTAGAATGTCCATTGCACTATAATACAAAAGAAAGACAGATTGAAGCACCTGATAGTAGGGTACTGCCATACTTGGGAGAGCTGGCTATACAAGAAGCGTTTGGAATCCCAACCTACCTGAAATATTCTCTCTCTAGTTTTTGATTTTTTTTCAGTAAACATTTACAATGTAACAAGGCACCTGTTAAGGTCATCTTAAACCAAAACAATGCAAATAAGAACTCTAACCAAGAATGCGCCTTAAAACCACTTAAGGAGGAGGGGCGGGCATATGGTCAGAGGATCCCTAGGATCTACTGAAACAAAGATACAAAATTACACTTTGAAAGAGAGAATCTAAACTCGACACCAAGGATGTGCACTCAAGATCCCTTGACGGGCGAGGTGCTAACATATGGTGGAGTGCTAATTGCTGAATTGAAAGGAAATAGGCAGATAACCGGCCATGAGAAAACTTTCCACGCTACCACCAAATAGTGGGGGGAAAAAATTACAATTTAAATCACTTCTTCTGTTGCGGCAGGCATCCACTCAAGAGTGGGGATTCACCACTTGACAGTGGGTACAAGAAAGATTAAACAATTTGTTTCTCCACACTGGCGGTATACCATCCAGGGGTGCTTAATGTAATTAAGAAATAATTGCAGCAATAATAATTGGAACAGTACTACTGTTTACAGTTTTACAATGAAAGGAAGAGCTGCAAATTACATGAACATTACAAAGATTCAAGGCACCAAGAACTAGATGACTCCACGTTAGATAACAACAAACTAGATGAAGGAAAGACTAGAAGTTCAAACTGAAACAAGTCTGCAATGAAAACAACAAAACTGGAAATGAATTACCAGCAACTGTGGCTCACCAAATTGTTCATAACTTCAGCAAATCTCCACCAAATGGTGTGAAATCAAATGCAGCAGCTGCTAGGAGTAAAGGCGCCCATGTTCCCACTCACAAATTACACCAAAGACTCCATATTTATTTCGCACGCATCCCAAGGTTAATTCTGGAAATGTACAACCTTCAAGAGGGGCGAATTTTCTTTTAAAAATCAGAAACTCATTATTAAAATCCGGAATTCCTTGGAGAGGGTCGCGCAAGGCATAGAATCATATAGAGAAAATACCCATAACAAAAATAAATTGAACAAGAGAGCTGTGAGCAAAAACACCAATCAACCATGTCAATATCAGCGACTCTAGAACTGAAACTATCACCAAAAACTTCAATTGTGAGGCTCAATCTGCTAGTCTAGATGAGAAGCAATAATAAGAACCAACTAGGTGTTATCTTTCAAACACGAAATTGGATTGAACTAGGAGGTCAACGTTCCTCGAAGTAAGAAACAAGTTGTCATTTTGATAGCATAACAATAGCATAAACATTGGATGCCAAATGCTAGAGAAAAGCCATGTTTTTAAAGAAAGAGGGATGACGGTTCAAATCCTTGAGATGGTACGCCAAAAGCCATCTCACATTTCTTTTTTTTTTAAAAGATATAATTCTCACAAAAAGGCGTCCCACTTGAGACAAGGGAGAATTAATAAAAAAACATTTTAATTTCCTTCATGAGGTGCCACCCTTTAAGTCCCTCTTTTAACACAACTTAAAGTTAATACCTTAGGCCAAGGGGTCAACTGCAAATTAGAACAATTTGCCTTTTTAATGAAGAATTTCATTAAAATAATATTTTCAAAAGGCCAAGGCTTAATTCTGCAAACTGCTCCAAATGACGTGATGAACTGAAAGCTGACAAGTACTAACTGCCAAAAATAGTATTTACTATAAATAGTAAATATTGAGGAAAGATCACAAAACCTCCAAAACTGGAACCCTTTGATTCACCTCAATGAGCTTATAGGATCTCGGAATAGGTTGATGAGCCACTGACAAGATTACTGCCAAAAGGGGAACATTACACTACCACAGAACATCTTATCGAACTAAGGATGAGGCACGAAAACTTTATGAAGATAAACAAGGCCTTTGTGCATTAAATATGAACAAGTCATGGTTGGTGAAGCCTAGACCCTCGGCCAAAAAGATGCCCAAGAAGTTGCTTAGACCTGATTTTAAGTAAGACTACGGAGACATGGTTTTGCTGCTAAACAGAATAGTGGGTAACCGTCAGGGTGCAGCCTTTGAAACCTGGATGTATTATTTCATCGATGAAGTAACTTTCAGAGTGAAAATGTTCAACTGATCAAGAATGATCAGTGATAGTCTCCACGAGCAGCTGATCAACTTGGAGAAAACCAAAACCTTCCACATGAGTTCCTATTGAGAAGACTATGGTCAAGACTGTCGTTGGATATGATCAGGACAACAAAACTCTTTCGGGTACCTAATCAACTTGATGATGATGAAGTGTACGTGCAACCGGGTTTTGATGAAAGGCAGCCGCTTCCTTCTGTGAGATGGTTTGAGCCTGAACTTGGTGACTTAACAACTTTTATGAGGCCTGTGTTCAAATACTCGCAATGGTGGGTAGACTAGCAAGTGCAAATTTTGTGGCAAAGGAATGTGCCATTTACATATGACTTGATGGGTGAGGCAGAGTCTTGTTCTTCTAATGCTGGTTCATCTCAAGGAGGTGAACTAACTGAGGTTGCCAACCCAAAGAAGAGAAAAGAAAGGATCGATGACTCTATAGGGAAGGGCAAGGAGAAGGCAGTAGATGAGGGACCTGTTGACATGTGTTTTATGACCACACCAACACAGAATAAAATGTCCAACGGTCACTCTATTCTCTCTTGATCAAAGTATTCTGCATGCTAAGATTGCGTGAAAGATCATGCGTTCAACTCCAAGGTTCCTTTTATCGCGAATAGACTCAGTTGGTTGATGTGAATATGCTGGGTATTCCAAGGGGACTTACGTGAGTTGCTCATTCAGAAGAAAGGATTCTCAAATTTCGGGAGATTTGTCAATGACGCTCGGGTTCTTAAACTAACCAGATAATGCCGAATGTAAAAGGATGCAAGGATTAGAGACTCTATTTTCTACTCCTAAAGGCGGGACATGACAATCAATTTCGGCAAGCTTCAAACCAGATTCTGCTTTGCCTCCCTTCGGACAGCTTCTACAAAACCGGTGCAATCTTCAAAGGATGGAAGGGATATTCAAACCGTGATGCGACATGCGCATACCATCACAACGATGCATATGAGCATATGAGTCACAATCGAAGTTAAGTGCAAAATAATCCAGTTGACCACGCAGGGCAAACTCACCGTCAACGAGCCCGCTAGTGGTATGGATGAGTGAAACTTTCTCAAACTAAACGACGCATTCCACAGCTAACAACTACTTGCATGAAATAAAAGTCTACTTTACTCTATCAATTTGAATTGGAAAGACGAAAAGGCCTTGCTAGCTATCCACAATAAAAGATAGAACCACCATGCGATGATAAACCTTTGAATTATGAGAGTTTTCCACAACAACCTCTTACAAAACTTTCAAAGGGAAAGCTTTCTTTCCTTTTCAAACTAAGCTAACTTCGAAGCGAACTCTCTATCTATTCTAACTTCTATCTTCTCTACTCTCTGACTTCTTGATTTAATCTAACATCTATTACAAATGAGGGGGGATGCCCCTTTTATAGTTGGCCCAGTCCAATGGACGGTTTAGATTCAATTACAATGAAGGGCTCAGATCGAGCCATATATGCCCTAATTAGGGTTTTTGCCCTAAAAACCGCCACAGAGAGGAGTGGGGCAATGAATGCACAGAATATTCTCCAATCCTCTGTAGGAACCACTATGAGCAATTAATGCCCACTATCCTCTTCTAGAAGATTCTCGTCCAGAAACGTGTTCCCATTGTTCTTCTCTGCCAATTCTGTTGCGTTAGGAGGAGGCAAGCATACAACAACACTCGGTTCAAATCCTCCCTGCAAAAAAGTTCTTTGTTAAGTTCTCCTGTTGCTTTCATTCCTGGATGCATTTCTCTCTTGTAACTTTCACATTTCTTCAACTCATTGCCTTGGGTGTATTTGCCTCTTTTGCGTCACGCTCTTAATGCCTTAGACAAATCTTCGATGCCTTTTCCTTTTCCAAAGTTATAACATTGTCCAGCTTCATCAAGTCCTCATGCCTTGGCTTCGGCATTCATCCTGCAAAACAAAAAGAAGAGCATCAGAACGCTTGTAACATATCTTCTCCTCACTTACCTAATTTTCACGTTCTAATTGATTGATCTCTGGATGCGATAGAGTTCATCAATTTTCTAGCAAACTTTTATAACTTTTCAACACTGGGTGCATGGTGCTCATTTCATGAGGTCTTCTTCAGGGGCGCATCCACCACCTTGTGTTTGGAGTTTGTGCCTTAGAAATTATTTCACCTTGAGGAAACATTTGAACGCTTGATGTTCGAGCTTCATTTCATCTTCAAATTCTCCATGCCTTAGACAAATTTCACCTCCACCCTGTGAGCGTATTTGACCCCTTGTTGTTCTCTTATCCTTTTCCTTCGACAATATTATCTGCTTTGTAAATTTCATCCACCGCAATCTAGGCGCTCACTTTGGACATCACTAGCCGAGGCATTTTTTTGTGAAAACATTTCTCTGCCTTAGAAAATTTATTTTCGCCTAGGAAATTCATTAAATGGGTGCCAGGCTAGAATCTCTGTCGAAACAACATGAGCAAGGTATGGAAGAATTTTAGATCATCTCCCAGTGGGAAATGTCCAATACCCAGAAGAAATTTCCCTTAAGAACTCATCGTTTTCATGTGTATCCAAACGAAATAATAAAAATTGCTAAGGTTCACCCATTTTTATTTTGGATGCCTTCCACACCCGCAATCTCCAATTTCTCTGCCTTGGCACTTTCCTTGATTTTCCTGAAAAACTTCCTGTCTGGCTTCGAGCGCATATCACACTTGTTCTTGAAAATTTCCACTTGCACTTGGAAAATTTCAACATCACCTCCGCTAAGCGTATTTTCTAATTTCTCCTTGGGCAATGCCTTAGAAAATATTAAAGCTTTGTTAACTCACCTTGTTACCTAGGGCGCATCCTACATGTTAGGCTTCATGTTCCTATGCCTTTAGAATATTTCTCATGCCTCTAGCTTGCCCTC
Source organism: Sequoiadendron giganteum (assembly GCA_007115665.2). Classification (NCBI taxonomy): domain Eukaryota; kingdom Viridiplantae; phylum Streptophyta; class Pinopsida; order Cupressales; family Cupressaceae; genus Sequoiadendron; species Sequoiadendron giganteum. The sequence goes on along the minus strand of CM021109.1, from coordinate 503,970,741 downwards.
TCATCTTGGGCGCATATGAGGGGTCAAGCTTCCATTTTGACACTTAGAATATTATTACACCATCACCTTGACCTTGAGGGTGCATTTAGGGGTGTGAGGAGGAATTTCACACTTAGAATTATTTTCAACATTTTGCTCATACCTTAGGCGCATTTTACCTATACCACTTCCATTTGAAGGCACATTTGTGCCCATGAGGGGGAACTCCTTGCCTTAGGCGCATTTAGCCTAGTTGACTTCCATATGAGGGCGCATTTCACCATGTATGAAGGAACTTGTTTGCCTTAGCATTTTCCTTCTTGCCTTCTCCACCTTGGGGCGCATTTAGCATGGGCTACCTCCATTCTTCATCACTTAGAAACTTTCTTGGTCACTTCCTTCAAGGGTGCATTTCAGCCTATGTGTTGTAATTTTCATAACTTAGAATATTTTCAAGCTCCTTGCTTGGGCGCATTTTCACCCTTGAGCTTCCATTTTTGTGACTTAGAAAACTTTCTTACCTCTACTCATAGCTTGGGCGCATTTCGCCTGGCAAGCTTCCATTTCCATGCCTTAGAATTTTTATGACCCTCCTCTATGACTTGGGCGCATTTCCTATGTGGAGGCGGAATTTGTTTATGTCTTGGGCGCATTTCACTAGCCTTCATGCCAAGGGCGCATATAGAGGTGGGAGCAGGAAATTTTAAACACTTAGAATTATTTTCAACTTCCTCCACATGCATGCTCACACCTTGGGCGCATTTGAGGTAGGGAGGAGGAACTTTCTTATAACTTATACGTTTTCCTTCAGTCTCCTTAAAGTTGGGCGCATTTTGCCCCCTCTCATGCCAGTTTTCAACACTTAGGTAAATTTCCGTATCACCTCTACAAGCTTGGGCGCATTTGGAGGTTGAGGAGGAATTTTCAATGCCTTAGAATTTTTGTTTCACTCCCCTTGTAGCCTTGGGCGCATTTCACCTAGGGAGGAGGAAATTTCATCAACCTTAGAAATTTTCTTGCCATGTCTTATCACAAGGTGGGTGCATTTGAGGGTATGAGGAGGAATTTCATGCTTTGAAACTTTTTCATGTTGGCCTTCATGCCTTGGGGCGCATTTCCTACTACCTCTTGCCAGTTTCCATTTGTGGACTTAGAAGTTTCTTCAACGGCTCAGCTACCTTTGCCGTCTATTTTTAGTAAATTCTGGAGGTGTGTGTCTTTCCATGGTTTTTCACCCGTTCTGACTCTGGTGTTGGCATGATACATTCCTTGTGGCCTTGCTACCTTGTTTATACCTGTTGCCCAAGCTGATGTGCTATTTTTAGCCATTTGCTATTTTTAGCAACCCCTAAAATTGTTTGACCTTTGTAGCTCCGTTTGACCTGAAATTCGCTCCACTGGATCTTGATGACCTAAGTGTCCTGTTCACACCTGCCCCTCGTGCTGACCTGCTATTTATAGCCCTGTTCTGTAGACGACTTAATATAATAGTAAGTGCTTGGATTGCGCCCAAATTTTACCAGTAGATTGCTTGAAGGATGCTGATCGCAATGGGATACCTTCGTTTTTCAAAATTCTGGCCTTTTACCCCTCTTTTTAGGCATCGAAGCTGGAAACCCTAATTTGACTTGCATGTAGCTCAAATGACCCTTGTTTGACTTGATTTTTGTCGCCTGTTGCTCTGCTCGTGAAACTGAAATGTCGGGGAGCTGCTGGAGTGAAACTGCTATTTATAGTAAGTGTCCAGAAAGTGGTTAATCTGATGTCGGATGAGTTTGCATGTCACAGTGCCCGTGGGATCTCAAAAAACCTAAAAAAACCAGAAAATTGGTCAACATGCGAGCACTGGCTAAAAATAGTATGTCCCTGAAAATTGATCCATTCTGTTTGCATGTCACACCACTACGAAGCTCTCGCAAAACCCATAAGGAATGTCCGGACACGCGTTGAAAAACTTTGCATGCAAACCCTAAAAATAGCCTTGGAAGGCTGTACTGTTGGAAGTCACCATCTCGATTTGCATGTTATACCATCGTGAAGATCTTGAAAAACCCAGATACATTCTCCAATCATGCCTTGGAAAATCATATGTTTAAACCCTGAAAATGGCCTTTGAAGCCCGAACCGCTAAATATAGCCAATTGTCCAAATCTGTTCAAATTTCACGTGCAGGCATCCTGAAGTTGCCCGGATGTGTTGAAGTAGTTAGAATCCCGAAATCTTGAGGAAAAGACCTCCATATTAGGTACTTACTAAAAATAGTAAGCTATCAAATTTCAGTAAGATTTCAGTGGGATCCTATTTTGAGCCTTCTGACTGCAATGTTGAGCTCAAATGTCAACTTACCAACTTGATTTGATCTCAATCCAGCCTGAAGAACAAAACCCTAATTTCATAGACTTAGCCAAAATTTCCAATTAGGTCAAAAGATGGGACATCCCCGGAAGAACAGAAAGATCAGAGAGAGAGAGAGACAAAACAAAAGTAAAAAGGCCAAAATGAAGCAAAAATTGGGGGTCCCCATTTGAATGGGGCGATGTGTGAAAAGGTCACAACAGGACCTACTCAGAAGATGTAGAAATCCAAGCCCATTCAGTCAACCACATCCAAAAATGTGGATGAGATATTGTTCATGGAGGAAGAGTCATGGGGACAAATTAGATTTCCTTCGCTAGTTCTAGAAAAGGATATGGAGCCAATGCAGCTGGAAGATGATTATCACCACTCCCCTATAGGCACGGAGATTTATGAGTCAGATGATGATGTAGATATCATGGGAGAAGAATTCCAAGATGGGATGATTTCTGCCCTCAAGGGAATTCAGGAAAATCCATCTGTGCAGGAAATTCATGATATACAAGACATTCAAGATAATCAAGAAGATGGAATTGAACAATCAACAATCCCAGATTGGCTGAAAGAAAGACTTAAAATCAAGGTACCAGTAGAGATACCAGAAGAAGATGATACTGCAGACTTCTTGGCGAGGCTAGAATAGGCTACTACAAAGAAGCCAACCAAGAAATTTTCTACAATACAAAGAGACGAAGCTAGTAACCGCACAGTACAAATTGCAGTGCCTACAGTTGAGAAATCACGAGATGAAATTGCTCCAAGTGAATATGCCGTCACAATCATTGATATTGGTCCAACAACAAAAGGGCAGAAAGTTGAGGACCTGGATAACCCTGGATAACTCTGTTTCCACCATTAAATCTAGGCTAGATAAAGAAGTGGCGAAGAAAAGAGAGTACAAAATGGAGATTGAGCGCCTAAAAGAATACATCCAGCATCTAACAGGGCCGCTCAATCAAGGTGACTAGTCAGACCCTCCAATTCTCAACTCTTCACAGGAGCCGGTACGAAATTTTGAAGAAGAGTTGACTACCGCCAAGGAAACCAAAGAATGGATGGCAGGGAAAAAAGAAGAAGCAATGGCAATCACAGAAAAGTTGTCATATGTTTATGGGAAAACTTCTTCTCTACTCTCGCGAGTTTGTAAACCTAGCAGAAGCATGGGACGGCCTCCAAGACATTCAAAGCAAAATTATTCCATGTCTTCAAGAGATAAAGGTAATTTCAAAGCAAAGATTAATTGATGAGGAGATTATTGCAGCAGGAGCGGCATACGATTTCAACAACTGGTATTTTGCACTGATTCCACATGGAGAAGTATTGGAGAGAGTGATAGAAGATGGCGCTAAAATTGAAGAACAAGTAAAAGGAATCCAGAATAAAAATTTCCACATGGTTGTGGATGTGCTTGACAAGGACATTGTCTGAGAAAATGACTTATAGTCAGAAAATCTGAAGGATAAAGTTCAAAGGATTTTCTCTACCGGGCTAATCCTAAAAGAAAATTTGACTAAGGCATTCAACTTTTTGACCGTCTAAAATACCTTCCTGCAGCAGGAATCAGAATGGGTGATCAACTTTGCAAAATGTTCAGACAGTTCGGACTTGCTGGAATACAAAGTTAATACACTGCCAGACATCACCATTGAGGAAGTCGGCGCCATTGTGTCTAGATTCATTGACCATAGTGCTAGGGAAGCGAATAAGGACGCAACTCCTAGTGGATGACTTCTTTGTTTGTTAACTGATTGTTATTTGGGCAACCTTAATTAGGGTTATGTTATTTTAAATCTGGGTCGTTAATCTTGAAATGATCTTGGCCATTCATTGTATTCTTAAAACTCTATAAATACCCCCACTCTCTCATTTGATATAGAATATAGATAAGAGAATAGAGAATAGAAGATAGAAGAAGGATAGGAGATAGAAGAGATTGTAGAGTATAGATAGTAGAGAATAAGAGAGAAAGTTCTATGAAATTGTCGCTGAAAACTATTTTGATATTAAAGTTCATAATGCATGAGATGCTTTGAATTCTTTCATTGTCAAATGGGTGCATGGTCAAATATTCTCTTCCTCGTAGAATGGATTCAAGTTAGAATTTTATTTGAATGTATGTTAGTGGAATGATAGATTGATAGTCAAGATTAGTGAAACTTAGCTCATACTTTCTTTGAATGGATGTTTTTCATTCAATGCGTAAAGTTAGACTGATCTTTTGATGTGGATGCTTCAATGTTTACTTCGAATAATGTTGTTCTATTGATGGTGTTGTTCATAGTACATAAATCTTAAGCACAAATCCCAAAAGATTGCACTTGCTTTGTGTAGTTGTCGTTTAACGTGGCGAAACAAAGTATGGTTTTTTGTAGTTTCACTCAATCCTTACGGTCACTTGATTTCGTAGAAATAGCATAGAATTTCTAAACCCTTACTCCTTTTTTCATTTTTCTATTTAAAATCAGAAAAGTTCAAAATACAAAATAATATTGCATTCGAGTCCTTGCTTTCTGAGTAACTTACTAGAGTAAATCCCTTTGTGTTCCCGGCAAATCACAACGACCACAGAGTTTATCCACCCCTAACTTATGAAACATTGGAATTGCTGTATGACCTTTCTTGCAATATTAGCATACGAGGTAGTTTTTCAAGAGAGGATAGAGTGTCTTTGGATTCTTTATTCTAGAGTGTTTGGTGTGTCATAAAACACGCATCAACAGGTAGTCACAATGTAATTTGATCTGAGGTATATGGATTTAAATTGAGTGTTTGGCATATCATCATGGTTAAGGGATTCAAAGTCTCTTTAGAATTTTTCCATGATCAATGAAAAGGAACATCATCAAAATCATTTAGAGCTGCTCACTGAGAATTCTATTTTTAGTGCTAAGCTATTTTTAGCAGTCACCATTTTCAAATAGAGGAACATATTTTGAGTTTTTTTTTTAAGTTTTTAGCTATTCTTAGTGTTCTCTATTTATAGCCCGAAGTCAGCTATTGTTCGACTATTAGTTTTTGGATCTCTTGCCATACAAAAGATGTGAGCTTTAAGTAACACTTTGTAATAATGTGGGCAATTAGTCTAATTGGTAGTCACATGAGTTTAATCTTAGAATTAGAGGATCAGATTTTGTAATAAATATTTTTTATTGCATGCAATTAGTGATTCTTAGAGTAGAAGTTGTTAGTTTTTATTTATTTTCATGCAATAGCTTTGTAAACATTATAAATAAGTGCCCTTTTGCACTTAGATGTAAACATTATAAGTGTATTCCTTTTTGCATTTAGATGTGAAAATTATAAGTGTGTGCCTTTTCACACTTAGATGGGAAATGGTAATTCTCATTTCTACATATTGTTGAAATTACTATTTAGTATTAATGTTAATCCAAAATTCAATGTTCATTCAATAGAATTTATTATGCTTATTTTTCTTTTAGATTGCTATTAAAATGTTTTGTTATTTGTGGTGAGGGGAATTAAATTGATTTATGTGAGTTTATAAGCTTTGTATTGTAGATTTGCTCAAAGTTGAAGATTGTGGCCTTTTACCAATTCCTTATTTTACCAAAGTGTTTTATCATTATGTGTTTAGCCGATTCACTCTTTATGTGTACTTGCATTGTTTAATCTCTACTTTTAGCTGAATAGTGCAAACATGTAGTTGTAGGATTTATTTTCAATCAAGAAATATAAAAATATTTTTCTTTGTGTTCAAGAGCATCTCAACCTTGTGTCCTAAATGAATAGAAAAAGATACATGTTTAATTTTATTTCACATGATCTTGAACCACCATAGAAAACACTATAAAAATTATGAATAACAAGTACATATTATTCATATTCGGTTAGTTTTTGTTTTATAGGGAGCTTACCCATGTAATTTGAAAAGTGGTTTTATTGCAGATCTATTTTGTTTTGTGTTTCACTAAAAGGTGTGAAATAAAATGTTAACATAATGTATAAATATATATTTTATTCATCAAATTAATTAATAATAAATAGTATAATTAAATATTAACAATATCTATAGTACTTTGGTAGTAGGCTTGTGATGCCTCCAAAGACCTTTCACAAGCACAACTTTTGATGCCCTAATGGTGATCCTCACCAAATAGCGATTTCAGTTGGGAGTGAATAGGCACTATTGATTGTTGGAGGGTTTTCTATTACATTTTTCTCCATGATTAGGGCATCTAAAAACTCTAAACTCTCCCTAGAAAATGGGTATATGAATGATTCAGGGGCTCTCTTACAAAGGTCACGTGGCTCAACCATTGTTTACATAAGCTAATTGATGTAATTCTTTGTTGTCTTAAATTTCTCCATATGTGATAGATGAGGGCAAAGTTGTAGGGTTAGATAATAGTGCATACAGTGTTTGTGATTTAGGTAGGGCTAACTCTTTGTCATTCCAAAAATCTGATTTTATTATTGAAATTATTATGGATGTTGAAGTGGTTGGGCGTGTTGTGACCTTTTCACACATCACCCCATTCAAGATGGGGACCCCCTAATTTTTCCTCCATTATGGTCTTTTGGGCTTTGGTTCTCTCTCTCTCTCTCTGGTCTTTTGTCCTTTCGGGGATGTCTCCGTATTTGACCTAGGTTTGAAATTTTGGCTAAGTCTGCGAAAACTAGGGTTTTTATTCTTTAGGCTTGTTTGAGGTCAAATTGAATTATCAAATTGGAATCTAAACTTGGCACTACGATCAAAAAGCTCATGGCAGGATCCCACTAAATTTTCATCATGTTCTGGCAGCTTACTATTTTTAGTAAGTACTCAATCTGAGGTCTTTTCCTCAGAATTTTCGAACTCTGACTGCTTCAACACATCTAGGTAACTTCAAGGTGCTTCCACATAAAATTTGAGCATATTTGGACAACGTACTATTTTTAGCCATTTAGGCTTTAGGAGCCTTTTCGAGGGTTTGCATGTGGGCTTTTTCAATGCATGTCTGGAGGATCTTTCTGGGTTTTTCAAGACCTTCGCGATGATATAACATGCAAGCCGAGATGATAACTTTCAGCAGTTCGGGCTTCAAAGGCTATTTTTAGGGTTTGCATGCAGGCTTTTTTAGTGTATCTCAGGATATTCCTCATGGGTTTTTCGAGAGCTTCGCAAAGATGACATGCAAACAAAATTGATCATTTTCAAGGACTTACTATTTTTAGCCAGTGCCCGCATGTGGACTAGTTTTCTGGGTTTTTTTGGGTTTTTTGAGATCCCTCAGGCACTGTAACATGCAAATTCATCCAAGAGCTCATTAGTCACTTTTCGGGCGTTTACTATATTTAGCAGGCACACTCTAGGCAGCCCTTGATGCTCCAGTTTCACAAGCAGAACAACATGCAACAAGAATCCAGTCAAACAAAGGACATTCAAGGCACATGCAAGTCAAAATTAGCATTTCCAGTTTTATTCCTAAAAATAGGGGGTGAAATTCGAGAAATTGTCAAAGTGAAGTACCCCATTAGGATTAGCATCTTTCGGGCAACCTATTGGAAAAATTTGAACAAAATCGGAGTACTTACTATTTTTAGTAAGTCACTTCATGGCTATAAATAGCAGGTATGTGCCAGAGGCGGGTGTAAATAGGACACTTAAATCATCAAGATCATGTGAAACAAATTTCAGGTCAAACAAAGCTGCAGAAGTCAAGCAATTTTAGGATTTGCTAAAAATAGCAGTAGGGCTAAAAATAGCAGATGGGCTCGATCAATAGGTATAAACAAGGTAGCAAGGCCACAAAAGGCATATCATGCCAACTCTAGGTTCAGAACAGGTAAAAGGCCATGAAGAGTCACACTTCTCCAAAATTTACTAAAAATAGAGTGGTAAGAGGTAGTTGAGGGCGTTGAAAATTCTAAGTCCACAAATGGAAACTAGTAGGAGGAAGGGTGAAATGTGCCCAAGGCATGAAGGTTGGCATTAAAAGTTGCTAAGTATGAGATTTCCTCCTCATACCCTCAAATGCGCCCAAGAGTAAAGATGATTTAAAAGTTTCTAAGGCGTGGGATTTCCCTCACACACCCTCAATTGTGCCCAAGGCTCAAGCAAGTTCCTCCTCATAGGGTGAAATGCGCTCAAGCTAGAAGAAAGTTCCTTCACACACCGTCAAATGCACCCAGCTTGCAAGGTAAAAGGGGCTTGGCTATGAAAAATACTAAGTATAAAAGGTTCCTACACACCCCCCTAAATGCGCCCAAGGTTGAGGTGGTGGCATAAAAAATATTCTAAGTGTAGAAAATGGAAGTAGACATGCCTAAATGCGCCCTCAAGATGGAAATTCCCTCACACCTTGAAATGCACCCAAGCTTGCAAGGCTAAAAGGATGGCATGGTTTGAAAAAGTTTCTAAGTATGGGAGATTTCCTCCTCATACCCCTATATGCACCCTTGGCATGAGGCCTAGTGAAACACGCCCAAGGCTCAAGATGAAGTTCCTTCTCATACCTCTATATGCGGCCAAGGTGTGGGCAAGGTTGTAAATTTTTTCTAAGGCACAAACAAGTTCCCACTCATAGGGTGAAATGCGCCCTCAAAGCAAGGAGTGGAGTATATTGAAAAAGTTTCTAAGTGTTGGCGTATTTCCTCCTCCACCCCCTAAATGCGCCCTTAAGTGGAAGTTGGCACATGAGAATGCGCCCTTGTTCATGGAGAAGGTAATGTAAGATGCTAAGGCATGAAAGTGCCTAGGGAATGAAAGTGGAAGCATGAGAGGTGAAATGCGCCCTTCATGGGTGAGTTAACAAAATTTAAATTTTTCTAAGGCATTTTCTAAAGTGAAAATGAGAAGTATGCCTAGAGGAGGTAATATTAAAATTGCTAAGTGCAAGATGATATGCGCCTAGAAGCATGAAGGGAATTTCTTCAGCAAATCAAGGAAAAATGCCAAGGCATGAAAAATGAAGACTACAGGTGTGGAATACGTCCAGAATTAAAATGGAATAAACCTTAGCAATTTTATTATTTTAAAAAATAAAAAATTAAACCTACCCCCTCGTCTGGATACACATGAAAAATATGATTTCTGAGAGGAATTTTTTTTTTGGGTCTTGGATATTTCCCATTGGGAGATGATTTCTAAATTTTCCACACCTTGCTCGGGATTTTAAGACGGAGATTTTAGCGAGGCGCTTGTTTGATGAAATTTCCTAGGCAAAATTAAATTTTTCTAAGGCAAATAAGAGAAATATGTTTACAAAAATGCCTTAGCTTGTGAATTGAAGCCGGATGTCTGGAGTAATTTTGCTAGACCAAACATGAAATCAAATGCCTCAGCCAGTTGATGAATTTTTTTGTGAGGAATACTTGATTTAATATTTTAAATCTCAAAATGCAAACATGATGAAGCACACCTGTGCAGGAGTGATGAAATTTTCAAAGTTCTAGAAGTCAAATATTTCGATGCTTCAAGTGACAAGTGTTGCGACTGGCAGGGGAGGGAAAACGGAAATTCAAATGTTTGCTAAGATTAGCCTTCCCCACTTTTCGACTTAGCTATAAGAATTCAAATTCCTTTTATCTTCTTCATCAGTTGTTGAATGCAAACTTGAAGTCTGTAGGTGAAAAAGTGCAAACTTGGGAAATAAAAAATTAGTGTTGGAGGTTGTGTTGCTGCAAGTAGAAATTCTAAGTGCTGAAGTGAGACCTTATTGAAAGGCGATGAGGTTTGAAATTAGAAATTTCAAAGTGCTGCAGCCTTTTATTTTCGGAACTCAGCTGGCACTCTCGAGGTGTTGTTATTTTCTAAGTCTTATTTTCTAATGGCTGTTTTTCATTTCTGCAGGATGGCTGAAGCAAATAGAAGAGTTGCTAGAAGGGGAAATCATGCTGAATCCAGCAGGGCGAGTGCATCAAGGCACACTGTAATAAAGAAATTGAGCAAGTCTTTCCTACCAAAATCAAAGTTTTCTTCAAAGCTGGGCAAACTAAGTGATACAAATCTTGGTTCCTTCAACTTGGAGACTTTCAGAAGATGAATGCTGGGAATTGGAAGTCATCACCCATCGGTCACTTCACACAATATTGTCAGAAGTGGACTTTATGCAGCTACTGGTTTTCCGCCAACAGTCTGGTGCCCAGAACTGATTATGGAATGTGCAAATTGCTACAACATAGAGTAGAGAACTATCATCTCACCTGATGGCAAGTTGTTGGCCAATCTTACACCTAAAGCAATTGGGGAGGCATTTGGAATTCCAGCCTATGAAAAGATGATTTACAAAACAAGAGAGAGGGTTGAGAAAATGTATGCATCCACATTTGATCGATGTGCTGACATGATAAACTCTAGGTGGATGAACAAGCCTAAGCCAACTTGCAGAAAGTTGCCAAAGCAAATAATCTCAGAAGACTTGAAGCAGGAGTTTTGTGACTTGATCATGATGCTTAGCAGAGTTGGAGGGTGCCCTCAAGCGTTCATCTTTGAACCTTGGATGTTTAACTACATCAACCTTGTGCTGGAAGGCAAAGAGTACATGGACTGGGCGTTGATGTTCAGTGACAATTTGCATGAGCGACTCAGAAGTCTAAGAAGAACAAAGACGTTTTATATGAGCTCATATATTGTCTACATGCTGGCCCGAATGACGAGATGCAAAGGGATATGATGCAAGGAGCCGATTGGGTGTGGCTCTCAACAATTCAAGATTCATGAGGCTTGTCCGCAGTTGCATTTGACAAGCACTTCAAATTACAAGAGGGTCAATAATGCCTTCACAATGCATACAACGAGGATGTTGCAGCAAAGAACTCATCACAGAATATCTAAAAAGGCACAGGAGTTGATTGAAAAATACGGATGTTGGTTTATCCAGTTTCCGAAGTTTACTTACATCAGGCTGCAGGGGTTTTCATCGTACCCATACAGATTGCCCCGATATCCAACGAACAGGATTTTGATGCTGGAGAATCTAGGCAACTCATTGCCTACGATAAGATTCAGAAGAAAAAGAAGAAGGGTGGACTTGACTTCCCTATTACCATGGGGAATTCAGATGAAGTTTATTCATCGCTGCAGGCAGCTAAGGAAGCAGAAAATGAGCTTCATTTCTTCCACCTCTCCTACCATACCAACAGACAGCATTATGATCCTCAAAGAAATATCAAATGGATACTGTCTGAGGAATTCAGGCATAAGGCACAGATTGAAGACTTCTAGGCGAGTGCAGTAGATGAGGTTGATGTTAGGAGAAGGATGTTTTCGAGGATACCATTAGACATGATTAGAGAATGTGAGATTGTCCTGATGCCAGATCAAGTGGACGAGGATATAAATGTTATACAAGTTGATTACGAGATAGTAAGGAACACGCCGCTCCCACTTTCGGATTGGTCAGAGCCAGAGATTACAGATTTGGATACACTCTGCATTCCAGTCTTGACATTCACACGGAGTTGGGTGGAGAGGCGTGTAAACCGGCTTAAGGGCAGGTCAATTCCCCTTACTTACAATTTAATGGGAGATCATAGATCACCAACAACTAGGCAAAGGAGGTAGGTTGCTCAAGCTCTAGAGCCACGAGGAAAAGAGTCAGTCCAGCCTGAGCCTCAAAGAGTTGAGGAGGCATCACATACGCGCCATCAAGGGCACATTCTCCGAGGGTGCAGGAGATTTCACTATTTGTTGATCAAAGAGAAAAATTGAATGAAGAACAGGAATTACGAGAAACAAATCAGCCACTTTGTAGGGAGTCAGTTGGCCAGAGCATCAATATGCCTAGAGAGGAAAATCAACAAGAGATAGAAGAAGAAACGACCACTGATACTCATATCCAGCATGAGATTGAGGCAGCTCTCAAGAATGATACCACTATAGGGCAGGAGGCCCAAAGCTCAGGAGATACTGAGCCTATAGAGATTGATGGGCCTCGTCGGGATGAACGTATAGAAGAAGTTTGTGAAGTAGAAGCTATGAATGAACAACCCTTCATTATTTCCGACTTGCAGTAGGAAGTGCCAGAATGTCTAAGGGACAAGATGAGACGTGATCCTGTTGAAGAGACTGATCCAGTAGTTGAGATGGAAGAATTTTTGAGTAGGATCAGTGCACCCCCAATGAAGAATAAGGCCAGAAAGTTCTCTAAGATTTCAACAGATGAGGATGGCTCTCGTACGCTTCATGTGGCTGTGCCTAGGGTGGATTGTGATCAGGATGAAGTTGTTCCGGAGAACTATGTGATCACTACTATGGAGCTTGGCCACCCTATTGGAGCACAAGTGATTGAGGAGTGCGATAATTCCTATCAAGCACTCAAGGAAATATTTCTCTGTACTTAAAGCAAGTACAAAAGATTGAAGATGGGGCACAAAACGTTGATTGGTTATGTACAACACTTGTCTCGTCCTTATTGGCAAGAAAATCCAACAATTGAGCTCCCAGCCGAATTTCCTAGAGAGTCAGTCTGCAATTTGAAGGATTTGAGAAGGATGGCACAGGAGGTAGATAAGTGGGTTGCCAATGTTCGTACTAAGACATAAAAGTTTATGGAGGATCTTGCTCATGCCTATGGGCAGGCCTCCGATATTATGGCACGAATGGAGGCAGTTAATCAGGCTTGGGGTGAGGCCCATATCTATCAAACCAGGGTTGTTCTTCGCCTGGAGGTTTTGATGCACACGCCTTTGCAAACTTTGGTTGGGGGAGGTGTGATTCAGGAAGGTAATAGATATGAGTTCGCCAGTTGGTACCCTTTAGTGGTCACGGGCTGAGGATTCTATGATGTAGCAAAAGCAGATTCGGTCAGAGTTAAAAAGGCTATGACGAATATTTTTGATGGAGTCCTCAACATGTTGGAGGTTATCTTTGCCAGGAGGCTGACTTCTGAAGAGGTGATTGCAGATGACTTGAAGAGTAGATTGGCACCTTTCTTTTCTAAGGTGAAGACCTTTGTTTAGGATGATTTTGAGAACACCTCCACCTTCTCTAGCATTGTTCAAAATACCTAGGATGCTCTAGTTGCCTTGAAGAAATCTTGTGCTCGACATGGGCAAACGGTTACAGTGCTAGAATTTTAGTTGGATCACATCCCACCCATTTCGGATCAAGAAGTTGAAGTTGTGCTAACTTGGTTCATTGATTTTGCAGCCAGGGAAAAGGAGAAAGGAAACACCCGTCTGGATGATGATCTTTTGGAAGAGGATGATGCACATTAATTGCTTGTAGTGTTCCTGTAGAGGAGTGGAGAATCTTTTGTGCATTCATTGCCCTACTCCTCTCAATGGCGGTTTTTAGGGTAGAGCCTTGATTAGGGCATATGTGGCTCAATTTGAGCCCTTCATTGTATTTGAATCTGAGTCGTCCACTGGACTGAGCTAGATATAAAAGGGGCATCCCCCCTCATTTGTAACATAGTTAGACATTAAATTAGAGATAGAATCGAGCTAGAGAGTAGAGAAGGCATATAGTGAATAGTTTAGAAGTTAGCTTAGATTGAAGAGGAAAGAAAACTTTCCCATTGAAAGTTTTGTAAAAGGTTGTTGTGAACACTTTTATGATATAAAGAGTTTTCATTGATTGGAGATCCTGTTGACGTGCTTTTTATGACAGCGCCAGCACAGAATAAAGTTGCCCAACGGTCACTCTATTCTCTCTTGATCAAAGTGTCCCACATGCTAAGATTGCTTGAAAGTTCATGTGTTCGACTCCAAGGTTCCTTTTATCGCGAATAGACTCAGTTGGTTGATGTGTTTTGCTGGTTATTTCAAGGGGACTTACGTAGTTGTTCGACTTTGTGAAGCAATTAGGACATGAATGATTTGGCAATATGGTTCTGGTATCTAGACTGACTCGAAAATGCAGAATTTAAAGGGGATAGGGATAGGGATTCTACAGATCTACTTCTAAAAGGGTGGAGGACGAGGATCGACTTAAACAATCTTCAAACCAAACTTTGCTTTGTCTCCTTTCGAACAACTCCGACAAAGTTGGTGCAATCTTCAAAGGATGAGAAAAGTGTTCAAACTATGACGCAACACGTTCATACCGTCAATATGACGCATACAAACATATGAACCATAATCGAAGTTAAGTGCTGATACTCCAGTTGACCACGCAAGGCGAACTTACCATCAGCAAGCCCGCTAGTGGTATGGATGAAGAAGATATGCTTAAATCACCACGCCACACTCCACAATTAACAACTACTTGCATGAAATAAAATCTATTTTACTCTATCTACCTTGAATTGGAAAGACGAAATGGCCTTGCTAGCTACTCATAACAAAGAAGAAATCACCAAGCAATGAAACTCTTTGTATTATGAAAAGTGTTCACAACAACCTTTTACAAAACTTTCAAAGGAAAGTTTTCTTCCCTCCTCAATCTAAAGCTAACTTCTAAGCTAAATGCTATATGCCTTCTACTCTCTAGCTCTGATTCAACTCTTGATCTAATGTCTAATAGATTACAAATGAGGGGGGATGCCCCTTTTATAATAAGTCCAATTCAGTGGACGGTTCAGATCAAATTACAATGAAGGGCTCAGATCGAGCCACATATGCCCTGATTAGGGTTTCTGCCCTAAAAACCGCCACAGAGAGGAGTGGGCAATGAATGCACAGAATATTCTCCACTCCCCTGCAGGAATCATAATGAGCAATTAATGCCCACTACCATCATCAAGAAGGTCCTCATCAAGCAGCGCGTTCCCACTGGCCTTCTCCCGGATAGCAAACTCGATCAACCGGGCCAATACTGCTTCAACCTCCTGTGTAGAGATCGGTGGAATATGGTTGAGCTGGAACTCCAAGACTGCTACCGTCTGTCCGTATCTGATGCAAGATTTTCTCCATGTCACCAAGGCGTCCTGGGTATGCTGAATTATACTAGAGAACGTGGAGACATTCTCAAAGTCATCCAGGACAAGTGACCTCGCAGCTGAGAAGAATGGAGGCAGTCTACTTTTCAAGCCATCAGCAGTTATCTCCTCTGGGACCAACTTTCTAGCAAATATGGCTTCTAATGTATTGAGGACTCCCCCCAAGATGTTGCCCATTGCTTTCCTCACTTTAGCTGAATCTGCCCTTGCTGCGTCGTGAAATCCACGGCCTGTGACCACCGAGGAGTACCAACTGGTGAAATCATACCTATCACCTCTCTGAATTACACCTCCATCCACCAAGGTTTCTAGAGGTATATGCATCAAAGCCCCCAAACGAAGTACAGTCTTCGTTTGATAGATGCGAGTATCACCCCAGGCCTGATCTACTATATCCATCCGTGCCAAAATATTTGAGGCCTGTCGATAAGCATCGGCAAGGTCCTCCATGAATTTCCCTGTCTCAGTATGAACACGGCTAACCCACTTGTCCGCCTCCGTTTCCATTTTCTTCAAATCCTCTAAGGCAACAACTGACTCCTTCGGAAGCTCTGATGGACGTTCCACTGCTGGGTTTGCTGGTTCACCTGGATGTGCTAGATTTTGTACGTATCCTATCAAAGTTTTGTGCTCCTTCTTCAATTTCTTATACTTCCCCTCCGTGCGGAGCAACTGATCCTTCAATGCCTGATAGGAGTTATCGAACTCCTCGATAACTTGGGCTCCCGTAGGACGACCCAACTCTACTGTGGTGATCACATAATTTTCAGGCCTCTCCTCGGTTCGATCACAATCTTCCCTCGGAATAGCCACCTGAAGCGTGCGGGAACCTGACTCGTCGGTCGAGATCTTTGAAAACTTTCGGGCCCTTTTCTTCTCTGGTGGCGCACTGATCCTCCTGAGGAACTCTTCCATCTCAATGGCCGGATCCGTATCATCCTCGGGTTCTCTCCTCATTCTGTCGGAAAGCCAATCAGGCACTGTCTGTTGTGGATTACAAACAACAAGGGGCTGTTCTTCTGTTGCCTCCATCTCGTGCACTTCCTCTCTTCTTGCACTGGTTTGCTCAGGCTCATCCTCCTCTATAAGCTGAGTATCTCCCGACCCTTGGGTCCCCTGTTCTGTGTTGTCTTCTTCTTCCAAAGTTGTGTCCAACATTTGCTGAAAATGGGTGTCGGCCATTGTTTCCTCTTCCTCCTCCTGTTGGCCGCCCCTGGATAGACTAACACTAGCTGATTCCCAGGCGTTGGGCTGATCTACCTCCTCAAGTCCCCGCTCTTCCTCTAATCCTGCCCTCTGATCGGCAAATAATGAAACCACTCTCAAACTCGAAGACTGAGTTTGTGAGTGCACGGGTGATGCTTGTTCTATCCTCAACGGTATCGGTTGGGTTGGCACTTCCACTTGTGTCCTCGATGCCTGAGCAATTTGTTTCCCTCTTTTTACCGATAACGGCCTTGGGTCACCCATCAAGCTGTAAGTAAGGGCGATCGACTTGCTCTTAAGTCTGCATACATGTCTGTCGACCCAAGTCCTGGTAAAAGTCATCACCGGGATAGAAAGAGTGTCCAAGTCCATGATCTCTGGCTCGGACCAATCAGGTGGTGGGACAGGAGTATCCCTAACTGACCCATAGTCGGGTTGCATGACGTTGACATCCTCCTCCACCTGGTCGGGAACTGGAATAATCTCACATTCTCTAATCAACTTGAGAGGAAGTCTGGAAAACATCCTTCTTCTTATCTCAGCCTCATCCACTGCATTTGCCCAAAAGTCCTCCAGATGAGCTCTGTGCCGGTATTCAACGTTCTGTATCATCCGGATGTTCCTGTAAGGATCGAAATCCTGCCTGCCTGTGTGATATGACAAATGATAAGATTGCAGCTCGTCCTCTGCCTCTCGGGCTGCCTGCAAAGAGGGACACACCTCAATGGAATTTCCCATGGTGATAGGGAAATCAAGTCCACCCTTCTTTTTCCTTTTCTGAATCTTATCGTAGGCAATCAATTGCCTAGATACCTCAAGCATTACTATGTGATCAGTGGGGTATCGTGGTAACCGATACGGATACGAAGTGAACCCCTGCAGCCTAATATATGTGAATTTCGGGAATTGGATGAGCCAATACCCATATTCCTCAATCAATGTCTGTGCTTCTTTAGATATTCTCTGCTGCGTCCTTTGCTGAAGTGTCCTCGCAATGTGCATTGTGAATGCATCATTTGCCCGTTTATAGTTGGCAATGTTAGCTAAATGTAGCTGTGTGCAGGCTTCATGAATTTTGAATTGACCAGGGGCACAGCCGATTGGCTCCTTGTACGAAATCCCTCTGTACTTAGTCATTCTGGCCAACATGTAAATTACATATGAGCTCATGTAGAAAGTCTTCGTCACCTTCAGGCTCCTGAATTGCTCATCGATGTGGTTGCTAATCATCCTAGCCCAATCGACACACTCCTTTCCCTCCAAGATGATCTCGATGAAGTAGAACATCCAAGGCTCGAAAATGTAAGCCTGTGCACCCCCATTTACCCGGCTCAGCATCATTATCAAATCACAGTATTCTTGTTTCACGTCCTCGGCAATTATCTGCTTTGGGAGCTTAGTGCGGGGTGGCCTCGGCTTCTGCATCCAAACTCTGTTGATGACTTGTTGGCGTTTCAATTAGCACCTCTGGAGTGCTTATTGGAAGCGGACAGCTATTGCAAGTGTGTTAGTACATGCTCTTCGGATTATAGAGAGGAAGATCTCTCTTTGCTGATTTTATACTGTAAAAAAGGGGTGTACTAAGATTTCCTATCTTTTTTACTCAGCGGCAGGACACAAGGGTGCATAAACCAATGCGCCGTAGCTAAGCTTTTCTCTGGTTTCCGCAGATCTTAACTACGACTAACTAAGCTTCTAAACTATCCTACCTCCTCAAGATAAACAGAGCATGAGGGCGTAGGAGCGAAATGGTATGGTTGGATCACTTGAATCCTCCGTCTCAATGGAATATGGCCGAGGCTCTAAACCTTTGGATATATACCAAGATAGGGCTCGATACAAGCAAACACTCGTTACGGTAAACTGGATCTGAGACTTGCCAAGGAGGAGGACCCCCTATCCGAGGTATAGGCTTGGAAGCAGCTCACTGGAAACAACAAGGAACGATGGCCTTTCTAACAGGATTCCCGAGGAGGTGACGACACCTGTCCAAAGTCTAGGCTGCAAGAAAGATCATTAAACAACATCAAGCGATAATGATTGATGACAAAATATCCAAGGAGGCGACGACACCTGTCCAAGGAGGAGATTGAAACAATGCACTATTTAAAAACAAGACTTTGAATAACTCAAATAATTAGATCAATCAAGCTTGCACCATTTGATTTATTTCTTCAAGGTTCTTCAAAGAATTACAAAGGTCGGGACAGCAAAGACACGAAATCATGCACAATTGCGATCAACCAACGAACTCTCATCCAAGAGTGAACAGATATAAACAAGCGAACTCTGGCAACAGTGGCGCAGCAATTTTGCTAGCAAATAAAGGTTAAACAAATAAGGAACCTAAGGCTCTTATTTATAGGAACTCAAAGGAGTAGGCAACCCTAAAATCTCCTTGAGTTAACAAACAGTTCTTGCCAATCAGCAAGATATTATTCTATGTCTAAAAGTAGGTGAGCAAACAGTTAACTGGAAATCTACTTCAGTTAACTGAAACTAAATAAAAGTCAAACTGAAAGTCTACCTCAGTTGACTGACACCTAACTAAAAGTGAACTTATGTTACAAATGTGTCTCCAAATAGACATCCACCTTTTGAGGAGATCTGAGATCCACAAATCGTGGGAGTCAAATAGACATCCTAGATTAGCGGGATCTGACATGCATGATCTGTGGAGATTTGGAGTCAACTTGGAAAGGGGCATCAAGTTGACTTCAGTCATCATTAATGCTATTTGGAGGGTAGGACGTCCTCCCTTGGTGCTTTACACCTCTTCACCACTGGTCAACAAAGTCTCTATCCGGTCATTGACCTCTTCGGCCTCCGGGCAATTAATGCTCTTCAAGATGACTATGTGGCGTCTAAGCATTTCTTCACCCGTCGTAAGCTGCTGATGATAGGTTATGCATTGGGCAGCTGCTTCATCTAACTGGGCAGACATGGCTGCAATTTTGGCTAATTTGCAGCCATTGGGATCTTCAAAGAATGAAGATCGGATGACATCCTGGAATCGTGTCTGCACGGTTTCAAGTTCCACATATTCTCCTCCTTCCCGCTGATATTCTAACTCCGGGAAGGATATTACCAACGTTCTTGCGAAGTTGATAATATTGGCGACGAAGCGTCTATAGTCAATCAGCTCCACAGAGTTGGCATCATAGGCTCTCACCTTGTATACCACCTGTTCTTTCCACTCAAAGAGATGCTGTTTATTTTCTGTGGTCGTAACTGATTCATATGCTTGTTGCAAATCAGCAACTGTCGCCTCCTCTCTCGGCCTCTCTTGAGCTGCCTTTATATCTGATTTCTGGATTTCTGATCGAAGTCCATGTGCTCTGTCTCTCAGCTGATATGCTTCTGTCAACACACACCGCCCTTTGACAACGAACTCATCCACTTGGCGTCTCAAGTGTTTACCGTATGTAATCAACTGATGATGGTTCCTTTCAGCTGGGAGATCCAACAGTCCTTGAGGCAAAGCCGAGGAGTTTGGAGTGTCATATATCAAACTAGAAATGTACAACTTTAGCTGACGGATTTCAGCCTTCAAGGCTGCTTTGTCTTGTCCATCTTTTGTCATCCTTTCTTTGACACTCGCCGAGGCAATTCCAAGAAGGTCTGCCTCCACCTATCGAGTGGTCTTTCCAAGGTTCACCTTTGAAAGCGTGAAATCCTCAACCCTCACATTATGTATATCTTTGTCTTGAGGTGGGGCAGCAGTCTCTATGATGACCTCGTTCTCTGCATTCTTTTCTACATGTGTCTGCTTCTTCAACTTCTTTACCGGCATGTCTTGTGGGACATGATGGAATTCAGAGAAATCAAGCTGATATGAAGGCCTCTCCCTCTTTCTCCCAAGCGAGCTTTCCAGCCAGATAGAATCTCGGCTAGCATCGCTGGGAGGAGGAACATAGGTCCCCTGAATGCTAGAAGAACGAGACTGTGCCGTGGCAATGTCTCGTGGTGGCGAGTTCAAATCAATAGGACTTTGTGACCTCTGTGATGGTGGTGAAGATGGTGGCTCTGTTTCTATCACTGGCACCGCTTCTGCTACAACTTCTTCTACAATGGTTTCCGCCTCTACAGCGATTATTTCAATCATTGGTTCTTGTGTAGTTGCAGCGGTCTCAACTGTCTCAGGCAAATTGGTGGCTGTCTCCACCTGTACCTCTTGCCGGCTTGTGCTGGCAATTCCTTTTCTCCCCCATGTGCTTCCTGACATCCGCATTCCTTCTGGAGGAAAGCTCATCTTCTTCTGTCTGGGTTTCCTCCTAGGCGTGGAAGGTAGTGTAGACTGAACCGCTGGCGGCTCTGATCGGGGAAGTACTACCTTCCTTGTCCTTTTACTGTCCAGGTAGAGTTGACTGTGTCGAACTACTCTACCCGTTCTTTCCTCAATAGACGTACTCTCTTTCGCGTACCGGTCTACCTTGCCGAGTGGTTGTGAATCCACTAGACCCGTGAAGAAGGAAGAAAGAATAACTTCTCCTTCGTCTTCAGATAAGCCCTCGATGTCTTCTGACATGAATTCTGCAATCTGTGAGAGCTTGAATCTGCTATGGTTCCTTCTTCTCACTTTGAACTCATCTTCGCAGTTGACCCAAAAATCTTCCATGAAAGGTTCATGTGATGATCTTTGCTCAAGGTGAGCTGCGAAGATGCCTCTGGGGTCATAGGATGGCCTCCTGTCGATGAGGTACTTGGGATTAAATCTCACTATTTCTTGGCTTATCAACCTTGCATCAGCTGCTGTTCTGCATCTGTAGAGTCCCATCTGAAGAGGAAAGTTCACTGCAGCCTTTTTCTTTACGCGAAGGTAAGAGTGAACATCGACCAATTGCCTCAGGAATTCCATGAACACTACCCTATCTGAGGGGTAACGTGGCATCATGGCGGGGTGGCCATTATAGCCATACACGCGTATGTAGGTGAAAGTGGGGAATTGTATGAACCAATCCGCCCAGTCCACCATTGCTGCCTTAGCTGCTGGTGAAATACGCACGTGCATCTCATGGTCTAGCTCGTGCACGGTGTGCATAGTAAAAAGGTCATTTATCCTTTTGAAATGTCTTTCCGCTAGAGTGAACTCCAAGCGAGGAAAATATTCTTGTACCTTTTGCACACCCAGGGTTCCCACAGTGTTTAATGTTCTGAAATCGCCTTGGAAGGCTATCAGGTAGACCAGGTATGAACACATGTGGAAGCGGTGCTCTTCTAGAAATCCGGTGAATTGTTGGTGGAGTGTGTCACTGATCAGGGAGGCCCAGTCGTAACGTTCTTTTCTGCTGATTATCTTGCCAATAATGTAGAACATCCACGGCTGGAAGGATTTTCCCTCCTCTTGTCCGGTGACTCTGCTGAGTAGGGTGATTAGCACTCCGTACTCGTCTTTGAATTCTCCTCTACCAACTACTCTGGGCAAACTGTTCCTCTTTGTTTTCAACCAATGTTCAGCCATTATAAGCGAACACTTGTCTTTTGAAGCCTCGAATGCCTTTTCGCATTCTGTCACTGATATGACCTTCTTGGTAGGGCATGGTGGGATTGCAAAACAAGTCTCTATGTCTACTGGCTTCAAGCTGCAAATCACCCTCCCGTCAACTGACAGGATCTCTCCTGTAGTCGGGTTGTAATGCTTAGTGCAAGCAATTACAAGCTCGATGCTTTGTAAGGTGATTGGAATAGATGCTGCTTGAAACAAACCGGATTCTTCGATGTTCTGCAATGTGATTTGATTCATGCCCTCAAAGTCTTCAGAACTGACCTCTGGATTTTTCTGCCATAAGTCTGTATCAGTCGTTTTCAGGTAATCATGGTATAAGACTGTTTTGGTCTTGTATTGTACCTGAGAGTACTGCATTCTGAAAACCTTGAATATTGACTGGGCACTTGACCCTGTTCTGACACTTTTCTGGAAATGCTAAAAATAGCCTCGCCGGGGGTAGTTTTTACGAAAAATTCTGAGACATGGGTTTTGTTAAGAATGATTTTCTGAACAGACCCAGATCGTCAGATATTCGAAAAAACGAGTTTTTCTTTGACATGCAAGAGCCCTTCGGTGGCAGAGGCAGCAAGGGCACCAGAAAGTGATTTTTCTTGAAAAAATCTAACACATGGGTTTTGTTCGTGCTTCAGAGCCAAACAAACCCAGTTTGTCCGTTTTTCAATATTATGACTTTTTCCGGAAACCCTAAAAAATAGGGGCAGCAGGGCTACTTTTTCTGGAAAAATCCAACATGTGGGTTTTGTTGAAAAAGCTATGCTGATCATACCCAGTTGGCCAGATCTGTGATTATTTGTCGTTTCCTGTGACATGCAAAGAAATATAGACAGAAATAGAGGAAGTAGACAGAAGATGGATTGGAAGTTATAAACTGCCACTTTGCAATAATCTGTCTCTGGAAGCAATCTTGGGAGAAGAATGCTTTTACTGCCAATGATCTTCAAAAATATTGAAGATCCGTTCAAAACCCCTACCAGATCTTGAAAACTTGTTCTTGGGAGCTACTTGATGTTTTATCCTTCAACCTGCAAAAAAGAATAATGAGGAAAAGGGACGCCTAGCATGAATATATAGCAATTAGGGTTAAGATCCACAAAGTATGGAAGATAACTCATCATTCAGTCCTGATTTGGAGTTCCAAAAGATGATTTCCACTGATTGTGGAGTGTTTTTCTCTTTTTTGGCTCCAATTTTGCTAACTCAAGTCAACATTTCTGTTTGACTTTCCTTTAGGCGTCCAACCTTGAGTTTGATCTTTTTTGCTTATTTTGCAAGCTGAAGTGCTCCTGTTTGATCTTCGATTCAGGTTGCTCGGTTGATCTCGAGCAGTATCTGACAGTTCTGTTGTTGAGGCAGGATCAATGTGACTAGATATGCCTGGGAGAGGTTAGCTCAGAAAACTGAGTTTAGGCCTCCATAAAGAAGGGCGCCTTTTCTTGAAAGGGGCGCTTTTGACAATGCCTTAGTCAATTTTCACTGACTCGTTCTTCGTTTTGACCTTTTCAGACCCTCTTTGCTTTGGTCTGACGTTCCCGATGTTTGATGAATCAGATGATTCTGCTTGATGATGTGTCGGGTAGCTGGTTCAGTCTTGTTCACGATGCCTGAGTTTGCAGTGGCAGCTGGCAAGTTTTGGGCCTCCAAACTAAAGGGCGCCCCTGGCCAGCAGGGGCGCTTTTAGCTTTTGCCTAGTTTTATCTTGGTTGTGGACTGCCAGCCTTTGACCTTCTTCATCGGTCGATTGATTTGTCGGAAGTTCTTGCTGATAGTCTCGCTGGCGAGATAGGTCATAGCTGAGAAGGTCGTCTTGGGAGGTAGTGAAGATTCCGGCTGAATCTGGACACCTTTAGGAAAGGGCGCCTTTCCTTGAGAGGGGCGCTTTTAGCCATGCCTTAGCCATTTTCTGGCTTATCTTTCCAGTTTTTCAAATTTGGCTTCTTCTGCTTGACCTCATCTCGTGATCGTCTGGTGTGTCTTGTGGACTTGCTGTTAGATTGATCACGTAGCCGGGAGGAAGCTGGGAAGATATCATGTATAAAGCTACAGCTCTTGGATTCATCTGATGTCTGCAACTGAGGGGCGCCCCTGGCCAGCAGGGGCGCTTTTACCTTGAAGTTTTCAGATTTGGCACTTCTGTCGTCAATGGATCCTCCATACTTCGCTGACGGTCGGTCAATGATTGCTGAATCAGATAATCTTGCTGATTGTTTCGTTGTCGAGTTAGTATGAAAGTGAAGAGGATGACTGTTTTGACACTGCCAGATGATTTGATTTGCCCTCTAAGGTTCAAGGGCGCCTTTCTTCAAGAGGGGCGCTTTTAACCACTGTAGACTATGTTTTGCCTTGGTAGACAAAGCGTGCACCTTCCAGACTTAGCCAAATTTTGGCCTTTTCCGTTTTGAGAATCTCCTTCGTTGAACTTCATCATTTTTATCTTTTTTCGCCATGGTTTCTTCGTTGAAGCTTTTGAGGTTTAGCTTTCAGCACCTGGTACTGGCCAATCTGCCATTAATGGCTGCGGAGCTCCTAACTTTGTTCCTGAAAAATAGAAATAGACCCGCCAGAGTAAAACATATTTTTTGATAATTCTGACTTGATCAGTGTGATCGTGAAGGCAATTAAGCCTATCAGAATTATTTTCAATCATTTCCGGGAAGGTCCTATTTTTTAGGGTTTCCATAAAAATAGGGGTGTAAAAACCTAATTTTCGTTTTTTCAAAATTTTAACCATAGGTTCCTTGACAGAAACCCACAAGGATTTCATATTTGGTTTGACCTAAAACATACTTTAGATGGCATTTTTACGTTGTTTAGCTCAATTTAAGCAGAATGTCAAAAATTTCATTTTGGGTATAACATATTGCGATGACTCTTTCGAAAGAGGAAGAGTACATCTTGTCCGCCCTCTTATTTGTTCTGTATAACATCTCCTCAGCAGTTGGAATCCCAAATGCCTCTCCGATGGCATCCGGCGTGAAGTTGGCGAGCAGTTTACCATCCGGAGAGACAATCGTTCTACGTTCTGGCTTGTAGTGATTGGCGCACTCCATAATTAGATTCAGGACAACTGGTGTTTGGCGAGGAAAACTAAGCGATAGCATTATTAGATTCCACTCTTCATTATATTATGTGCCATTGTGGATGGTTGGTAAACTCCCCTAGCGAACATCCTCGATTTGAGTGCATTTAAGATTAAATGAACCAAGGTTGGTGTCATTTAATCCGCCAACTTTTAAGAAACTATTGCTGACTTTGGGAGAAATGGCTTATGAGCCTTTTAATCATTACTGTAGGGATGAGCCCGATGCCCGCACCTTACGGTGTTTGCAACTCACTGTGGCTCTACCTATTCTACCAACATCCCTGCTCCATTACATTGTATAAAATCTACGAGTTTAGAGACGCTCTAAACCATGGCCGGTGAAAGCATGGCAAGCTAATAACTTTCAGCAATGTAGCTAATTTCTCCAGCACAAATAGTTCGAACCTTGACTTCACTTTGTCAACTTCAGCAGTTAGAGGAATAAAGAGTTGCCAGCAATATGAAATTTCAACTTCCTCAACTTCTCAGCGTTTAAACTTCTTCAACACTTCGACTTTCAGTAGCTTGAAAATAAAGATCTCCAGAGAAAAGAAACCCTCTACAACTTTGCAAATCTGCAGCGACTCCACTTTCAGCTCTTTGAGAATTAAATTCTCCAGCAACTCCGGAAAATAACTTCAACCTTCAACTTCGAAGTTGCAGCAACACACTTTCAGCTTTTCGAAAGAAAGAGTCTCGGCAAATGAAATTTTCTCCAGCACTTCGCACTTTCAGCAACTCAACACTCCGAAATAAAATAAACTCTCACATAATTTCTCTCCTCAACCACTTGGAAAATATTTCAATCTCTCAAGAACTTCTTCAGCAACTTCAACTTTGAAATAATGTGAGGAGAAATGAGAGAAGAGATTGTTTAAATAACTTTTCTCGGAGAATCCTGCTAAGTAGTGCTGGGGCTATTTTTAGCACCTTCATCAATTTTCCACTCTCTTCGTTCGGAATCTTCTAATTCAAGCGCAGTAGTGGGCTAGTCGTCAGCCGGTCATTATGGCAGTTGCTATTAATAATGATTCCTTCTTCTTCAAATTTTGAATTTTCCTCTTAGTCTACCAGTTAACTCTTGGCGATTTAAACAACTCGCGAGAAAAACAATCACTTGACTTGATTTAAAATTCCATTTTAAAATCTCGCAGTGTTTAAATAAATTCAACTCGGAAAATTTCGTAGGAGTTGTAAATATATTTCCAACTTTTAAAATGTCTGTCGTTTAAATCCTTGATTTCATAAAATTTGCCTTAGACATTTTAAATTTTCTCATTAAAATGTTCAACTCTGAGTGATTAAAAATTATCTGCGCCTGCTCGAAATAATTCACCCTCTGAGATTTAATTTCCGTTAGGAAAATAATCTAGGCAAAACGAATTTCCTCTGAAAATATTAAAATTTCCCTTAGGAAATTAATTTTAAAATCTATTAACTCATGGGTGCATTTTAAACGGGTTCATTTGATTTTCACCTGACCCATGGAAAATATTCATCGATATCAAATCTTCCCCTTGAAAAATATTCGTCAACTTTCAACTGCCTTTGGAAAATTTTAAAACTCATCAAATCATCCTTCCATGCCAAGGGCGTATTTTTCCCTAGTGAAGTGTTATCTCACTTAGAAAAAATTTTCTAACATTTTCTCTACCATAGGCGTATATTTTTGATGAAATATTTATTTCATTTTAAAAAAATTCCTCACTTTACACCTCTGGCGCACTTGACCCCTTGGCATTTATTTTTTTGCGACTTAGAAATTTTCTCCTGTCATCTCACATCTTGGGCGTATTTCTCTCAGTGATGTTTTATTTTGCTAGCTTTTACCCTTGCCACGCCTTAGAAACATTTTCAATCAAGGGCGTATTTAGCATGAGCCACTTTCATTCTCCACACTTAGAAATTTTTTTAAAAAAATCTCCACTTCAACTTGGGCGCATATTCATGTGTCTACTTCCATTTCGTTGCCTTAGGAAATTTTCTCCAGCAACCTTGGGCGCATATGGGGTCTTGAGCTTTCATTTTCTTGACTTAGAAATTTCTCCACGTCTTAGCCACTTTATCTTGCCTTGGGCGCATATGGGTGTGTCTGGTTTTATTTTCACCACTTAGAATTTCTTCAAGCCATGTATCTTCTTGAGGGCGCATTTTGACCTCTCTACTTTCATTTTATGCCTTAGAAAATTTTAGCCTCCACCATCCTTCTTCATCATGGGCGCATTTGCTAGGGCAAGCTTCCATTTTGACCTTACGCGTTTTGAGAGAGTCATCAAGGAGGGTGCATTTACATGGGTCTACTTTCATTCTTTTTGCCTTAGACGTTTTGAGTCTTCAATCCTTGAGGTGAGGGCGCAAATCACTAGGTGAGCTTTCACTTTCCACGCCTTAGAACTTTTTCAAGGCATCACTACCCTTGGGCGCAAATGAGGTGTTGCACTTTCAATTTCATACTTAGCCGCTTTTCACCTATCCTCTTCTTCCTTGGGCGCAAATGAGACCCCATGCTTCTGTTTTGCTAGGTGGGCGCATTTACACATGTGAGCTTTCATTTTCACCATGGGCGCATTTGGAAGGGGCTACTTTGATTTTATGACTTAGAAACTTTTTGAGAGAGTCATCAAGGTGGGCGCATTTCCTTGGGTCTACTTTCGTTTTTTTTTCTTAGAAAACTTTCACCTCTCTCCTTCCTCTTTGGGCGCATTTTGAGGTATGAGCTTCTGTTTTATGCCTTAGAAACTTTTTAGTCTTCAATCCTTGAGGTGAGGGCGCAAATCACTAGGTGAGCTTTTAATTTTGATGCCCTAGGCGTTTTTACCAAGCATCATTTTCTCCAAGGTGAGGGCGCATTCTCATGGGTGTGCTTTGATTTTATGACTTAGAAACTTTTTAGGCTTCCATCAAGGTGGGCGCATTTTCATGGGTGTGCTTTGATTTTATGACTTAGAAACTTTTTAGGCTTCCATCAAGGTGGGCGCATTTTCATGGGTGTGCTTTCGTTTTCCCACACTTAGAATAATTTCCATGCCTCTGCCTGCCTTTGTTTACGCATTCTATTTTTAGCAAGTTGTGCTATTTTTAGCAAATCCCTTGATTTTCAACCTCTAAGGCTCCGTTTTGCCTGAAAATTTCATCAGATGATCTTCTCTGCCTTGTGAACCTGTTTTGTCAGTCCTCTGCCCTGACCTGCTATTTATAGCCACCTGCTATTTATAGTAAGTTTGACTTTCTGACTTCAGTAGCTCCGTTTTGCCTGAAAGTTGCAACGCTTGATCTTGATAGCTTGAGTGTTACTCTGATGCCAACCTCGGGTGCAGACCTGCTATTTATAGCCGTGCCCTGACTTACTAAAAATAGTAAGTTCTCCGATTTCGCTCAAATTTTGCAGCAGGTACCTTGAAGTGTGCTGACATGGGTGGGGTACTTTGTTTCGGACTATTTTGGATTTTACCCCCTATAAAAGTGGAAACCCTAATTTGACTTGCATGTATCCCGAACGGTCTCCGTTTGACTTCGTTCCTTCTGCATGTCGTTCTGCTGGAACTGGAGTGTTGGGCGGCTGCCGGAGTGTACCTGCTAAAAATAGAAGCCTGAAAAGTGACTCATCCACTGCCGGATGGTTTTGCATGTCATATTGCCCGCGGGATCTCAAAAAACCCAGAAAAACCCAGAAAACTGGTCTGCATGCATGCACTGGCTAAAAATAGTAAGTCCTCAAAACTCGATCTTCTCCGCTTGCAAGTCACACCGTTGCGAAGCTCTCGAAAAACCCATAAAGAAAAACCCGACATGCGTTGAAAAACACTGCATGCGAACCCTAAAAATAGCCTCCGAAGGCTGAACTCTGAAAGTGGTTGTCTCGGTTTGCATGTTACATCACTGCGAAGGTTTTGGAAAACCCAGAAGGATTCTCCAGACATGCATCTGAAAAGCTCATGTGGAAACCCTGAAAATGGCTCTTGAAGCCTGAACTGCCAAAAATAGCAAGTCGTCTGATCTGGCTCAAAATTTACGTGTAGGCAGCTTGATGTCACCCGGATGCAGTGGAACTGACAGAATTCCAAAATCTCAATAAAATAGTCCCAAGTTGAATACTTACTAAAAATAGTAAGTTGCCGGAATACAGTGAAAATTTAGGGGGACTTTGCTGGAAGTCTTCTGACTGCTGCACTAAGCTTAGATTTCAATTTTATGACTCGGTTTCACCTTAAATAAGCCTGAAGGATGAAAACCCTAATTACCCAGACTTAACCAATATTTCAACCTGGGTCAAACAACGGGACATCCTCGGAAGGACTAGAGACCAGAGAGAGAGCGAACCAAAGCCAAAAGACCAGAATGGAGCAAAATTTAGGGGGTCCCCATCTTGATGGGGTGATGTGTGAAAAAGGTCACAACAGATCCCTTCTTTTGTTATGAGCAACTAGCAAGGCTTTTTCATCTTTCCAATTCAAAGTAGATTTAAGTAAAGTAGATTTTATTTCATGCAAGTAGTTGTTAGTTGTGGAATATGTTGTTTGGTCTAAGCAAGTTTCATTTATCCATACCACTAGAGGGCTCACTGACGGTGGGTTCGCTTTGCGTGGTCAATTGGAATATCTTTGCACTTAACTTCAATTGTGATTTGTGTGTCCGTATGCATCGTTGTGATGGTATTTGCATGTCGGATCACAATTTGAATATCTTTTATGATCCTCTAAAGATTGCACCTGTTTTGTAGAAGCTGTCTGACGGGAGGCAAAACAGAATCTGGTTCGAAGCTTGCTGAAGTTAGCTTTCGTATCCCAAATTTAGGAGTAGACGATAGAATATCTATCCTTATCCCTTTTAACTTCAGTATTTTTCGGTTAGTCTAGGAATCTGAACATCATCACCAAATCATTTGTATCTTGTAACTGCTTCAAGTTGAACAATTGTGTAAGTCCCCTTGAAATACCCAGCAAAATCACATCAAGCCAACTGAGACTATCGCCTTGCATAAGGAACCTTGGAGTTTAACTTATGATCTTTCAAGCAATCTTAGCATGCAAAATACTTTTATCAAGAGAGGATAGAGTTACTGTTGGAAACTTTATTCTGTGTTGGTGCGGTCATAAAACATCTGTCAACAGGGCGCAAAGAATATTTGTTGGAGCATGTGATTTTTTCTAAACTCTCATGAAAATGTGGCTCACATAATCCAAATTATCAGTGGATTTGAACAAAATGGAAACTATATATGGAGGATGAAATTTATATTTATCCTTGTGCTTGTGGTTCCTTTATTCTTGAGTTTGATTCTTTAAGAGACAAGGAGCTTATCTTAAAGTCTGGAGCATGGGATTTGAGGGTTGATTTTCTATGCATTAAACCCTGGTATCCAACTTGCGAACTCTAAGTGAAATCCTTCTCATTTTCTTTTATTTGGATAAGGATTTCTTGCTTAACTCTATGTTGGCGTAATAACCAACGCCTTTGGAGTGTAAGTTTGTATGGACAACTATGCACACTATGTGATGAGTGCTCTTCAAATTAGGAGGGGAAACTCCCTCTTTTGCTGGTATGCGTTCTAAAAGTAAAGTAATCTAAACCTATCTTTTCCGACTCAACTAGGAGAGGCACAAGGTTAAGGAAACCAAGGACGTTGCAGCTAAGGGTTTTCTCTGGTTTCGCAGGTCTTAACTACAACTAAAACAAAATACTTTAATCTATCCAATTTCCTCAAGAAAACAGAGTGTTGGCGTAAGAACTAACACCTTTGGAGTGTGAGTTTGTACGTACAGCTATCCACACTACGCAATGAGTGCTCTTCAAATTAGGAGGGGAAGCTCCCTCGTTGTGCTGGAATGCATGGAATAGAAAACTAAACTAATGTCCTATCTTTTTGTTCTCAGCTGGTAGAGGCACAAGGTTAAGAAAACCTAGAATGTTGCAGCTAAGTATTATCTGGTTTCGCAGATCATGTAACTACAACTAAGCTAACTTCTTTAAAATCTATCCAATTTCCTCAAGAAACAGAGCATGAGGAAATGGAGCAAGAATGTATTGTACGATAAACTCCAAGTGCAAGCTCACAACATGAAGGCAAGGTAGGTGCAACTATCTGCTTGGCTGAATGAGTCTACTATAACACACATCATACGATAAGCTTTGAGTACAGTTTCGCAACATGAAGGCAAGGTAGGCGCAACTATTTGCTCTTCTGAATAGGCTTATAATAAACAAAACAAAAGGTAAGCAACTGGGATAGTATATTGTATAGACGCAACACGCATGCAATAACGATCAAACCAGCAACCCCATTTAACTAAAGTCGAATAAACACCATAACAATAACATGAAGGCAAGGTAGGCGCAGCAATTTATTATAACAACAATCACTCTTTGAACAGATACAATAATAGCAATACTACAGGCAAGGTAGGCGCAGCATGTATGCTATCAAGCAAAGGTTCTAATTTACAAGGGTGAACCAATCTTGAGAATAGGCATGTTGCCGACAACGCAGCAATTCTCTATCACCAGGAAAAGCTAATTACAAATGAGCTGAAAGCTCTTATTTATAGACATCAAGGTGTAGGCAATCCTAAAATCACCGTGAGTCAACTACAGTCTTGCAAGACATGCAAGATCTTATTCTCTAAACCTAATTGAATGAACCTACACAGTTAACTGGGAAACTACCATCAGTTAACTGTAACATCTAATCTAAATGGACAAGGTGCAACATGCACGTCCTTATTGAAAGCAAGTCAACTGGAATGCTATCATCAGTTAACTGAAAGATCTAATCTAAGCCCCAAGTGTACGTAGATGTTTCCAAGAAAAACATGCATGCAATGTGTAACAACCAGTTAACTCGGAAAGAAGCCTCGAGTTTAACTCCTGTGTCTAATGTCTATCTTGGAAAAGGTGGGACGCCTTGAACTAAAGTTCACTGACCCTGATCTCGAGCAAGTAACCCCTCTACGAGGTTAGTGACTGCATCACCATCTAGAGGTCGTCACATGTCTCAACTGTCAATTCACTGCTTCTTAGCAACTCAAGCAAAACTGAAAATCTCTGTATACTTAAACTGGCACTTCACTGGTTGGTAACTATGGCTGCTTTGTAACTGAAGTGATGGCCACTGTTTCCTCTGCAGCTTGATGCTTCTCATGTTTTTCATGCTTTTCTTTATGGAAGAGTGTTGCATGATGAAACTGCGAACTCTTTGGTTGTGAGAAATACAAATGAACATGCTGCATACACAGAAACCCAACGGTATCAACCCTCTAAACTGGCCTTGGAAGACAATCAACTATACGAGACATGAAACCATGTGAACTTGAGTGACTACTCTTGTCAACCTTTCCGATGCGCTTGATACAAATCAATGTCAGCTTTTCTGATGAAATCATGAATTAAGACTGACTTGGTCTTGAATTCGTTCTGCGTGAACTACATCCTGAAAAACTCGCCTGTTGATTGTGAACATGGCTATATTCTGACAACTTCTCCAAAAAACCAAAAATCTCTCCTAATGAGGCTAAAAATAGCTTGTCGGAGGGCAATTTTCATAGAAAATTCTGAGACGTGGGTTTTATGTAGAATCAAATTCTAAGATGACCCACAATGTCAGAATTGTGAAAAAATGTGATTTAGGCCCGCATGCAAAAGGTTTTCAGTTGAGATTTGAGGGGCTGTGAGGACATTTTTCCCGAGAAAATCTGAGATATGGGTTTTGTCCAGAAGATATTTCTAAGACAACCCACAACGTTAGATTCGAAAAATATCGACTTCTACTCCACCATGCAAAGGAATTTCACTTCAGAAAATCAAATCCTCAAGAACTGATGCTCTGGAACAAATTTTTCTTGAAAATTCTAGCACATGGGTTTTGCTGAGAAAGCAATTCTGAATCAACCCAGATGATTTGTTTTGCCAAAAACGCCAATTCTTCAAACATGTGAGAAAATTTTAAGACGAGAAGATGAAAGATATCTAGAGAAGAAGGAAGATGTTTTTTAATTTTTATTTATTTAATATCTTCTTCTGTCAAAATCGCCACTCTGCCTTGAATTCTGCTGATGAATCTTGACTTTTACCTGCAAAAGAATATTTTTTATGCCTTCACAACTGACTGTTGAAGAAATTTGCCCAACTCTGGAAAGAATTAACCTCTGCTCAAGCTGGATGAATGAAATGATGAATGCCATGCTTGCATAACTAGAGCGAAATCGTACCACAAAAGCAAGACTGCAAGCTCAAACCCTAACTGTGAAGAAGGAATCCGATTGGCCCTTTACCAGTTGAACTGCTACTATCTCTGAGTCTTTAGACTAAAAATAATATTTTAATTTCAAAGCATGCAAAGAACTAAAAGTGCAACCAATATTTATCTTTGAAGAAATTCGTCACTTTTTAATGCCTTGCATGCAAAAATATTATTTTTATCATTTTGCCAAAAATAGCATCTTGCTGTGCTCAACACACTTCCCTGATTCTAAAAAGTCAAATTTTGATCTTTTAGGCTTCCATTTGCAAGAGTTATGAGATTTTTGAGAATCTCCTATTTTATAGCTGACTGCAAAGTTACAACTGACCCTATTCAACTCTGATTTCCGGATGATTG
Source organism: Sequoiadendron giganteum (assembly GCA_007115665.2). NCBI lineage: Eukaryota > Viridiplantae > Streptophyta > Pinopsida > Cupressales > Cupressaceae > Sequoiadendron > Sequoiadendron giganteum. The sequence continues at coordinate 503,937,196 of CM021109.1, read as the reverse complement.
AATGATCCTACGATCATGTTGAGATATCCACTACGAAACCTGCATGACAAGGATGAAATGTCTGCTGGGAGCAACAACTGCTAAACTCAACATCTGACACCTTAGAAAATTAGGCGCCTTTGATTAAATTGATGCACTGATTCCAGACTTAGCCATTTCTTCGTTTTGCCTTCTGATGCTTCAAGCTGCCGCTAACGGTGAATAATGAACCCCACTGACTGAATAATGGATTCATTGCGTGACTAGAAGTACTCTGCATCCAATGACTATGTGAGGGATTTGAAAATTGTATTAAGAACCCCAAAAGAACGAGCGCCCCTATTTTGTGATAGCTCAAACACCATTTTGACAAAAGTGTGATTTTCATCTGAACACCATACTTTGACCCTTGATACCGGGAACTGGAATGTTCCAATACGCGTGCCGCCTGTCTTGCTGTACAGTTTGGCCAACTTGCAAGAGATGTTCTTGGAGACGACGAAGCCAGAAAATTGCTTTTAAGGCCTCTAAAAGAAAATTGCTTTTTTCAAAGAAAATTATATTCTTACACTTAGTCATTTTTTGAACTGCCTTCAATCAACTCTTCTTTACAGCATTATCATCTTGACCTCGCACGTATGACCATTCGCCAAATCCTGGAGGCTGTCGGCTAGACTCGTTGGATAGCTTGAGTAATTGCACACAAGTCTTGTGAAGACTGTAATTGCAAATAACCCCGTCTGGCAGGCCTAAAGGAGAGTCGCCCCTAGCCTACAGCTGTGCAGCTTTGTGTAGCTACGCTTCACCATCCTCTGTTTTATGTGCTCAGTAGGACCTCTGTCACAGTTACTTAGAACATCGGATCGTCTTGTGAACGAGTACACTGCAAAACTGAACTGAGCTGGAAGAGATCTCAGGAAGACCTCAATTGCAAATTCATACATCAAACAGGTCTTATTCAGGATCGCCCCTGGGCTATAGGGGAGCGGATTTGCATTCTGAAAAACTTCTTCTGACATGATCCTGCCTGCAATTTCCACTTCTAACGCTGATAATTAGATTTCTGTACTGGATACGCTTCCGCTTGATAGCTCGTTGAAAAGCCAAACTAATTCTGCAAAGACTGAAACCATCAAAACACACATGCATCTAGATCTGGGCCTTGAAAAAGAAAATCGCCCTTGGGCTAGAAGGGAGAGGATCTCCATTTCTAGACTACCTCCTTGTGAGAAAACACTCTTCGCAACCTCTGCTTCTGTCTTCGTTTGTCGGAGTTCTGTAACTCGGATAATCTTGCTTCATGGCTAGTCGGAAAGTTGACTGAAAACTGAACATAATGAATGTATCCTTCATCCAAAGCACTCAAATCTTGACCTTCAAATGGAAGGGTGCCCCTGGGCTACAGGGGAGCGGATTTGTTTTGAATTCATTGATTTTCACCATTTTATGCTTTGCAAACGTTGTATCCATCACTGCGGTTGACCATGTCGAAGCGTTGTGACTGCTGAGGTGTGTGGATGACTATACTTCATCATTTTCACATGTACGGACACTATAAAGTTGATTTGCACGTTGATTGCGCAAGTGTCTACTACGTTACATAGTGAAAAGTTCCCAGACTTAGAATATTTTAGCACTTTTTGCCAATCTGAAAATCCCCTCCATCAAAAAGCATTATTTCCAACATCTTTTATCGTAGAGCGTTCCTCTTTGAGTTTCAGGCTTAGATATTGATACCTGGTACTGGCCGACTGCCATTGATGACCCCGAAGATCCTAACTTTTCTCCTGAAAAAGTGAAAACTACCCACCAGCCTTAAACTGACTTTTAACTGAAACTGACTTCACCATTGTGATTGTGATGTGAAATAAGCCAATCAAAATTAATTTCAGCCAATTCTGACAAGTTCCTACTTTTTTAGGGTTTTGAGCTAAAAATAGATTTCAGAAACCCTAATTTTCAAAATTTTCAAATTTTGCCAGTATCTTCCTGGCATCACACTGACTAAAAGCCCATACTTTATTTGCCCAAAAACTGAGTTTTGACCCCACTTTTACAAGGTTTAGACCATTTTAAGCAAAATGCCTTAATGAAGCAAAAATTTCGGTTTGGGTACAACACAGAGCATGAGGAAAAGGAGCAGGAATGGTTTTACACAATAAACCGGGTACAAATTCACAACGTGAAGGGAAGGTGGCACAACAATTTGCTTGGTTGAATAGGTTTATTATCACACACATCACATGATAAGCTTTAGGTACAAACTCTCAACATGATGGCAAGGTGGCACAACAATTTGCTCAATTCGAATAGGCTTATTGATAACAAAACATAAAGGATACCCAACTAGGACAGTAAATTCCATAGGCGAGACATGCGTACAATCTACGATGAAACTAGCCACTATATTTAACTAAGGTAAGCATTCACCATAATAATTGCATGAAACCCAAGTGGCATAACACTTCATTATCATAATAAATACTCATGAACAGATACAAAATAAGCAATATTACAGGCATGGTAGGCACAACATTTATTACTTTCTCGTGCAAAAGTTTTTAACAAATGAGCTGAAAGCTCTTATTTATAGACATCAAAGGTGTAGGCAACTCTAAAATCACCTTGAGTCAACTACAGTCTTGCAATGCATGCAAGATCTTATTGCTAAACCCTAATAAAGGAAACTATACAGTTAACTGGAAAGCTACCATCAGTTAACCGATACAAACAATGCTAACTGGACAATATGCAGCATGCATGTCCTTATTGAAAGAAAAACTAACTGATAACTAACATCAGTCAACTAACACTAACTAAGAGTCCATCCTCCTGCAAAGATATCTCCAAGAATGAGATAGGCGTGCCTGATGTCAACAAGGAAAACTCAAGAACTGGTATTGAGTTAACTGCTGTCTGTGACTCATCCTCGTAAACAACTGCAGGATCTACCTGGACGTCTACTCCAAGTCCTCTTTGTTTACCATCTCATCCAAAAATTTATTGACGGTATCATCATCTGGCACTGTGACATTGTCCACAATGATCAACTGTCTGTCCAACTCCTTGTCTCTATCTTGGATTTCCCTCTGGTTGTCTCTAACTTTTGTGGTCACCTTTTTGAAACCGATTGTCAACATTGAGAATTCCTCCAAGTTGGATTCCTCTAGGTCTCCACCTAGGTTACCTCGAACTAGCTCTTCGAACTCAGCTTGAATTGCCTCCAACTCGGCATATGTACCATCCTCACACCGATAATGACATGGGATTTGGGTGATGTATTCGTCGATAAATCAAAGAGCTATAGCAACTTTCTCCTGAATCGTGCCCATCTTTGCAGAAACTCTTTTATACGTTTCCACTCTGCAAAGATACAATTATTTCCAAGTGAAAACCTTCCTTTTATCTTCTGTTGCTTCAATGGTGTCACTAGCAACTGCAAGCTGTTATATAAGAATCAGATCCTTCGGCTTATGCTCGGTATGAAGATCTTGAGCTGCCGAATCCTCTGGTGAAGACTATGTGCGTCAACCCTCAACTGATACAAATTTGTAAGGAGGTGTCAACCAACAATGATGAAGTCCGCAATCCAGGTATCTAAAACCTTTCCTCGATTAATCAAGTAGCAAATCCTCTATTGATCTGCGGTGGTCTCTCAAAGCTGTAGGAGTAAAGGTGCTTGTCCCTCGTTTCAATGAAGCAAACTTGAGATGTACATGCGGAGTTGCCTGACTTCAGCCTTGAGTGTTGCCTTATCTTCACCGTCGTTCATGACATGTTCCTCCAGATTACTCACGACAACTCTGAATAGGCTCACGTCGGTGTGTCGAGTACTCTTACCTAGATTTGTTTTGACGAAGGTAAAGTCACCAACATCAACCTCATCTAAGTTCTTGCCTTCTGGAAGTGTAGCAACCTCAATGATGATTTCGGCTTCAGGAGGTCTGAAAATGAAGACGCACATGAACTAACAAATCTGATTTAAACATTTCAAAATCTGATTCATGAAAAATCAGCATTCCAAACAATAAAAAGCAGCTGCAATATGGAAAGTTTGCAACAAAATAAGCATATTTGCTTATTAATAAGGCTAGCGGCGCCTTAATCAAAATTCCTATTGTCACAAATGAATAATTTTTTATCATGATATCCCTCCAAACCTTCACCTTATAGAAAGAATTTACCATCTGTTGATTAAGGAGAAACCTTCAACACCTTGGTGAATGAGCATAACACCATGTGTCGATTCCACCCTTTTAAGTTTTATTTTTTTCTCAATTCGGAGGAATATGTCAGGATCCCAAGTCATCAGCATTGAAAAACCATTTCTCAGACGGAGAACTACTCTTAACTGGACCCTCTAACTCAAATGTTCCATTTGAATAGATACCTCTTGAAACTCCAAGAAGTATTCAACAAATCTGAATTCAAAACCAAGAGTTGTGAGTTGCTGGAGAGATTCAATGAACCCTTCATCAATCTCAATTCCGAAGTTAGTTACTCTCAAGGAAGCTGGAGCAAACATAAAACCAGACATAAAACTAACAAGCAACCTCATCGAAAATTGAATAAATTCGTCATCAGAATGCCAAGCAATTCTTTGTTGTTGTTCAGGAAGAATTTCTTCATCCCTTATAATTTCTGGACTCTCCATTTTTGCAAAAGGGATGAGCTAGGAATGGAGATGGATTCATCTTCATGCATCAATTCTTCAATGCTAGAATATCTTCCTCCATCAATAGGACTAGAAGAATTTCCCTCATCATTCTCTAAAAGAGGGTTTTCATAAGTTCCACTAGCACCATCTTCATACAAGGCATTATCAAAGGCCTGAAAAACTTGTTGATGAGAATTTGGATGCTCCCGTCTTTTAGGACAGCATTCCAATTCAAAAGTTTCTTGTATGAGATCAAGCTTTTCAAGAATTTTCTGAATCTCTTCAGCTCTGCCTTTGTTTTCTTGTTCCCATGAACATTGAGCAGAAAAAATCTGATTCTTTGCTTCTATTAGAGCCTCATGTACTTCTTGCAATTTGGCTTTAGTTTGCTCATTCCATGCCAACGCCTTGTCTGCAATATTAGCCACTTTATCTTAATCACAAATAATGAGCACAAGACTTGACTTGAATTCTTGCAAGGCATTATTAATTGACTTCATATCAGCAATAGATATACAACATACATGAAGGCTTCTAGGTACTTCATTAATCAAATCTTCTATTTGTCGATGAATATCATCGAGTTTGGATAAAACTTGAATTTCTTTTTCAACTGTCATAGAACTTGAGCTGCATACTTCAGGAATTGGTTGAGATGGGGTTGTGCTGCTTTGGTGTACAAAGATGTCAAAGATTCTTTCAGCTGAACTCCTCAAATTTTCATGCATCTGTTGTACACTTTTCATCATCCCATCAATGGTACCTCCCAATTCGTTAGTTTTTTGTCTCAGCTTGGCTTCGAGCAAAGAAAATTCTGTTTTGTGCTCACTAGAAACCGCTTCCTCCATGTTGTCTTCAACACAAGATTCAATGTTTGTGAAGGATGGATTTACCTCTTCTACATTTTTTTCGTTTTCTCATGTTGTTCTAACCAAAATCCTCCTGAATTACGAAGGTGTAGAAGAAATTCATCAGCTGATAAGATATCATCAATTGAAGATGTTTTTTCAGTCTCAAGAAATTCCTCCTTTGTCTCTTCATCTTGAGTCTCCTTAACCTTTGCTTCCACAACATTTTCTTTATGCGTTTCTAAGTCTATTATGGTTTTTCTACATTCTTCCCTAAAATGCATGGATAAATTTTTTTCGGAAAATTCCTTCTAAATATTTGATACAAAATCAAATGGGTTCCAATTTTCATCTTCTTCTTCTGCATTAGAAATCTCCTCTTTGTTCTCCACAGTCTTTATCAAAAGAGGCTTTAACTTTTCTTCACATTGGTGAAACAATCCCTTGATCAAAATCTCAATAGTCGGAGAAATTTGCTCCACTGGCTCATATGCGTCCAAGAGAAGTGTTTGGACAATATGAGGAATAGATTCCATTTCATTAATTGTCAGAACAAGAACATTTTTAACAGCAGCAAATACATCTTCCCCTTGTTCACCCCACGTTGAATTTATGAGATAATGGAACGATTGATAAATCTGATTTTGCATATCCAAATCAATTAACAACACACTTGTTTTGAGCATGGTGTTGTACCCAAACCGAAATTTTTGCTTCATTAAAGCATTTTGCTTAAAATGGTCTAAACCTTGTAAAAGTGGGGTCAAAACTCAATTTTCGGGCAAATAAAGTATGGGCTTTTAGTCAGTGTGATGCCAGGAAGATACTGGCAAAATTTGAAAATTTTGAAAATTAGGGTTTTTGAAATCTATTTTTAGCCCGAAACCCTAAAAAATAGGAACTTGTCAGAATTGGATGAAATTAATTTTGATTGGCTTATTTCACATCACAATCACAGTGGTGAAGTCAGTTTCAGTTAAAAGTCAGTTTAAGGCTGGTGGGTAGTTTTCACTTTTTTAGGAGAAAAGTTAGGATCTTCGGGGTCATCAATGGCAGTTGGCCAGTACCAGGTATCAATATCTAAGCCTGAAACTCAAAGAGGAACGCTCTACGATAAAAGATGTTGGAAATAATGCTTTTTGATGGAGGGGATTTTCAGATTGGCAAAAAGTGCTAAAATATTCTAAGTCTGAGAACTTTTCACTATGTAACGTAGTAGACACTTGCGCAATCAACGTGCAAATCAACTTTATAGTGTCCGTACATGTGAAAATGATGAAGTATAGTCATCCACACACCTCAGCAGTCACAACGCTTCGACATGGTCAACCGCAGGGATGGATACAGCGTTTGCAAAGCATAAAATGGTGAAAATCAATGAATTCAAAACAAATCCGCTCCCCTGTAGCCTAGGGGCGCCCTTCCTTTTGAAGGTCAAGATTGGAGGGTTTTGGATTAAGAACACATTCATTATGTTCAGTTTTCAGTCGGCTTTCCGATTAGCCATGAAGCAAGATTATCCGAGTTACAGAACTCCGGCAAACGAAGACAGAAGCAGAGGTTACGAAGAGTGTTTTCATCAAGGAGGCAGTCTAGAGATGCAAATCCGCTCCCTTCTAGCCCAAGGGCGATTTTCTTTTTGAAGGCCCAGATCTAGATGCATGTGTGTTTTGATGGTTTCAGCCTTTGCAGAATTAGTTTAGCTTTTCAACGAGCTATCAAGCGAAAGCGTATCCAGTACAGAAATCCGGTTATCGGCGGTGGAACTGGAAATTGCAAGCAAGATACATGTCAGATGAAGTTTTGTCAGAATGCAAATCCGCTCCCCTGTAGCCCAGGGGCGATCCTGAATAAGACCTGTTTGATGGATGAATTTGCAATTGAGGTCTTCCTGAGATCTCTTCCAGCTCAGTCCAGCTTTGCAGTGTATCCGTTCACAAGACGATCCGATATTCTGAGTAACTGTGACAGAGGTCCTACCGAGCATGTAAAACAGAGGATGGTGAAGCGTAGCTACACAAAGCTGCACAGCTGTAGGCTAGGGGCGATTCTCCTTTAGGCCTGCCAGACGGGGTTATTTGCAATTACACTCTTCACAAGACTTGTGTGCAATTACTCAAGCTATCCAACGAGTCTAGCCGACAGCCTCCGGGATTTGGCGAATGCTCGTACGTGCGAGGTCAAGATGATAATGCTGTGAAGAAGAGCTGATTGAAGGCAGTTCAAAAAACGACTAAGTGTAAGAATGTTATTTTCTTTGAAAAAGGCGATTTTCTTTTAGAGGCCTTAAAAGCAATTTTCTGGCTTCGTCGTCTCCAAGAACATCTCTTGCAAGTTGACCAAACTATACAGCAAGACAGACGGCACGCGTATCGGAACATTCCAGTTCCCGGTATCAAGGGTCAAAGTATGGTGTTCAGTTGAAAATCACACTTTTGTCAAAATGGTGTTTGAGCTATCACAGAATAGGGGCGCTCATGCTTTTGGGGTTCTTAATACAATTTTCAGATCCTTCACATACAGTCATTAGATGCAGGATACTTCTAGTCATGCAATGAATCCATTATTCAGTCAGTGGAGTTCATTATTCATTGTCAGCGGCAGTTTGAAACATCAGAAGGCAAAACTAAGAAATGGCTAAGTCTGGAGTCAAAACATCAATTTAATCAGAGGCGCCTTATTTTCTAAGGTATCAGATGAGCTCCATAGCAGTTGTTGCTCCCAGCAGACATTTCATCCTTGTCATACAAGCTTCGCGGTGGATATCTCAGCACAGTCGCAGGCTCAGTCAGTCAGCCAGAAATCAGAGCTGAACATGGTCAGTTGTAACTTTGCAGTCAGCTACAAAATAGGAGATTCTTAAAAATCTCATAACTCTTGCAAATGGAAGCCTAAAAGATCAAAATTTGACTTTTTGGAATCAGGGAAGTGTGTTGAACACAGCAAGATGCTATTTTTGGCAAAAAATGAAAAAAAATATTTTTGCATGCAGAGCATTGAAAAGTGACGAATTTCTTCAAAGACAGATATTGGCGCCATTTTTAGTTTTTTGCATGTGTTAAAAATTAAGATATTATTTTTAGTCTGAAGACTCAGAGACAGTGGCAGTTCAACTGGAGAGAAGCCAATCGATTTTCCTTTTTCTAAATTAGGGTTACATTATGCATGCATGATGGTACGAATTGTTTATTTAAACAAGCATGGCGCCTTTCATCATTCACACAGCTTTGAAAGTTCGAATTTCTTCGAAGAGATTGGCGAATTTTCATCAAAGGATCAAGTTCGAAGGTGGTAAAATATTCTTTTGCAGGTACAAGTTCAGATTCAGCATCAGATTCAAGGCAGAGTGGCGATTTTGACAGAAGAAGATAATAATTAAATAAAAAAATTTAAAAAAAAAAATATCTTTCTTCTTCTCTATATTTCTTCCATCTTCTCGTCTTAAATTCTCTTGCATGTTCGAAGTGTTGGCAGATTTTGGCAAAACAAAATATCTGGGTTGATTCAGAAGAGCTTTCTCAGCAAAACCCATGTGCCAGAATTTTTCAGGAAAATTTGTTCCAGAACATCTGTTCTTGAAGCTTTAATTTTCTCAACCGAAATTCTTTTGCATGGCTGAGTAAAGGGTAAATTTTTGCATTTCTGACGTTCTGGGTTGTCTTAGAATCATTTTCTGGACAAAACCCATATCTCAGATTTTTTTCGTAAAAAATTCTCATCCGACAAGCTATTTTTAGCCTCAGCAGGCTATTTTTGGCTTTCCAAAAAAGTTGTCAGAATATAGCCGTGTGCACAGTCAACAGGCAAGTTTTTCAGAATGCAGTTCACTCAGCTCGAATTCAAGACCAAATCGGTCTTAACCCATGACTTCATCGGAACAGTTGATACAGATCTACATAAGGTGTTGCCGGAGGTGGTTTTGGATCCACTCAAAATCAGGGATTCAGTTATCAAGAATATTCAGCAATCCGGGTTGCTTGAGGCCGCTTCCATACCTATTTCGGTGCATTGCGTGGAGTTTGTAATATCTTGCATCAAGCATTACAATTCCGCTACACGAGAGATACGGTCAATAGATGGACGTGTTATATGCAGTCTCAAACCTCTTGATATCGAGCGAAGTCTAGATATTCCTCAACATTCGGATGGGATGGTTATTTCCATGAGTCAAAGCGAGCAGGCATTCAATGCTGGACTGGATAAGTGTCAAAACAAGATGATAGAGAGATGGCTGAAACAAAAGAAGAGCAAGTTGCCAAACAACTTGGGTCGTGGCGAGTGTAAGGATGAATACAATATTTTGATTACACTGCTTAATCGTGTCTCAGGTCATGCAGATGCGAACAAATTTCACCCGTGGATGTATTATATCATTGGTAGAATCATCTCGGGGCAAGAGCATTATGACTGGGCATCCTTCATCAGCGATGTTATTCACGAGCAAATCACCGGTTTCCTAGCTGCGCATCAATTTCATATGTGTTCTTACCTGGTGTACTTGATTGCTTATCAGAATCAGTTTAATGGTTTGAATACGGTGGGCATACTCAGTGTACAGAAAGTCTATCGTTACTATGACCAGCTTGAGTTCACAAAGGCTGAAAGTCATTTTAAACGTGTACAAGAGGCTTTCTTAACTTATACAGTGAGAAACTTGGACCGGGAGTTGCATATTCGCATCTCGACAGTTGCCAGAGCAGCAATGAAGAATTGGGCAGATTGGTACATTCAGTTCCCTACATACACCTATATCCGTGTCTATGGATACACAGGAAAACCAGCTATGTTACCACGTTATCCTTCGGATAAAACAATATTCATGGAGTTCCTGAGGCAGCTATATGAAGTTCACAAACGTTTGCGCATCAAGCGTAAACCAGCTGCCGAGTTTCCTTTGCAATTCGGGATGTATTGGTGTAGGACGGCAGTTGATGCTAAGACCGCAGGTCAAGAGTTAGAAAATTGCAAACTCAAGTACCTGGTGGATACACGCACATATGATCCTTGGGGTCATTACGCAGCTCGCCTGGGTAATCTCTCTTATCACAAACCTACGATGGAAGATTATTGGGTGAATTGTGAGGATGATTTCGAAGTTCGCAGACGTAGCTATAGCAGGTTCTCTCTTCCACAAGTTTCTATTTTCTTGGCAGAAGATGTGGAAGGATTGACAGAGGGTGAGGGAGATACACTTCCTCAATTTTACAGAGAGCAGGTTGATGGACAACCACTGCCGTTAGTAAACTGGTATGCCAAAGAGTTCGCATCAGTAAAGGAGAGATCGAGCAGGGTCATCCAAAATAGTATGCTTTATTTAGAAAGCAGAAGGTTGAGAAAGGCATCTATGCCTAGAGCAGAGCCGCCAACAGAAGGACTTGTATTGCCTTCTTCTTCAAAACCTAAGCAGAAGAAGAGGAGCAATCCTCCTAAAAAGAATCCAGCGCCTAGTAATTCAAAGGGAAAAGCATCTGTTGCGATTCCACATGTAGAGCCAGTCAGAGAAGTTATTCAGACTTCTCCGCAGCTTGAGGTTCAGCCCCGTATGCCGTCACCGACACCATTAGAGCACCTCCCATTCCAATTCACATTGATTTGGACGTAGATTCACCTCCTCGCAGCGATTCTTTTATACATTCACATTCATCAGATCCTCCTACGACTAGTACAGGTCTTTCCAGTGGGATTAGTCGGGATTCATCTTGGCTTGAGAGTCAGCTGGGAAGAAAAAGGAGGCAACCATCTTACATACTTGATCATTCAGATTTTGATCATGACCATCAAGATGTGCCTGAAAAGAGGATCAAGAAGCAGATACATATTGGGAGAAGTGCAGATAAGGAATTCATTGTTGAGACTGCTGTACCTCCAGAAGATAAGAGTCTAGACGAGATGGAAGCTCAAGACTTCGAGGTTATCACAGTTCATTTCGGTAAGAGTACTCGTCAGACAGATATTGATCTCCTACAGGTTGCTACAGATAGCGTCAAAGATAGGATGGTGAAAGATGGTGAAGATAAATCAGCTCTCAAGGCTGAAATACAGCAGCTTCGCCAGTACATTTCTAGCCTTGTACACAGGACAGGGGATGTTGTCACCGCGCTTCCACATATGTTAGAACCACCAGCAGAGCAGGGTCAGATTGATCTCTTGGTTGCATATGGTAAGCGATTGGAGGAATGGGAAGAGGAGTTTGTTGCTAGAGGTCACCTTATACTTACAGAATTGTATCAATTGCGGTATAATGCACGTGAGCTTCGTTTACGACTTCAAGATGAGGAACGTGATTTGGCTATTAGTAAACCCAGGGATGAGATTCTGATTGCCAACTTGGGAATGTCATTTGATTCAGTCACAGAGGCAGAGGATAAAGAAGAGGTCTACATTTGGAGAACACAGTTGATCTTCAAGGCAGAGATAGAAGGAAAGATCGTATCTGAGGTGGCTGAGAGCAGAGAGCATGTTACTAGTGCACTCCGCTATATAAGAGACTTTGTGTCTCAATTACCATGTGTATATCAGCGTGTGGGTGGTGACTATGTTGAGCTTGCTGACATCCAGTTAGAGCTCCAAGCACTTATTCACGGTATTTTCAGTGGTGAGACCGTTGGCTGTAAGATGAATCAGCTTACAGCCATGTCAACATTGTTTGATGAGGCAATCAGGAGAAAGGGTGAGTTCCAGTGTCAGATGACTAATGGAGAAGACATGCTGCACAGACATAGGATTCTTCGCCAAAGCTTCAGTTCCCCAGATGGAGATGCAGTCAACGACCTCGTAGATGGGTTAATTTCTCAAGATCAGGGTCAGTAGACTTCAGTTAAAGGCGTCCCACCTTTTCCAAGATAGACATTAGACACAGGAGTTAAACTCGAGGCTTCTTTCCGAGTTAACTGGTTGTTACACATTGCATGTCTTGTCTGTCTTGGAAATATCTACAAACACTTGGAGTTTAGATTAGATCTTTCAGTCAACTGATGATAGCATTCCAGTTGATTTGCTTTCAATAAGGACGTGCATGTTGCACCTTGTCCATTTAGATTAGATGTTTCAGTTAACTGATGATAGTTTCCCAGTTAACTGTATAGTTTCATTCAATTAGGGTTTAGGAATAAGATCTTGCATGCATTGCAAGACTTTAGTTGACTCAAGGTGATTTTAGGGTTGCCTACACCTTGAAGTCTATAAATAAGAGCTTTAAGCTCATTTGTAATTTAACTTTTGCTTGATAGCATACATGCTGCGCCTACCTTGCCTGTAGTATTGCTATTATTGTATCTGTTCAAAGAGTAATTGCTGTTATAATAAATTGCTGCGCCTACCTTGCCTTCATGTTATTGTCATGGTGTTTATTCGATCTTAGTTAAATGGGGTTGCTGGTTTGATCGTTATTGCATGCGTGTTGCGTCTATACAATCTACTGTCCCAGTTGCTTACCTTTTGTTTTGTTTATTATAAGCCTATTCAGAAGAGCAAATAGTTGCGCCTACCTTGCCTTCATGTTGCGAAACTGTACTTAAAGCTTATCGTTTGATGTGTGTGATAGTAGACTCATTCAGCCAAGCAAATAGTTGCGCCTACCTTGCCTTCATGTTGTGAAGCTGTACCAGGTTTACCGTTCATTTGTTTGTTTTAATAAACTTCTTCCCGGATTAGCAAATAGTTGCGCCTACCTTGCCTTCATGTTGTGAGCCCGCACCTGGAGTTTATCGTACAATACATTTCCTGCTCCATTTCCTCATGCTCTGTTTCTTGAGGAAATTGGATAGATATTAAAGAAGTTAGCTTAGTTGTAGTTACATGATCTGCGAAACCAGAAAATACTTAGCTGCAACATTCTAGGTTTTCTTAACCTTGTGCCTCTACCAGCTGAGAACAAAAAGATAGGACATTAGTTTAGTTTTCTATTTCATGCATTCCAGCACAACGAGGGAGCTTCCCCTCCTAATTTGAAGAGCACTCATTACGTAGTGTGCATAGCTGTCCGTACGAACTCACACTCCAGAGGTGTTAGTTCTTACGCCAACACATGGAAAAAGTCTTTAAGATGGCAACTCTTCTTGGGAAGAGATTGCTACCCATTTCATCCAAATCCTGGAAGCCTTCGACAATTAAATGCAACACTTTCTTCACGGTACCATCATCATAAGGCATCATAGGTGCCAGGATTCTCATCATTCCGGTAAGATAGGAAGTAACCAGCAGATTAACTTCTTCATCAGGATGCATAAACGAGTACGGTTGATTCATGGATATCATTGCAGGAGTTAATGCTATTTTAATCAAATCAAAGGGTGACTGGTTCATTTGATTCAAACACTGTTCCAACATATGAAGAACAATTGTTTCCTCTTCCACTGATGAACATTCTTCATTGAACCTTTTTCGAACTGTGTAAAGTGATCTTGCCAAACTTATCTCTTCGTTCAAAGCCATGACTTAACTAACCACAACAAATGCCAACCTTAAAACTTCTAAGGCTGAAACAATACTCTGTTCTGTTTTCTGACGTAGTAACGGACTTCTCTGACTCTCATCTGTCTCTGAAGCGCTAAGCACACAGGATGGTAGGAAAACAGGCTCTGATACCATTGAAATGTTCCCCTTAATTTTTTCCTTTTTTTTTCAGTTCACAACAATGCAATCATGCACCTGTTAAGAATTAGCTCCAAACTAAAACACTGTTGAAACAACTCTAACCAAGAATGCACCCTAAAACCACTTAAAGAGGAGGGGCGGGCATATGGTCAGAGGATCCCTAGGATCTAATAACTTGATAGCAACTAAAATAGAGAGTTAAACTCAGCACCAAGAATGTGTACGCAAGATCCTTTTGCAAGGCGAGGTGCTAACATATGGTGGAGTGCTAGATATTAAAATGAAATAAAACTTCTTCTGCTGAAGCAAGCATCCACATGTGGTGGGGATACTCCACTTATTCAGTGGGTGTGATTATTACAATTATTTGAAGGCGGCAAGCCAACCAATTAACCTCACTTCCACTTAAACTGTGGGGGGATACAATCCACACAACCACTTATTTTTCGTGGGGGGAATGCAACAAAATAAATTGCACCAAGGTAAACTATTGTTGTTAGTACTACTAATCAGCTTACAAACAATTATCAAACAGCTGCAATATGTCAAAGATAAGCTTTTAAAACAAGAAATGGTTAGAGTATCACTTCCTCTAACATTTACAACTAGAATAGATGAATGCTAGTGTTTTATAGATCAGATAAACAACTGAAAGCACTCAGAAAATTGCAACACATAAAACAATAAACACAGCAAGATACCTTGGGAAAACCCTCCTCCTGAGGGAGAAAAACCCAGCAAATATTTCTCTTATATAGTGTAGGAATAAGAGCAGAAATTTGCTTACAACTCAAGCCCATCACATAGGCAAATTTGATACAATGAATAATAGCACCTCTCCTAGATGCAAAGATACAAACGAATATGTTTCTCCTTGAATTCGGTCTGCTGCTGCAGTATGATCTGCTGCAATGCTACACAATGATGATCTGCTGGTAAAGCGCGAACTTCTGTAGGAATGTGAATTATCCAATTGAACTTGATTATTTTAAATGAACAAATTTGACCTTGTATATACACAAGATGAGGTGTATCCTCAATCAGGTCAGCCACTTGAGAAGAACAATTAAATTACAAATAAATTGCCAAGGGTCGGCACAAAACAAAATGAAATAAAAGAACACAAGGAGGGTCAGCCCTCAAGCATTAAATCATGCAAGTATAAATTAAATAGCTGAAAGGCTATCATTTAATTTATGTCTTCTCGAAGTATGGGCTGGAAGAAGCAGCTCGATGCTGCTAATAACATCAACAATGAAGAATTGAAGTTCAAATCAGCATGATAACAAAAGATAACTAATCTGATCAGAAACAAAAGGTACAAAAAATCAAACCAGCAAGCTATGGATTCACCAAAATGGACGAAACTCCTCTGAATCAGCTCGGAATGCCTCCAAACCATAGTAGATCAACAACTAGAAGCAAGGCATCCAAACTCCAATGAAAACTCAAACCAAAAACAGATGGAAACAAAAGGCATGAATTCCAATGCAAAAACCAAATGGTACGGCCCCTCAAGGAGGTCGACTTTCTCTCAAAAATAGAAACTTGATGATAAAATCTGCAAACTTGGAGAAAGGGGCGCCCTCCACAGTTGAACAACTTGGGCCAATACCCAGAATGAAACAAAAATATGTGATGAAGCTATGAGCAAAAATTAGCTTCAGCCATGGCAAATCAGCAACTCAGAAAATAGGCTTTACATCAGCAACCTGTTCAATATTATCAAATTGAAGCTCCATCTGTACTTCAAGGTGAAATATAGTCACAATGATCCACCTAGAAAGCCATAGTTTCAGGCCCGAAGGATGGATTGAATTTGCTAAGCTTCCCCTTAGCTAGGTTCTGGATTCAAACTAGCAGCATAACTTTACTTTCAATTTTCCAAGATGATAAACAAAAAGCAAGGCACCGCTATATAAGCTTCAATTGGCAAATGAAGCAAACTGTAACTCCCAACAAGAAACTGTTCAATTCCTCCAAGGGATGCCACCTTTTAGCATTTACTTTATTTAAAATATCAAAACGTTCTTCTTTAGGCGTCCATTTCCAAAATGCAACAATAAACATTTAAAACAAACATTAATTGCCTAAGAAGTTCGACCCCCTTTGTGTCCCCATCTTTAAAACAACTTAAAGTCATCAAGCCTAGGCATGGGGTACAACTGCAAGATATGAAAATTGACGAAGTCTGGGACTCAGTCCAACGAGGGATAGAAGCCAAAACCAAAGCCAACACTCAAACTGATTTTGCCAAAAATGGAATGATGACCTGAGCAAGACTGTTGATGGTGTCCAAAATGTGAACTGTAGATGATTGAACTACTACTAGAATGATACTGCTATAAATAGACTTACTAAAAATAGCAACTACTATAAATAGTAAGTTTGCAAAACTTCATCTGAGCAGTAATCATGACTTAAGTGTTTCCAAACGCCTTCTGAGTACAATCCGGGAAGCCAACATGACTTACTATAAATAGTAAGTGCCTGGAAAAGTTATCAGATGGAGATGCATGATACACCATTCTGAAGCTCTTTGAAAACCCAGAAAACTCCACTAGGCATGCATCAAAAACCCATGCATACAAGCCCTCAAAACTGCATCTGAAACCTCCTAAAAAATAGGAAACCCTAATTTTCAGTTCTGCTTAGCCTATGAGTTTTCGGAAATAGGCTAAAACCTCAAGAAGAGCATAGGGCTAAAATGGAAACATTACATGGCACCCTTGGCCTCCAAGGGCACTTTTCTGCTCCAATGAGTCAAAATTTTGACCAACTTCATTTCCTTCGTTCTTCACTTGATCTTCAAATTCGGGCGTTAGACAGGTTCCGAAGACTTGTAACTGGACTCATCACAAAGCTAATAGGATGCTGAGCAAATGCCTTGAAGAAGACAGCCTTTGAAAACCACATCTGGTTGCCCAAAATGATGAGTGCCCTTGGCCAGCAGGGGTGCTTTTGCCTTGGTGATCTATAGTTCAACATTTGTTTTACGTGTCCATTTGCTCAAGCGTTGTTGCCGTTTGATAAGTCCTGTGAACTGGTTAACAGGTCCATTGCAAAGCTGGGTTGAAGCTGAGAAGATCATCCTAGAGATAGTTAATGCAAAAACTGACATCTGTTGCTTTGAATTCTTGGGAGCCCCTGACCTCCAGGGGCTCTTTTCTCCACCAGTGTTAGCCATTTTTGCAACATGTTGATTCCTCATTCAATCTCTAGTTTTAGGTGTTAGACAAATCTTCTAGATTGGCTGCTAGGCTCATCGTGAAGCTGGAAGGATTTTAGAGAAGACTTCTTGGAAGTGACAAACCTTGAAAAGTTGATCTAAGCCTTTGAAACCTTGGGAGCCCTTGGCTAGCAAGTGCTTTTTTCATTCCAAACTTAGAAAAAATTTCAACATCTTCTCCTCGACGAAAATCCCCTCTGAGACGAAGTATCATTTTGTACATATCTCTCCATAGAATCTTCACTAGAGCATTTTAAGCTTAGATTTCGACATCCGGCACCTGGCCATCTGCCATTGACAACCTCGGAGGTCCTAACTTTTGTCCTGAAAAAGTGAAATAGACCCATCAGCCTTAAACTGATTTTTTCTTGATAATGACTTCACCACTATGATTGTGAAGTGAAATAAGCCAATCAAAACAATTTTCAGTCGATTCTGACAAGATTTAATTTTTAGGGTTTTTTGTGCCTAAAAATAGGGGTCCATAAACCCTAATTTTCAAATTTTCAAAATTTGCCAATATCTTACAGGCATTAAACCCACAAAAAGCCCATACTTGGATTGCCTAAAAATTGAGTTTTGATGACACTTTTACAAGATTTAGACCATTTTAATCAAAATGGCTTAATGAACCAAAAAAATTGGTTTGGGTACAACAGTACAATCTGAAAGAACTTTACTGTACAAAGAATGAATTCCCCCTAGAAGAAGAATAGATAAAACTTGTAGGACACAACTCCATCCCAACTAAGGTATGATTAGGAGGATAAGATAGCTCACCCAAAAGTGAGTCTCTTTAAATCCCTTCAAAATAAGGTCCATGTGCGCCTCCACCAAGAGAGAGAAAGTCAATGTAGAATGTTGCATAGGAAATGCTATAGAAGGTCCCTTTGCAACAAATGATGTATATTCCTTTTCGAAGAAAGAAATCTCAAATTGTTAGACTTCTTAATGCCCATTCAAATGGTGGAACTTAGGAATGAATTAGGATGTATGGTTCTAGAATTTTCATGTCTCAATGTTGATGCTAAACTATAATTGTGCCATACAAGATTTGAGAACGGTAACCATGAAAGTGTGAGACTTGAACTGATGTGAATTAGGATGTGTCAAGATATTAGCAAAATGTGGTAGAGAGAGAGTAAGAGGATCTAGAATAGGTGGTGTCTTTGTGTGAGTTTTCATTAAAGAGAAGCCAAATATCCTCAATGTTGTCAAGATCAAGAATGTGAGATTCTACAAGCAACCGATAGATGTCTGATAAGTAGATATATCGATGTTCAAGAAGATAAGTGTGAACTTGCTAAAGAGAGTCTGTAATAGCATGCAGAGAAGCCAAGATCTTTGTCAATGTAGCAAGTGGAGGTGGTAAAATAGATGGCAACGTTGGAGATGTAGGAAGAGGAGAAGCAACAAAGAGGTCTCTATGTTACCATAATTTTTGAGACTTTCCCATTAAGAAAGTTCCTCTTTAATATCATTTTCATACAAATGATATTTAGAATCATCAAGGGGAAGAAGTATGTCCACAGTGAGATCGTTTGTGAATGGACATTTATTGGGATTTGCATACATTTCACATACTATGGTCCAAAGAGTGCAAAGGCATTTAATGTGTGGCAGAGTTCGCCTTGTGTGGTCGCCAATAGTGAGATTAATTAATCCTACTAGATGATCATTTCTATCTCCCTATGTAGATTTTTGTCAATGAGTACCTAGTTCAAGAATAATTCCATACAAATGTGGCAAGACATGAATCCATCTACAGTGCTTTAGGATGCCATCTCACTAGGACATGTAGTTTCCTTCTTCCAAGGTAATGAAAAAGAGATGATTCACTATACACATTAGTGACTTAGATAGATTTACGGTTTTACCCCTTAACAAGTTTGGAACTTTATGTGAGTTCATTGGTTAGTAAATGCCTATGTATAAGCCCCAAAAGATTAGTACAATAAATGACACTTTATAAGTTGAGTGCATGTGCATTAACAACCCCCCCAAATTGCTCATTTTTGACACCCCCAACAAGTTATAATATTTAGCACTCTATTTTAGTGCATTTACAATTGAAGATACTAGATTAATAAAGTATTACAAGGCCAAATAATGGTCAAAATGTTAAAAGTAATTTGTGCTTACATAATATGAACAAAAAAATTGCACTATTGTGTAGAGTTTGAAAAAATATCAACTTAAAAAGACACTTAAAAAGGAGCTCTTTTGTGAAAGCTATGAGCTTTCAAAGTTCTAAAAAGCATGACTAAATAATAAAATCTTTGAGAAGGCTCAAATTTTGAAAAATTAGGCATCACGAGTAAAAACTAGCTACATCACAACAAAGAGCGTGAAATTCTACCCCTTTTAAAAAAACCACTAAGGCCGGCCTTTGTATGGCTAAGAAAAAGCCATTTGAAAATGATCTCTCTTGTTGAAAAAAGAAATGCTGAGGGGTCTATTGCCTCTATTCCTTTGGTTGCATCTTGATGGTTGGTGATCGGCATGTGGATGACATTGCTAGCAAAGGTGGTAGTTTGGCGGCCCTTGGTAGTGTTGTGGTGGCCCTTTGGTGGCATGAGGGTAGAGTTGGAGTGGCATTGTTCGGGTAGCGGTGGATGTGTGGTAGTGTTGAGGTGGTTGAGTAGCGATCATTAGGTGGCAAAGGCTATAGATTGGGTGGAGGTGGTGCACTTCGGCAATTAGGGCTAAAGAGGGTTGTTGAAAGAGTGGTACTAGAATTTTGTTAGGTTGTTGGGGTCTAAGAACCGACAGGAGAGGGGGTGTCGATGGGGGTAGATAGGTCTTGTATGCTTGATTTTATTTTGAATTTTTTTGGTAAAAAAAACTTTGTTTCATATATATATTGATATCTTTTTAATTATATTTTAAAAAATAAAAAAGAAATAAAAAACTTAATAAGTAAAAAAAATCAAACTGAGTCAGAATTGTGTAGGCAAGTCATACGACCTTTTTGACAACTTTCTTTTTGCCTTAGATTCTTCCGTGCTCGAAACTTGGCAAACTTATATGGAAATAAATGTTTTGATGCCTTGTGGACATGATGGTGAGGTCCATTTTTAAATCAAAGTGCCTCTAAATGCTTTCTACATGCAAAATTTTTGGTAGAACCTTGTAGTGAAGTTTTTCATTAGTTGAACATATGATGTCCGTTTTGGACAAAACAAAAGTCATTCCTAACTACTTTGATCTTTCTAAATGCAATGGAATAGTTTGTTTCTTCCCTAGAGGCCTCCTACAATAGGTGAATGAGAATCACACAAATTTGCTAGAATATAAAGTTGGAGAAAAAACATCAATCTATCCCCAGATCTGAAATTTAGATGTTGCCTAAACTGCCCCACTTTGACACCATGTTAGCTTTTTTTTGTATTAAGTATAGTAAGAGCAGAAAATACAGATCATATAGTCTCATTGTTCATCCCAATATAAGACCAAAGTATCCCCACATAGCAAAATTTCAGTACCTCCCATTACAATAGATCAAAAAACTAATCAGTGTCCAAAACCCCTAGTCTATCCCTTTACATGATAACAAAGTTAGCCTCGGCTGAGTGAGACCAGAAGAGGTCCATCATCTGCCCTGTATCAAAAAGATATTAGTTACATCATATAGACATTAAAGCATGTACAAGTATACTCCACTAAACATATATATATATACAGCAATTACTGATCAAAAGAATATGCAAAAGAAGACTGTCCACAGAGTGTTCTAGACTGCCCCATGATCACCACTCAAGACAATCAAGGCCTGTGCAGCAAGCAGTTCCTCTTCTGAAGGTTGATCTACCTGTCTCTTGTTTTCAGCTTTCTTATTCTGCCCCCCTGCAAGATCTTGACGAAATGCATGTAGAGCCCTCATGAACACATCTACATCTGGATGTCCTTCTGGCCATAAGTGCCCATATCTCACCTCCATTATGTCTATGGTAACCTGTCTGTTTTCCAAATAACTCCAGAACTTGTCTTTTGAAAGAGCCACAATGATATAAACCTGCATGGCAATGTTATAAAACATGAGTCTCCTAGAAGACTCAGTAAGCAATCTATTTCTTCCCTAAATGTTATCTTCATTCCTTGCTTTCCAAATAGACCATAGAATATTAGAGGACAGGCATAACCAAAATAGCTTAGTAGTTTTCCCCATCTTTATATTATGATTAAACAAAATTTTCTCAGGCAGCAATTGTCCATTGGTAGTCCATATATCTTGCTTATTGCAGAATATTTCCATATTTCTTTAATAAATGTGCATTCAAAGAAGATATGATTAATTGATTCTGGAACTCTACATAAACTGCATACTGCAATGTCATCAGTTATGCTTTTAAAAGAACGTTTATGTAGTATGAGGAGCCATCTAAAACATGTTGTTTAGCTTCAATCTGTCTAACCTAGTTATTTTCAAAAACCTTTTGCCATTGATTTTTGTCCCATTGTACTTTCCAGGTTTGATTCAAGTGATCAGTCAAATCAATGTGTCCTGTTAGCATATTATATAGTTCTTTAACCTTAGTCTTTTTTATGCTAGAGCCATTTCTCCATTGAAATTCTTTAAACTAATTAGATTCATTCTTGGTTTTCACAGGGAAATTTAGCCAATTACAAGCCTCTCTGAGGATTGTGTATGTTCTCCAATTAGAAGGGGGTAAGTCAAATTCAACATTCAAATCATTCCATCCCTTTAGCTTTCCATCTTCCAAAATATCTCTGAAATGCCTAATGCCTTTGACTGCCCACCCTTTTGCAGAGCAGCCTTGGTTTTAGTGCCAAGGGTTTCCCTTTGTGCTTCAGATTCCACCAAATAGACCTACGAGTCTAAATAGTCCCAAAGTCCCCATTGGTAAACTAGTGATTATCTAGATGCTTTTTCATCACTTCTTAGGCCTTCCAGATTGTCCTAAAAACATTGGACCTTGTAGGTAGCATAACCTCCTCACTACTAAGGATATCACTGATAGGCAAGAATTTCCAAGCCTTTGCACGTTTAGGGACAGCTTTGAGTATGTTTTGTTGGACCAAGACTTTCAAAGGTTCCTCCCCTTCCAAAGACCCTAAGACCCATTTTGAGGCTAGGGCAATGCCCTGCATCTTTAAGTCTTTCAACCCCAACCCACCTTTAGACTTTTCAATGGTGCACCATTCCTAGTTGACAGCATGTCTCTTTCTCTTCCCTTATTCTTTTCTGAATTTCATTGATTTGATAGGAGTTAAAGAACCACATAGAAGCAAAATAAATGCTATATGAAGAGAGAATCTTCTGACAGATTTGTATTCGGCCAGAAAAAGAAAGAAATTGTCTATTCCACTTGGAGATTTTCCTTTCAATTTTATCCCGAATCCAATGCAACATCTCCTTCAAATCTAGCTCCACAGCAAAGGGGATCCCAAGATACCTTACTAATTTATGAGGGCCACCCCATTGAAGCCCATAATTACTAATCCAATCCGGGGGTCTATCCTTCCATCCAAACAGCCAAGACTTAGAGGGGGCAAGCTTTGCACCCGAGGCCAAGCAAAAATTTTCTAGTTTCCTCATCAGATTTGAAAAGTTCCTTTCTTCTAGCAATAACAAAATGGAGGTATCATCGACAAATTGGAGATTGAGAAGTTCATTTTCATCCGACAGCCTAACTCCTCTTACTCTAGGAACTAGAGTATTCTCCCTCAGAAGATAATGTAAAGCATTAGAGGCAATGACAAAAAGCATTGGGGCCAGAGGGCAACCTTGCCTTATAGATCTCTCAAGAGGGATCTCCTGAGTGGGAATACCATTAACCTCAACTTGAGAAGTGGCATCTTGGAAGAGTGTTCTAACCATTTGACAAAAGGTTTCAGGGAAACCAAAGGCTTTCAGCATCAGGAACAAAAAATCCCATCCAATCCTATCGTAGGCCTTTTCAAAATCCAAAAGTATCATTGCTGCATTTTGATTTGTCACCCTTGCCCAGTTCAAGGCTTCCCAACTGGTGATCAAATTCTCAAGAATGTATCTTCCCTTTATAAAGCCTGTCTACGTAGAATATATTATGGAAGGGAGGATTAGGGCTACCCTGTCGGCCAGAATGTTGGCCAAGATCTTATAGGAAACATTTAAAAGAGTAATGGGCCTCCATTTTTTTATTAGAGATCTGTCACCTTCTTTTTGAATTAGTTTGATCACTCCTTTATCAATTTTGTTGTCAAGAGTACCCTTCTCAAAGGTTTCCTTGTAGCTAGAAGAAGATCATCACAAACCCATTCTAGAAATGTTTTCTAGAATTTAACGGGAAGTCCATCAGCCCCCGAGGATTTATCATTCTTAAGGGAGAGGATAGCCTTTTTGATCTCCTCTTGGGTTACCTCTTTCCCCAGTTCCTTTGCCATATATTCACTGATCTTCTTTGGGATGAGTCTCTTAATATGGTCCCTTGCCCATTTGTTATCTCCCATTTCCTTTTCCGAGGAGAAAAGACTTTTGTAGAATTGGAAGAAGTGGCTCCTTATCTCTTCATGATTGGTCACTGGGGATCCATCCACAGAGATGAAATCTATCTGCTCTCTGGCCTGTTTTTCTTTAATACATCTGAAGAAGAACTTGGTGCCTTTATCCCTATTTTTCAACCAGTTCATCTTAGCTCTTACCCTTAGCCCTTTAATTATGTTATTCTAGAGTCTCTTGAGCGAATTCTTGGCCATAGCCAACTTATTTGTAAGGGCTTCATCCATGGGATTGGATTGCAACTCAGTTTTAGCTTGGAGAAGCTTGTCTTGGAGCAGGACCTCCTTTCTTCGATTGTCTTTAGCTCTTTTCTTCCCAATTGTCTGGAAAAGAACTATCCATCCTTCTGTGCTCATTGACCATCTATCAATGGGAGATATAGATTTGTACATCCATTTATTAATTTGTCTAAGCCACAAAATAGCATTTCTACAATCCATATCCTTCAGGAGACTAGTATTAAGGCAAAAGCTATTACTACAGCCATCAACTTTGGGCACCCCATCCATCATGCAAAACTTAGCCCTAATGGGATGGTGATCCGAGAGAGTGTAGGGGCAAACTTCAACCTTGCAGTCTTCATTCACTAGAGAGACTGAAAAGAAGTCTTTGCTGACATAAAATCTATCCAACCTACAGTAAATTCTTCTACCCCCTTTCTGAGAAGTGCACCATGTAAACCAGATTGCTTGAGTATCTTTCTTATGGCCTTCAATAGGGTCCTCAATCCTTAGTCTAGATTTTATCCTCTGCCAATAGAATCTTTCATTTCCTTTCCAATCAAAACCTATCCCACCCCATTTATCCTCCTCCTTTTCCACAAAATTAAAGTCTCCTCCAATAATCCAATAGATATCCGGCAGTGTGTAAAGCCAGTTCCAGAGTATGATCCTTTCTTTATAGTCATTGGGGGCATAGATCAAGCATACCCCAAAGCAGCTCGCATCTTTCTTTATAACCATCCATACTGCCCTATTGCAAGGTGAGACTCTCGAGCTGCTCACATGTTGGGCCCATTTGTTTGCAAGCAAGATGGCAGCTCCCCCTTTGCCTTTTTCATAATTGGTAATGTATTGTGTAGCATCTTTCCATATTACTCTTAGGTTTTTCTCAAGGGTGAAACCAATAGCTTTTACTTCTTGCAATAAGACAAAATCTTTCGCCTTTTTCTATGTTAGCAACCTCCTTACCGCATGCTTCCTATCAGGGGTTGAAGTCCCTAGACATTCCAAGAAATACAATTAACCTCCATTAGTTTTGTTCATTGGGGGGAGGTCCTTTGTCACTCCGGAAATTGTCAAAGCATTTAGGAAGCCTGGTTTCTGCTTCCACTCTTTTTGCATTAGGGGGGATGATCCCACTAAGCTTCTTTCTCTTATCCTTCTGAGGATGAGTGGGATCATTATCCAGTGGTGATTTACTAAAATCTAGGCCTTTCTTCTTCCTGTATCTCTGAGTCTTTTTCACAGAAACTTCCATGGGGATATCCTCACCATCAGTGGTATCCTTAGTAGATAGCAAACTTATGTCATCTGCAGAGTCCATGCCTAATTGTGATGCAAAACCATCAAAGTTCATCACACCACCAAGAGGGTTAGGAAGACTCTTTGACATGATAGGGATCATAATTTCATGCACTTTCTCATTTCCCACTACAAATGAAATAGTATTTGTAAGTTATAGAGGTTTTTGTTTTATTCCCCATGCCCTCGTTAGGGAGGGAATCCTGGCCAACATCACTGTTTTCAGTATGTCCCTCTTTCCGGACTAAATCCAGGTCCTAGAGGCCTTCCCTAGTTTTCGGAGTTTTATTTTCCCCTCTAGGGGTTTGTACTGTCTTCTCACTACCATCATCTAGGAGGCAATCTTCAATATGAGGGTCCACCTCATTGCTTTCTTTGAAAATTTTAGAGTTAAAAGTATAAATTTCCTTGTCTGATTTAGGCTTAGGGCCATTAGATGCTTTATGTTGCATTAGTTTTAGAAGAGCCGACTGTTGTGCATTCAATTTTGAGTTCCTTTCCGGTCTACTTGAATTCCTAAGAGCTTCAAGCACGGGTTCCTCATTCTCTTTTGGGTGGTCTTCATTTAAATTATTCCCTTCCTTTGAATTTTTTTCTAATTCGCAAAGAAGAGAAGTTAGGCTTTCTTCTACTGTTGTTGTTGATGTATTATTCTTTATCAATTCGGAGTTCTCCTTTTGCGAGGGGTTAATCCTTGTTGTTTTATTGAAGTTAGGGTTTGCAAATCTCTCATCAAGTTGTTGTGGCGTGGGGCCAAAATGTGCAGAGTCCCCAACATTGTTATCTTTGTTTTTTGCTTGGCCCTCCATTTTAGAGGCCTGCTTATTATTTTTATTACTACTTTTATTAGGCCCACCAGAGGCGGGTTTGAAGTTTGTTCTATTTCTTATTAGAGGGAAATTCCTCCTTATGTGACCTTCATGCCTGCACAGATAGCATGCATTTAGTCCTCCCAGGCCTTCAATTTCACAACACACATTACCAGTCTTCAAATGAATTTCAATTACCCCCGGCAATTCTTTACCTAGAGATAGGGAAACCAGCACTCGAGCATCAAAATGAGGGAGAGGGGTTTTTGTATCATCAATTTTTAACACGCTCCCATATGGTTCCAGCAAAAGTGGAACAAATTTCCATAATCTAGGCAGGACATGTTTGATTGTTAACCATCGAGGGCTAGAGAGGGCCAAGACCTCCTCTTCCATGGCCTTTGGATTCCAAGCCAGGGCCCAAAAAACCACCATGCCCACATTCCAGAATTGTTTTTTAATTGCCTCCGATTGTGAATTATGGTTATTGAAAAAAATAACATATAAACCCTTCAAAACCATGCGACAATAATAAAACTGCAGCCCTATCTTTTTTTCCCACACATTATAAAACCATTCTTCCATATATTTTCTTGCTGGAACCCTATTAGGGTCGACAACCGCAAAGAAAATAGCAATTTTTAACACTCTACTATCCTCCTCTACAGTTGCCTCATCCAAAGCATTATTGGGAATCAAAATAGCTTTCAGGGGAGAAGTCAGGGATTGCTTACCTTGTCATTCTTTGCCATCCTCTTGCTCCTTGTTGAAACCTTCGAGTGAAAATTTGGCACCAATTGGCAACCTTCCTCTCTCACCCGCAAAAATGTCACGAAAAGATTTAGGGGTGTCACTATTAACAAATGGGATGGAGGCATTAATAACGGTATCGCCCAGCGAATCCATATCCCGAGGCATCAAATCCAAATCATTCACAAAAGCCACACATGCGGCCACGTCGGGGTCGGGTCGTTGGCACGAAAGAACCATCCCACACAACACAGGTGAACAAAAATGAAGGTACACCTCAATGGAAGCAAGACAAGCCGTAAGTGAACGGAATGAAAAGCAAATGTGGAGGAGGGCCGAGCCTCCTCCACAGAAGGGAGATCTCACACGCGCGCAGGCCTTAATTGCAGAGCACTTCAAACCCTCGTTTTTTTCTATGATAACATAAATTCAATATTGTTGTACCCAAACCAAAATTTTTGCTTCATTAAGGCATTTTGCTTAAAATGGTCTAAACCTTGTAAAAGTCGGGTCAAAACTCAGTTTTTGGGCAAATAAAGTAAACCAAAATTTTTGCTTCATTAAGGCATTTTGCTTAAAATGGTCTAAACCTTGTAAAAGTGGGGTCAAAACTCAATTTTTGGGCAAATAAAGTATGGGCTTTTAGTCGTGTGATGCTAGTAAGATACTGGCAAAATTTGAAAATTTTGAAAATTAGGGTTTCTGAAATCTATTTTTAGCCCGAAACCCTAAAAAATAGGAACTTGTCAGAATTGGCTGAAATTAATTTTGATTGGCTTATTTGAGTTATTTCACATCACGATCACAGTGGTGAAGTCAGTTTCAGTTAAAAGTCAGTTTAAGGCTGGTGGGTAGTTATAACTTTTTCAAGAGAAAAGTTGGGACCTCTGAGGTCATTAATGGCAGTTGACCAGTATCAGGTGTTAATATCTAAGCCTGAAACTCAAAGAAGAACACTCTACGATGAAAGATGTTGAAAATTATGCCTTTTGAAGGAGGAGATTTTCAACGAGGTAAAAGTATTGTGAAATTGGCTAAGTCTGGAGGTCAAAAGCGCCACTCTCAGCTAGGGGCGCCCATCATTATGGAAGCCGTATTCAACTTTTTGTGAATTTTTCTACCAAGATGACTTCTCCAGTTTCTTGATAGCTTCGCACTGAGCTAGCCATCCAGTCCGACGGAGGAGTAAAACGCCTGAAAACGGAAATTCAGTACAGAACGAGGGAAATGCAAAGTAGATAACTTTGAAGAGAAAAAGCGCCCCTGGAGGCCAGGGGCGCCCATCTTTTTGAAGATTCAGATGAAGTCTTTTGATCAAGTGACACCCAGGAAGTTTGTTTCTATTTTTGGTCCAGCTCCGCGATGCATCTGTTAGCAGGTGAATCTGAGTTGCCGAGTTGCCGCCATCAGTGGTCAAATTTGAGGTTTCAGACTAGATCAGAGATTGTTCAGAAAGGAGAAAAGCGCCCCTGGCAAGGTTTTAAGACCTTTAATGAAATCTATTTGATGATTTCAGATGTTCGTCTCGTTCATGTTAGCTTCAGCTTTCCGTTCCCTGTCTCAGCCGGTTCAGAAGATGTCTTGGCAATCCGCAGCCGGAAGTTGAGTAATTTTTGCCAGTTGCAGTAAGGGATGACATTGGTTGGGAAAAGCGCCCCTGGAGGCCAGGGGCGCCCATGATTTAGGAAGGTTTAAAGATGTTTTTATACAAAGTGTTCATCAAGAGCCTTTACTCAGAATTCAGTCTGCTCCGCAGTGAGCCAGTCAGCATGTTCTGAAGTTTTGTGAAATGCTGGGAAACGTCAAGTGAAATATGGTCAAGTTATCAATGAAAATGATGAAAATGCCTGAAAATATTCTAACACTGAGGTTAAAAGCGCCCCTGAAGGCTAGGGGCGCCCATCTTTTTGAAGCCTCAGATAGTTGAATTTTGAATTGCCACCTCAAGGAATCTTCTTGTCAGATTTGGTCCTGCTCTTCATCGAGATTGTCAGCCAGTTGATCCGACGTGACAGTCAACCGGAATCAGTGATCGAACATGAGCTTCGTTTGAGGTTTTAGATTCTAAATTTTTAGAAAATGTCTAAGTAAGGAAGGACGCCTAAAGTCAAAGGTTGACTTTTTGAAATTCAAAAGTAGAAGTGCGCATGAAGAGAGTTTTCAGTTTGCCAAATTTTGATCTTCAGTTAAACTCTTTTTCAGGTCGACTTCTATTTTACCTATTTTTAGTCAACTGGCTAAACTTAGTTTGCATGCATCAGTTAACTGGATCTTCAAAATGGCGCCCTAACTTGGGTTGGTTCTACATCCAGTTAACTGAGTTTGAAGCCAAATATAGGCCATGCGTGAGTTTTAAAGCACCAGTTGTACTTCAAGCGCCATTTCCAATGCTTGGCATGCATTTCACACGCCTTAGAAGATATTTTTCTATATATTTTGCTAATGGCGTCCGTTATTCTTCATCGGAGTTGACAAGAAACATCTTTCTTGAGCATAAAATTGATCTGCAGGTGCTACAGGTGTCAGATTTCAGTATTCTTCGTAGCTACAGATTCAGATTGTTCAAGGGAAGATTATTTCAGACTTGGTTTCTATTTTGCATGCAGGTGTTATCAATTCTACTTCAAGCATAGGCGAATTTTTACAGAAGAAGAGAGAAAACAAAAAATAAAACTTCTATTCTTCTGTCTTACTTTCTTCTATTCTCGTCTTAGGTTTTCTTCGCATGTCAAAGAAAACGACAGATTTTTCAGAAAAGCATCATCTGGGTTTGAATATTTCAGCATCAACAACAATACCCATGTCTTAGATTATTTTGTGAAAATTGCCCCGCTGCCTCTTTTCTAGAAGCACTGTGCTTTTTTCCAGAATTCTCTTTGCATGTGGGCCTAAATCACATTTTTTCGCAAATCTGTTGATCTGGGTGGTTTTAGGATTCATTTCTACACAAAACCCATGTTCCAGATTTTCGCGAGAAAAATTGCGCCCAGTGTCCCTAACTGCCAGTTCAAATCTCAACCGAAAACCTTTTGCATGCAAGCCTAAATCCCATTTTTTCGCAATTCTAACATTTTGGGTTGTATTAGAGTTTGATTCTACACAAAACCCATATCTTAGAATTTGTCTGAAAAAATTCACTTTCCCTTGCTATTTTTAGCCTATCCTCGAGCTTTTTCAGTTTTTCCAAAGTTGTCCAAACATACCCGACTTTACAGTCAAAAGTCTAGTTTTTCAGAATGCAGTATAATCCCATAGACTATAAGGCCAAACAGGTCTTTGTTCATAACTTTCTGAAAACTACCGATACCGACTTAAGTCATGTTTTTCCCATCATCAATCTTAATTCATTGGAGGGTATCAGCAGTACTACAATCAAAAATCTTGAACGTTCAAGGATACTTGCAGCGGCGTCCATTCCTATCTCAGTCTTTGATCTCGAGTTCGTACTTGCTTGTGTCAAGCATTATGACTCATCTACCAGACAAATCAGATCGACAGATGGAAGGATTATTTGTAGCCTTAAGCCGAGGGATGTAGAAAAATGTTTTTCTATTCCTCCACGTTCAAATCATTTCGCTGTATCCATTTCAGATTGTGACAGAATATGGGAGGAGGACAAGGATAGATCACAGAAGAAAGTAGCTCAACGGTGGTTGAAAATTCAAAAAACCAACATGCCAAGGAAGATTGCACGTGGGGATTTCAAGGACGAGATTGCTATTTTGATAACTTTCCTTAACCGGTTAGCAGGTTCTGAAGACGCAAGCGTTTTCCGAACATGGATGTTCTACCTCATCTCACGAGTTATTGATAAAAAAGAAACATTTGACTGGGCCATGTTTATCAGCGAGTGTCTTCACCAGCAGATTACAGAGTTCTAAAGATTCATGAATTCCATATGGTAACTTTTCTAGTTTACTTAGTTGCATTTCAAGGCAGCTTTAAATTATTAAAGACCGATGGAGTTCTGGGTGTTCAGCGAGTGCACGAATACTACCCTCAGTTGGAGTTTTCGAAAGCTGAATAGGACTTTACAGCAGTGAATGATCACTTTCTTATGAGAACAGTCAGAAATTTAGATAACGAGATGCATGTGAGAATTTCTACAGAGGCACAATCAGCAATGGAGAGTTGGGCAGATTGGTTTATCCAATTTCCTACTTTCACATATATTCGTGTATATGGATATACAGGAGAGCCTCTGATGCTACTGAGGTACCCATCGGATAAGGTTCTTTTCATGGAGTTCATGAAACAGGCACATGAGGTTCACACTTTTCTTCGCAATCGACATGAGCCAGCTTTCACCTTTCCGTTTGAGTTAGGTATTTACAAATGCAAAACAGCTGCTGATTGCAAGTTAATGGCACACGAGTTAGAGAAACTTCAGCTTGGGTGTTTTCCTCAAAAGCGTGCCTATGATCCGTTGGGTCATTATTCAGCAAGGTTGGAGCGAAATGTTTCACATTCGGCAACGCTTGAGAACTTTTGGGTCAATTGTGAGGATGAATTTGAGGTGCGTCGTCGTCATTATTGTAGGCTTAATGTTCCACAAATTGCTGATTTCTTGTCAGAAGATGTGGAAGGTATGTCTGATGATGATGGCAAGATACTTCTTCATTCATTCATTAGAGACCAAGTTGCTCGCCAGTCACTTCGCCAACCTGATTGGTATGTCCCATTGAACACTTCAGTGAAAGACTTATCCAGGTCTGTTATCAAAACCACCATGTACTTCCTTGAGAGCAAGTGGAAGCGAAGGGTGATCCCGGTTATAGAGCCGCCAGCAGTGGTAGTTTCTTCTTTACCTTCTACTTCTAGAGCTAAACCTTGAGTCAAGGTTACTATGAGGCCGCCTGAAGGGGTTAAGATGGGAATTAATTCAAAAGGAAAAAGCATCACCAAAAGGAAACAGGTCGAGAAGGAGCCAACACTTCTAGTTGTAGAGATAGTACCTCAAGAGCAAGCATTTCCAGTTACAGAGACAGTACTTCTAAAGCCCGTTATTTCATCGGAACTAGTTATTCAGACTGAGGCCGGTTTGTCATCTCCAGGTTCACCTTTTTCACCACACTCGTCTCGCATAGATATTGATTCGGAGCCTGAGAGTCCGATACATGAGACCTTCATACCACTGGATCCGCCAGCAGCTGATACAGTAGAAACGACTCCACCTCGAGAAGACAGTATTCCTTATTCATCTTGGCTTGAGAAGTCATTGGAGAGGGAGAGGCGTATGCCTTCATATAATCTTGATTTATCTGAGTTTGGTGAGCCTTATCAGAATAGGTTGAATAAGAGGGCCAGAAAGCAGATAAATATTGAGAAGAATCTTGAGGCAGAGATCGTCATAGAGGTTGCTATTCCTCCAAAAGGCAAATACTTGGATGAAGTTGATGTTGGTGATTTTACCTTCGTCAAAACTAATATGGGTAAGAATACTCCACACACCGATGTGAATCTATTCAGAGTCGTCGCGAGTAATCTAGAAGAACGTGTCATGAAGGATGGTGAGGATAAAGCACCTCTCAAGGCTGAAATCAGGCAACTCCGCATGTATATTTCGAGTTTACTTCATGGCAGCCAGGGGCAAGCACCTTTACTTCCACAACTTCGAAAGACCGCCACAGAACAGCAAAGGATTCAACACTTGGTTAATCGAAGAAAGCTACTGGATACCTGGATTAAAGACTTTATTGTTGCTGGTCGACACCTCCTTACAGAGCTATATCAATTGAGGGTTGACGCACATAGTCTTCGCCAGAGAATTCAGGAGCTCGAGATTTTCATGGCCGAGCGTAAGCCGAAGGATTTGATTCTAATATCACAGCTTGCAAGAATCTATGGCGCCATTACAGCAGATATAGATCAAAAGAAGGTCTTCACTTGGAGTGAGTTATATCTTTGCAGGGTAGAGACCTATGACAGGATTTTTGCTAAGATGAGCATGATTCAGGAAAAGGTTGTTGCAGCTCTTCGTTTTATCAACGAGTACATCACTCAGATCCCATGTCATTATTGGCATGAGGATGGTACATACGCCGAGTTAGAGGTAGTTCAAGCTGAGTTCGAAGAGTTAGTTCGTGATAACCTATGTGGAGGACTAGAGGCATCCAAGATGGAGGAGTTTACAATGCTAACTATCAGTTTCAAAAAGGTGACCACAGAGGTTAGAGATAGTCAGAGGGAGATCCGAGATGGAGACAAAGAGTTAGACAAGCAGTTAATCATCGTGGACAGCGTCAGAGTGCCAGATGATGATACTATTGATAAATTCTTGGAGGAGATGATAAACTTGGAGTAACTTTCAGTTAGACCATGCAGTTGAGGATAGCGATGAGTCATCAAAAGTAGTTAACTCGAGGCTTCTTTCCGAGTTAACTTGCTGTTATACATTGCATGCATGTCTTTCTTGGAAACATCTACATATACTTGGAGATTAGATTAGATTTTTCAGTTGACTGATGATAGCATTCCAGTTGACTTGCTTTCAATAAGGACGTGCATGTTGCACCTTGTCCATTTAGATTAGATGTTTCAGTTAACTGATGATAGTTTCCAGTTAACTGTATAGTTTCATTCAATTAGGGTTTAGGAATAAGATCTTGCATGCATTGCAAGACTCTAGTTGACTCAAGGTGATTTTAGGGTTGCCTACACCTTGAAGTCTATAAATAAGAGCTTTAAGCTCATTTGTAATTTAACCTTTGCTTGATAGCATACATGCTACGCCTACCTTGCCTGTAGTATTGCTATTATTGTATCTGTTCAAAGAGTAATTGCTGTTATAATAAATTGCTGCGCCTACCTTGCCTTCATATTATTGTTATGGTGTTTATTTGACCTTAGTTAAATGGGGTTGCTGGTTTGATCGTTATTGCATGCGTGTTGCGTCTATACAATCTACTGTCCCAGTTGCTTACCTTTTGTTTTGTTTATTATAAGCCTATTTAGAAGAGCAAATAGTTGCGCCTACCTTGCCTTCATGTTGCGAAACTGTACTCAAAGCTTATCGTATGATGTGTGTTATAGTAGACTCATTCAGCCAAGCAGATAGTTGCGCCTACCTTTCCTTCATGTTGTGAGCCCGCACCTGGAGTTTATCATACAATAGATTCCTGCTCCATTTCCTCATGCTCTGTTTCTTGAGGAAATTGGATAGATTTTAAAGAAGTTAGCTTAGTTGTAGTTACACGATCTACGAAACCAGAAAATACTTAGCTGCAACATTCTAGGTCTTCTTAACCTTGTGCCTCTACCAGCTGAGAACAAAAAGATAGGACATTAGTTTAGTTTTCTATTTCATGCATTCCAGCACAACGAGGGAGCTTCCCCTCCTAATTTGAAGAGCACTCATTGCGTAGTGTGCATAGCTGTACGTACAAACTCACACTCCAGAGGTGTTAGTTCTTACGCCAACAAATATTAATTAAAAGACAAGAATTTGATAGAATTCCAATATATGTATTTTAGATGTTGTAATGAAGCAAATGATTAGGCATATATAGGCTCTAGGATGCATGATCCATGATGAAAAGTCTTCTAGAGAGGTTGGGTGAGCTTCAATGAATTGGAGGATCGACTCAACATGTAGGAGTTGTGCTGTAAAGAGAACTCATCTTGATAAAGGAGATGCAACACCTAACTACCATCAATCAAGGAGTTGAATGAGGTATAGGTGGTGTTGACGAGTGTTTTATGACTACACCAACACAGAATAAAATGTCCAACGGTCACTCTATTCTCTCTTGATCAAAGTATTCCGCATGCTAAGATCGCTTGAAAGATCATGCGTTCAACTCCAAGGTTCCTTATGTTGCAAATAGACTCAGTTGGTTGATGTGAATATGCTGGGTATTCCAAGGGGACTTACGTAGTTTGTTCAACCTCGCGAAGCAATTAAGACATGAATGATTTGACGATGATGCTCTGGTTCCTAATTTAACCGGGAGAATACTGAATTTAAAAGGGATAGGGGCAGGGATTTTACAATCTACTTCTAAAGGGTAGAATGCGAGGATCGGCTTCAACAATCTCCAAACCAGACTTTGCTTCGCCTCCCTTCGGACAACTTCGACAAAGTTGGTGAAATCTTCAAAGGATGAGTAAGATGTTCAAATTATGATTCAGCATGCACACACCATCACAACGATGCAAGTGAACATACAAATCACAACCAAAGTTAAGTACTAATATTTCAGTTAACCACACAGGGCGAACTTACCATCAGCAAGCCTGCTAGTGGTATGGATGAAAGAAGACTTGCTCAAACCAAACACTGCATTCCACGATTACCAACTACTTGCATAAAATAAAGTCTACTTTACTCTAATCTACTTGAATTGGAAAGATGAAAAAGCTTTGTCAACTGCCCACAACGAAGGATAGAATCACCGATCAATGAAAATATTTATATTATGAGAGTCTTCCACAACAACCTTTTACAAAAACTTTCAAAGAAAAGCTTTTCTTTTCTTTCCAAACTAAGTTAACTTCTAGCTTTACTCTCTAACTTCTATCTCCAATTCTTGTCTAGCTCTGATCTAATCTCTATTCTATTTAATAGATTACAAATGAGGGGGGATGCCCCTTTTATATCAAGCCCAGTCGAGTGGACGGCTTAGATTTAAGTACAATGGAAGGCTCAGATTGAGCCACATAAGCCTTGATTAGGGTTCTAGACCTAAAAACCACCACTAAGAGGAGTGGGGCAATGAATGCACTGGAGATTCTCCACTCCTCTGTAGAACCACTATCTGCAATCAATGCACATCATTTCCTTCCAGAAGATCATCATCCAGAAGGGCGTTTCCTTTCTCCTTTTCGCTGGCTGCAAACCTGATGAACCTGGCCAACACCGCCTCAACTTCCTGATCAAAAATGGGAGGAATGTGATCCAACTAAAATTCTAATACTGTAACTGTTTGCCCATGCCAGGCACAAGATTTCTTCCAGGCAGCAAGGGCATCCTGGGTGTTCTGAATAATATTGGAGAACGTAGAGGTGTTCTCGAAATCGTCCTGGGTGAAGGTCGTTACCTCAGAAAAGAACGGTGTTAATCTATTCTTCAAACCATTTGCAGTTACCTCCTCAGGAGTCAGCCTCCTAGCAAAGATAGCCTCCAACGTATTGAGGACTCCATCAAAGATGTTTGTCATGGCCTTTCTGGCCCTGACCGAATCTGCCTGTGATGCATCATAGAATCCCCGGCCTGTGACTACTGAAGAGTACCACCCGGCGAAGTCGTATCTATCCCCTTCCTGAATCACACATCCCTCAACCAAAGTTTGTAGAGGTATGTGCATCAAAGCTCGTAAGCGAAGAACCACTCTCGTTTGATAGATACGAGCCTCTCCCCAAGCATGGTTAACTGCATCCATTCTTGCCATGATGTTGGAGGCTTGCCGATAGGCATGTGCAAGATCCTCCATAAACTTTTTTGTTTCGACACGAACGTTGGCAACCCATTTGTCTGCCTGTTGTGCCATTCTTTTCAAATCCTCTAAGCCACTGATTGACTCTCTGGGCAATTCGGCTGGAAGCTTGATTGCCGGATTTTCCTGCCCACAAGGACGGGACAAGTGTTGCACATAGCCAATCAGTGTTTTGTGCTCTACCTTCAATTTCTTATATTTGCCCTCAATATGGAACAACCTATCCTTGAGTGTTTGATATGAATTGTCGCACTACTCAACCACTTGTGCTCCAGTAGGGCGGCCAAGTTCCATAGTTGTAACCACAGAATTCTCCGGAGCAGCCTCATCCCGATCACACTCCACTCTAGGCACTGCCACATGCAACGTTCAAGAGCCATCCTCATTTGTAGAGATTTTGGGGAATTTCTTGGCCTTCTTCTTTGTTGGAGGTGCACTGATCCTACTCAACAATTCCTCCATCTCCATTGTTGGGTCAGTCTCATCAACAGGATCATGTCTCATCCTGTCCCTTAGCCATTCAGGCACCTCCTGCCGTATATCTGAGATAACGAAAGGCTGCTCAACTTCAGCCTCAACCTCATGGACTTCCTCCATGCCTTCGTTCTGACGAGGCTCATCATCATCTATTGGCTCAATATCTCCCGAACTCTGGGCATCTTGATCTGAAGTAGCATCATCCTCAAGAGTTGCCTCAATTTCCTGCTGAAATTGAGTATCAGTGGTCATCTCTTCATCTGTCTCTTGCTGATTTTCCTCTCTAGGCATGTTGATGCTTTGGCCCACTGATTCTCTACGAGGTGGCTGACTTGCCACTTGCACTGCCTGCTCTGCATTCAACCTTTCTCTTTGATCAGCAAATAGCAACACTTCCTGCATACTAGGAGAATGTGCCCATGATGGTGTATGCGTGGATTCCTCAATTCTTAGAGGTTCAGGCCGGATTGGCTCTTTTCCTCGTGGCTCTAGAGCTTGATCAACCTGCCTTCTCTGCCTAGCTGTCAGTGATCTATGATCTCCCATCAAATTGTATGTGAGGGGAATTGATCTACCCTTGAGTCGGCTCACATGCCGCTCTACCTAACTCCGTGTGAATGTTAAGACTGGAATACAAAGTGTATCCAAGTCGGTAATCTCCGGCTCTAACCAATCTGGGAGTGGTAGGGGCGTATCCCTTAATGTTTCATAATCAGCTTGTACAACATTTATATCTTCTTCAATTTGATCTGGCACTGGGACAATCTCACATTCCTTGATCATCCCCAACGGTATCCGAGAAAACATCCTCCTCCTAACCTCGATCTCATGCACTGCACTTGCCCAAAAGTCTTCAATCTGTGCTTTGTGCCTGAACTCTTCAGACAATATCCATCTGATGTTTATGTGGGGATCATAGTGTTGTCTGTTGGTATGGTAGGAAAGGTGGAAGAATTGGAGTTCGTTTTTTGCCTCCCTTGCTGCTTGTAGTGATGGACAAACTTCGTCAGAATTCCCCATGGTAATTGGGAATCCAAGTCCACCTTTCTTCTTCTTCTTTTGAATCTTATCGTAGGCAATAAGTTGCCTAGATAACTCCAGCATCACGATTTTGTTTGTGGGATACCGGGGCAATCTGTATGGATAGGAGGAAAATCCTTGCAGCCTGATGTAGGTAAACTTCGGAAACTGGATAAACCAACATCCGAACTTCTCAATCAGCTCCTGTGCCTCTCTAGTTTTTCTATGGTGAGTCCTTTGCTGCAAGGTCCTCGTTATGTGCATGGTGAAGGCGTCGTTGACCCTTTTGTAGTTGGAGGTACTTGTCAAATGTAACTGCGGACAAGCCTCATGTATCTTGAATTGATGGGAGCCACACTCGATTGGTTCCTTATATGAAATTCCTCTATACTTTGTCATTCGGGCCAGCATGTAGTCAATGTAAGAGCTCATGTAAAATGTTTTTGTTCTCCTCAAACCACGAAGTTGCTCATGTAGATTGTCACTGATCATCAGTGCCCAGTCTACGTAGTCCTTGCCTTCCAGCACCAAGTTGACATAATAAAACATCCAAGGTTCAAAGATGAACGCTTGGGGGTACCCTCAAACCCTGCTCAGCATCATTATTAGGTCACAGAACTCTTGCATCAAATCTTCTGAAATTATCTGCTTGGGCAACTTCGTGCGAGTTGGCTTGGGCTTGTTCATCCACCTGGTATTTATCAGGTCTGCACATCGGTCAAATGTGGATGAATACATCTTTTCAGCCCTCTGCCTCATTTTATAAATCATCTTTTCATGGATTGGAATTCCGAATGCCTCCCCAATTGCCTTCGGCGTAAGGTTGGCCACTATCTTGCCATTTGGTGAAATGACAGTACTCTGCTCTGCGTTGTAGTGGTTGGCACATTCCATGATTAGCTTTGGACATCGGATTGCCGGAGGGAAACTAGCAGCTGCATAAAGTCCGCTCCTTACAATATTGTATGAAGTAACTGATGGATGATGGCCTCCAATCCCCATTATTCTCCTCCTGAATGTCTCCAAGTTGAACAAGCCAATGTTTGTGTCACTCAGTTTGCCCAACCTTGAAGAAAACTTTGATTCTGGCAGGAAGGATTTGCTCAATTTTTTTATCACTGCCTATCTTGATGTGCTTGCTCTTGTGGATTCAGCGTGGTTTCCTCTGCCTGCAGCTCTTCTGCTTGATTCAGCCATTCTGCACAAATGCAAGAGAGTCATTAGAAAACAAGATTTTATAAAATAATACATTACTTTGAGGGTGCTAGCAGATTTTTAAATAAAAAGGCTGCAACATTTTGTCATTCTCAGCTGCAAACCTCAACACCCTATTTGCTTCAACACTCTGAATTTCTCTACTTGCAGCACCACAATGCCCAATATGTGGAAGTATTTGCTTGCAGCAATTCACCTTCAATAAATTTGAAACTTCTCTCAAATTCGCACTTCTCTTTCTAACTTGGCACTTTCAGCAACGTCAAACTCTCCTTTCTCAAATTCGTACTTTAGCAAGCTTGCAAATTCGTACTTCAGCAAGTTTGCAAATTCGCACTGCAGCAATCTCAAAATCTTTCAACTCAAGTTTGTACTTCCAAACAATTTAGGACTCCTCCTTTCAAGTCGTACTTCTCAGCACTCAGCAACTTGAGACCTCTCTTTGCAAACTCGAATTCTTCAACAACTTAAGAAGTTTCTATCTTTGCAAACTCGTACTTCAGCAACTTCAAGCCTTCTCTTCACAAATTCGTACCTCTCAGCAACTTCAAACTTCTTCCTCAAATCGTACTTTTTAGCCTCAGAGAATACTTTGCACTCAACAACTTGTGAGAAGAATGAAAAGAATTTAAAATCTTCTAGCCAAGTCAAAATCCAGTAGAGGCTAAACTTAGCAAATTTTTGAATTCCACTTTCCCTCCTTGGCCAGTTGCAACACTTGTCATCTGGAGCATCGGAATCTTGCACTTCTAGAATTTTCAAATTTCATCACTCCTGCACAGGCCTGCTTCATCACATTCGTATTTTTAAAATATTAAATCAATTACCTCTTTGAACAATTTCATTTCATCTGGCTAGGGAATTTGATTTCATGCTCGCTTCGGCAGAATTATCTAGTTCAATTCTCAAGCAAAAACACTTTAGTAAACTCAATTCTCAGAATAGGCATCGGGCAAAATTCTCTGCCAAAACGACACAAGCGAGGTGTGGAACAAGTTCAAACCATCTCGCAATTGAAAACGTTCAATACCCAGAAGAAAATTCCCTTCAAAACTCGTTGTTTTCATGTGTATCCGGACGAAGGGGTACATTTAATTTTTACTATTTTGAAAAAATAGTAAAATTGCTAAGGTTCACCCATTTTTGTTCTGGATGTCTTCCACACCTGCAATCTTCAATTTCTCTGCCTTGGCACTTTCTGTGATTTTCTTGAAAAATTTCTTCTATTTGGCTTTGGGCACATTTCATCTTGTTCTTGGAAATTTTAATACCACCTCTTCCTAGGCGTATTTTAGATTTTGCCTTAGAAAATACCTTGGAAATTTTTATTAAATTAACTCACCTTTGTAGCCTTGGCGCATATCCTATGTAGTGGAGGAAATCTTACCTAAGAGTGCACTTCACACCTCATTATTCCATTTAAATCCCTTAGGCATTTCCATGCCTAGGCTTCTTTTATCACATTTTCCACAAACAAGGGCGCATTTCCTAGCATGAGAAGGAACTTTCATACTTAGAACAATTTCAACCCTATAGCCCTGCAAGTTTAGGCACATTTCATGTTGTTCTTGGAAAATTACTAACTTCACCCCTAGGCGTACTTCTCATTTTTGAAGATGCCTTAGAGAAATTTAATTTAAATCACCTATGGAGGGCGCATTTCACCTCATGCATCAACTTTCACTTAGCAATTTTCAAAATCACGCCTCCCTTGCCTTGTCTTCCTAAGCGCATATAGCACATGAAGAGGAAACCTTTGAGCGCCTTTCACCCTTGCCACTTCCACATGAAGGCGCATTTAACTTAGCATGTAGGAACTTTCTTGCCTTAGCGCATTTCACCCTTGCCTTCTCCACGTTTTTCCCTTATGGCCACCTTGAGCGCATTTGCCATGGGGAGGAGGAACTTGAAGGCGCATTTGAGGGGTGGTGAAGGAATTTCCACTACTTAGTGTATTTTGCTTATGCCCTTACTCCTATGGGCGTATTTCATGTGTGCTAGAGGAACTTTTGGGCGCATTTAGCCTAGGCTACTTCCATTTTCAACCCTTGATGGCGCATTTCACCTAGTGTGAAGGAAATTTCATACTTAGCAATTTTTATCAATTTTCTCCCATGCCTTGGGCGCATTTCATGTGTTGGGAAGGAATTTGTGAGCACACTTCACATATGAAGGAGGAATTTCAACACTTAGAGATTTTTCAATCTCTTCACCTCCCCTAGGCGCATTTCATTTGCCCTCATGCCAGTTTTTATTCATGAATTTTCAACGCCCTAGCCATGCCTTGTCCTTCTAGTTTTAGCCAATCCGGAGAAGTGAGGACTTCCATGCATTTCATCTATTCTGAGCTGGAGCAAGCGTGGTTGTGCTTCCACTGACTTTGCCACCTTGTTTATACCCTCTGTCCACACTGGTATGTTATTTTTAGCAAACCCTAAAATTGATTGATATTTGTAGCTCTGTTTGACCTAAAATTCGCTCCATTTGGTTTTGATGACCGAAATGTCCTGTTCACACCTGTCTCTGGCACAGACGTGCTATTTATAGCCATGAAGTGACTTACTAAAAATAGTAAGTATCCAAATTGTGCTCAAATTTTGCTAGTAGGCAGCCTGGAAGATGCTGGTCATGGTGGTGCCCTTCGTTTTGACAACTCCGTATTTCATTCCCCCTATTTTTAGGCATAGCAGTGGAAACCCTAATCTGACTTGCATGTGCCTCGAACTGTTCCCACTTGGCTCGATTTTGGTTGCTTGTCATTCTACTTGCTGAATTGAAGTGTTGGGTGGATGCTGGAGTAGAACTGCTATTTATAGTAAGTGTCCGGAAAGTGGTCAATTTGATGTCGGATGAGTTTGCATGTCAAACTGCCCTTGGGATCTCAAAAAACCCAGAAAAACCCAGAAAACTGGTCAACATGCGGGCACTGGCTAAAAATACTAAGTCCTTGAAAAATGATCCATTCTGCTCACTAGTCACATCACTGCAAAGCTCTCGCAAAACCCATAAGGAACATCCAGATATGCGTTGAAAAACTCAGCATGCAAACCCTACAAATAGCCTCTGAAGGTTGTACCGTTCAAAGTCACCATCTCAATTTG
Source organism: Sequoiadendron giganteum (assembly GCA_007115665.2). Classification (NCBI taxonomy): domain Eukaryota; kingdom Viridiplantae; phylum Streptophyta; class Pinopsida; order Cupressales; family Cupressaceae; genus Sequoiadendron; species Sequoiadendron giganteum. Next base: position 503,895,057 of record CM021109.1, on the reverse strand, counting down.
CATGTTACCTCATTGCGAAGGTCTTGAAAAACCCAGATCCATTCTCCAATCATGCATTTGAAAATCATATATTCAAACCCTGAAAATGGCCTCTGAAGGCTGTACTGCTAAAAATAGCCAGTTGTTTGATTTTGTTCAAATTTCTCGTGTAGGCACTCTGAAGTTACTTGTATGTGTTGAAGTAGTCAGAATCCAGAAATCTTGAGGGAAAGGCCTCATATTAGGTAGTTACTAAAAATAGTAAGTTGTCAGATTTCAATAAAATTTCAGTGGGATCCTACCTTGAGCCTTCTGACTGTGCTGCTGCACTCAGATTTTACCTTGAAAACCTTATTTGACCTTAAAACAAGCCTGAAGGATAAAAACCCTAATTTCACAGACTTAGCTAACATTTCATCCTAGGTCAAACGGCGGGACATCCCCGGAAGGACAAAAGACCAGAGAGAGAGAGAACCAAAGCCAAAAGACCAGAATGGAGCAAAAATTAGGGGGTCCCCATCTTGGATGGGGTGATATGTGAAAAGGTCACAACAAGTGGCATGTGCTCCCATCAATCAAGAAGATGACATGCTCTTATTTCCTAATTTACCTAAGTAAATAATAAATACCTAAATAAACTTAATATAAGATGCAATAAATAATTAATTACACTAATACTTCTTGTTGCAGGCTTCCATTAATCAAGAAGATGACATGTGCTCTTATTTTCTAATTTACCTAAGTAAATAATAAATACCTAAGGAAACTTAAGATAAGTTGCAATAAATAATTAATTACACTTACACTTCTTGTTGGCTCCCATCAATCAATGACATGTACTCTTATTTCCTAATTTACCCAAGTATATAATAAATACCTAAGTAAACTTAATATACAGTGCAATAAATAATTAATTACACCAACACTTCTTTTTATATCGGTGCCACCCATCTGTAATCTGCTGTGACTTTTCCTTGGGTCGATACTAGATGATAGGGATTGCCAAAGTCGACATGGGAAAAAGGAAGAGCCTAAGATCATGTGGATTGCCGCCGCCTACTTTGGAGTCTATAGAGGATGACATGGAGGATATAGGAGTGTTAGTTTTATGATCAGAAATGCAATAAGCAAAACACACAACTCAAAGACAATGAACACAACATTTTACCTTGGGAAAACCCTGCTACTCGAGGGAGAAAAACCCAACAATGAATATTCTCTTATATATCAAAATAATATCAGGCCCTAGAAAGGCTGAATACAATACAAAGCATCTCCACTTATATCTGGTGCAATTTCATGGATACACTAAGTATTGACTCTTCTCCTTGATGTTGATCTACTGCTTAGAAAACTCGACCTACTGCTGAAGTGCGAATTTGAGTGAATTGAATTGCTTAAATGAGAGGACTCTATCCTCTTTATATACCAAGCTAGGCATGGTCTTTTCTAGGGCTGACCTAGAAATAAATATAATTTTGTTTATGGAACAAGAGGCCAACCTGCCTTGATTACATTTTATTTAAGAAAATAGCTCCCAAAGCTACAAAACACTAACACTCCCTCTTAGCTAGGGACGTATTTTCAAATATCCTCGTCATGGAGTCTCTCAACATGATGCCCACAATGGCTACACTCATATGTGGAAAAACACATCTCAATCTCAGAGATGTACAAGAGTTCATCATGGAGTCTCTCAACATGATTTCCACAATGGCTACACCCATTTGTGGAAAACACATCTCAATCTTAGAGATGTACAAAGGTTCATCATGGAGTCTCTCAACATGATGTCCACAATGGCTACACCCATTTGTGGAAAACACATCTCAGTCTCAAAGATGTACAAGGGTTCATCACGGAGTCTCTCAACTTGATGTCGTCATGGAGTCTCTCAACATGACGTCCACAATGGCTACTCCCATGTGTGGAAAGAAACACATCTCAGTCTCAGAGATGTACAAAGGTTCATCATGGAGTCTCTCAACATGACGTCCATAATGGCTACTCCCATGTGTGGAAAGAAACACATCTCATTCTCAAAGATGAACAAGGGCTTGCACCTCATATTTCCACATCTCAGAGAAATATACACTACAAGGGCTTTCACCTCATATTTCTTTGTCTCAAAGAAATATACATTACAACAAATCTTCATGATGATGTGACTCCCTCTGGAGCTCCAAGTACCCACATCAACCTCCTAACCTCCTCGTCCAAGATTGCCTACAATGCTTGCCTTAGAGGAATGGTTTCCAACGCACACCTCCGGCACTACTGACTTATGAGAGTCTTGACCTCATCGTAGATCACCCTATTCTGAATAGGTTTGCAGTGCTACCAATGTCAAAACAAGGTTGACTGCCTTGTGCAATTCCATTTTCTGTAGCTGAAGAGGTCTTCCAAGGACTTAGCACCTGACCTTGCAACACTGCAACCCACTTAGCTGACACCTTTACTTCTTCTTAGTGAGTCACACTAGTTCCTCGAGACAGAGGACCCCATTTTGTTGAACACAGAACTCCCTCTTGATCCCTACCTCAATACAGAGATTGCAAAAAAAAATCCTCTGGAAGTGAACTCCCCTCCATTGACTGATTTTAGAACCTTAAATCCTCTTCCTGGACATAATCTCAACTTGTGCTTGGAATTTAACTCCCTCTGAATGGCAGGAGTGTAATCGAGGGATGAATCTATATCCATTGGAGCCACCTGCTCCTCACTGACTAATCTCCAAGAATCGTCACCTCAAATAATGAGGTCTTCAATATATCTTCAAATAATCCAACATCCTTTTGCTCCTCAATCCATCCTTATTTCCAGCTCACAGTTTGTAGATACTCAACAGTTCACAGACTTTGCATACATAGACTCTTCAACATTCCAAGCCTGTTTCCACTCCTCCAATCAAGACTGTTCGGCTATCTTTGCTTTTATTATTGTACAATCACCGTTACACAATGGTATCTAGCTGGCATATGACGTTTATTTTGAAACATCTGAGTACAATGAATACTAGGAGGATATAACGAATGCCCAACTACCAATAAACTCCCATTTTTATACCACGGTGTCCAAATATAAAAACAGCTCCCGACCAATATTAAGCTCTCACCATAGGGTCGTGATTTTCTTTTGTCTTTCATATAACACATTCCTCACAAAATTCCACGATAGCTCCAAATTGGTTTGACTCCTTACAGGTGTCACTCTTCAAATCTGGTGAACTTACATAAAGCAGTGACTATTAAAATTAAAGGCATATTCATTTAATAATACTTCCAAAGTATTTTGGTATTACTCAATTTGTAAATCCGACTCCCAATAATATTTTTCCCCACATCCTTTTGAATTGTGATGGCTTCTTTATTTCCCAATCGACACCTGACCTTTCATAACACATTTGATCTTTACTTTTATTGATGTGCCTCCATTTTTTTTTTGTTCCTTTGAAATGGCCGACTCCGATAATACCATAACTATTAATTCCTTACTTCCCCGATATATTCTTGAATGTAACGACAGACTTGTCATTTGATTTTTTTTATTTATTTATTTTCATAGCACAGGTTCTTCGATATGAAATCAATTCCTTGCTTAGTTTACACGATGGCTCGGAATGTAATTAGTCTCTGAGCCGTCATCATTCCCTCCATAGCTTTCATGCCAGTCAAAGGAGCATCGAACCAACTTGGAGCCGCGAATACCAAGGGCGTGAATCTGAGATTTATATATTGTCGACAATTCCAATTGGGACGAGATTGCATCATTTCTCAAGCCCAGAATATCAACAAGAGATAACGACGCCAACTCACAGGAATATTTGAAGACCACGATCCTACCTCCAGTGAACATGTCTCCACTCTTGATCACATTTGTTGTCATCAGTTCTAGCTTCGACACTCAACAATCATGCTACTCTTCTCGAGTGTCGGGTAGAAAGTATAGGGAGACACGGTGGGAGAAGACACCCTTTGAGGGCGCCTGGGTATAGTCGTCCTGAACTGGACACATATGCTTCACCTGGACGCTATTGCGGGTAGTCAGAACGGTGGCCCATACTTTCATATTGTCTGTGTTGTGTACACTCTATACCTTGAAACCTTCGATCAAGGTCATCATCCAAAATTGTATCGTTGATTGTAGTCATTATCATCCATCCTCATTGATTGGTCGAAGTTGTGTTGTTTTTTCCGATAAAACTATGTAAATTCAGTTCGGTGTTGTCATCACCTTCCGCAATAAACAGATTTCTAGTCGCATTAATCTATAGATTTTATGTTAATTGGTTTAATACTTGGATATCTTGAAATTATTGGCTTGATATATCCCAGTTCAGAAGATCTTTTACAGTATTTCATGATTATGGATATTTCAACAACCGATGTATATAATGATTTTGTCTTTTCTTTATTTTGTCTGCATCCGCTTCTGAAGGTAATTTGAATGTGGTCTTTGACCATTCAAATTCATTCGATGCTCTAATTCAAAGTGACACCTTCATGACTGCTTAAACAAATCTGATCGAATCTTTACTTAAACCCGCTCTGATACCATGATAGTTTTATGATCAGAAATGCAATAAGCAGAACACATAGCTCAGAGACAATGAACACAACATTTTACCTTGGGAAAACCCTCCTACTCGAGGGAGAAAAACCCAACAATGAACATTCTCTTATATATCAAAATAATGGCGGGCCCTAGAAAGGCCGAATACAATACAAAGGATCTGCACTTATATCTGGTGCAATTTCATGAATACACTAAGTATTGACTCTTCTCTTTGATGTTGATCTACTGCTTAGAAAACGCGACCTGCTGCTGAAGTGCGAATTTGAGTGAATTGAATTGTTTAAATGAGAGGACTCTATCCTCTTTATATACCAAGCTAGGCACCCTCCTTTCTAGGGTCGACCTAGAAATAAATATAATTTTGTTTATGGAACAAGAGGCCGACCTGCCTTGATTACATTTTATTTAAGAAAATAGCTCCCGAAGCTACAAAACACTAACAAGGAGGATACGGGAGGTGAGCGAGGAGTTTGGGAAAGAGATCGAACTTGGAGGCTGCTGCACATCCTTTTTGGGAGCTGCCAAGCTTTCCACTTTCGTCGCCATTTGCAGCTGGACTCAGAAAAGGAGTCGACTTCCCTAAAGAAGGCTGCACCATTCATATTAAAGTAACACCTTGCTTCATATCAGGTCAGCCTCAATATATTTAATGTATATTGTTGTATAAGCCTTTCCAACAGAAATCAATGACAACAACAATATTTCCGATTAGAAACTATTTCCTATCATTCACACACTGTGCTAATTCTGTGTAAACTGTATTGAAATTGAAATGATAATATTTTAATGATTAAATGCCTTGCCTTCAAACAAATAAGTTTAACACTCACCAAACAGCTGAAAGAAAATAACTGTATGATAAAAGTGGTTTTACACTTAAGTTGAGAAATTTGCAAATTTATTCGGGAACTCTAGAAGGGGGAAACTTACACAATGCCACATGAACTGGTACCAAAGTCCACTTCTCAATCCTTTTAAATATTTATTTTTCATGATCTTATAGCTTCCTTTGTTTCTCTACCACCTAGTATACATAATATGTTTTCTTCACTTGTGGTCTAGTGATTGCATTGTTTCTTCAAGCTGGACCAAGTTTATGTTTACACTTCTATTCATTTGATCCGAGAAGCAAAAATGCCCTTAAAAAGTTGGGTTTACATTTCCCAAAAGCATATTCACACCTTACACAACATTCAACTAGCATGTTGTGTCATACCTTAAATGTACCCTTAAAAAAAATACTGCAACTTCTTATTTTTCGTGTCTAAGTGCCCTTTCAAGATTTTTCTGAGTCATAAATATGGTCATTGTCTTCTTTGTCAAAACACGAGTGATTTTCTTAACTTTTTCTCCATTATCTGTTCTCTTTGTGAACTTGGGAATTCATTACATACAATACATGTATCAGAGTTCCACTCCCTCTAACGTTGTCTTCTATTTGAATTTTCAGTAATTTGATACACACCCACTCTGTCTCCAAAGGTTGATACTCCCTATTCTCCATTGTTCATTTCTAACTTGTTGTATATTGATCAGAACAAACAGGGTTTTGTTACAAGCACACTCTTGAGTGGACCTGCTACAGAGTTCTGTTTTATGTGATCAAAGATAATGAAGGGCATTTTAAGTTGACCTTGTACAGATTTCTGTGTTTTTTAATGTATGTTTGTTCATGAGTTCATTTGTATTGAACCTCACCACTTCCAATTTTTTCCAAATATTTTGGTCCAATATAAATCAGAAGAATTTGTGGACATTTGTGCTCTAAGCTATCACATCCTAAACACTTTATTTCCCTTTATGGACATCTTTTTCCTTTTCTCACCCTTAAACCCTACAAAAATCCTATCCATCTTCCATTTCCACCATTTGTCTTCTCTCTTGTTTTCTGTTCTGCAACTTTCAATTTTCCTTGCCCTTGCATCATCTTGCCCTGGGCATCCAAGGGTTTTGCAATGCCACTTGTTTTTCTTTTTTCTCTGCATGCACATTATATAGAAACTTGGTCATTTACACTTACTCGTTTCTTTTTCTTCCCCCTTCTCAATACCTGCCATGAAATATTAACATAAAAGGGTGAAACTACCCACAAACATCAAGTTAAAGAAGGATTGAATCTCCAGTAAGTGGCCAGGGCATGTGGGTTTGGAGGGCCTCCTAACAGAACTGCAATGGAGAGAACGCAAACTATTATCCACCAGGCTGTATGATAGTGGACTTGTGCAGGCCAAGGGCTTCTTAATCTCATTCCACAGCACAGACGGAGAACTCTGTGATTATCATTATACTATAAGTAATGGGGGTGCTTCTGTAAGGTAGTATTATTTAGTATTTTATTTTTTGTGAAATTATAACTACATGGGAGCATTTTTAATTCTCAAATCATTACCATGATGACTATACTCCATGAGTAGTCATTTCTCTATGAACCTTTTAACTCATGTTATAAGCTGGCTAATAACCACAAGGGAATCCCCAAAGCACACAAGTACCTCTAGCCTTTTACCTTATTTGCAAATATTTTGGGTGAGGGTTAACCTTAAAGTCTTTTATTGTCTCACAAACATCATCAATGTGCAATTATGTAATGCCCCACCTCAGTTGGAACCAAACTTTTCCGATTATCTCAATTTGACATATGGAACATTTTGTCAAACATATAGCTTACTAACTGATCTGAGTATTTTCAATGATTTTCAAGTTTGCAAATCACATAAAATAACAACATCAAATAGATAACTTCATTCATAGCATTATATGAGTTTATCTAATACAACTGAATGAGGCCTAGAGTCCTCAACATTAACATTTCTGAATAATGAAGTGGCAACAATACACACGCATAGAAAAGCAGATTACAGTCATAACATTTAAATACCCGTTTTGCAAGATTCCAAGGTATTGGTGGCACTTGCTGAGGTCCCATGACTGGCATTTGATGAACAGACCAAAGGAAGGTTGGCGGTGAATGTAATAGAAGGTTATTTATATGAAATCATGCCCAGCATAAGCTCACACACCCAGCACAGACCATACGCCTCTCCTCAATAACCCACGATTCAATAAATAACTTCAGGCATCCTTGTAATGTCCCCTTTTGGGTTAATCATAATTCTTGCCCTGATTCTCTAAAGATATCCTTTATGATGGTCTAGTGTTCATATTATATTCCTTTTCTCCTTTTTCCTGATCAATCATCGGATAAAGACATTCATAAATCTATTCATTTTTATATTCAATAATCACAATTACTTATAAGGCTCAATAATTACTGCAAGCATTCTTATTCTATAATATTTCATATAAATATATACATATATGTGATTACATACACTAATGTCAATGGAGCAGAACACATCAACAATGTTATAAGATAACTAGTAGCATGCAAGATTTATTATTCCCCATGCAATCAATAAAAACTAGATAACATAAAATAAATAGTGTCATGTATGAATTACTATTAATTTGATCAACCCAGATCCTAGTACGGGCAAGGTGAGAGCATACTCGAAAGGGGATCGTTAGCACAAATTTGAAGAAGATAACAATCACTCAACCACTTATTCAGCGGGAGGATTGGAGATTGAAATTACATTGCTGAAAGTAACAATCAACTCAACCACTTATTCAACGGGAGGACTGGAAAGAGAAGTACAATGCTGAAAGTAAATATGCAACTCGACCACTTATTCAGCGGGAATGTGTTGATGGCTCAGCCCAAAATGATAAAACTCCTGCCAATATCAAAGTATTACAATGTCTCAATGCTGCAATTATAGAATATGCATCACCTATCATCAAACGACTCAATCACCACTAAATCCCAACTCCAAAGACAACTTCTACAATCTGATTTCTGACAGACCAGCAACTGAAATGCACAAACCAGCAACTAGACAACCCACTAAAATGCATAGAACTCACTCAAAACTCATCCCAAAGACACCAAACCAAAGCCATAAGCATTCTAGAGAATAGGCGCCCAAATTCCAAGCAACAAATTGCAACCTAAACCCATGAATTATTTTTGCACGAACTCCAAAGCATCCCCAGCATAGTATGACCCTCAAGAAGGGCGATTTCTTCCTCAAAAATCACACACCTGATAATAAAATCTGAAATTCAAAATAGAGGGGTGCCCAAGGCTACAAAACTCATTTGTCAAATTCCCATAACCAAATAAAATTCACCCTAAGACATATGAGCAAAAACGACAATCAACTATACCTTACCAGCAACTTCAAAAAACTGACAAAATGCAAGAAACTCAACTAGCATGTGCTCAATCTGTTCTCAAGGATTAAGAACAACAATATCTCAACTAGTTGCTATCTTTCAAGCAAGAAGTCAAGCCAAGCTATGAGGTATGCATTCCTTGAAGCAACTTACTAACCATTCCGACAGCATAACTTTATTGTAGATATGAGATAATGAACTAAGAGCCCAATGCTCTTATTTATAACATTTATTGCTCCAAATTCAAACTCAATCTCCCTCCAAATGGACGCCAAAACCAAACTCAAATTCACAATGCCCATTAGTGTCATTTGCATTTCATTTCTCCAAGTCGTCCTCCTCCAAGAAGCATTATACTTTATTAAAATGTCAATAAAGTATATTATGGCATCCAAAATAATAATAAAGTGAAACACTTTATTAAACTAATTTAATTCCTCCAGGCTAGGCGTCAAAACAATAAAGTGAAATATAAATATAATTGACCACTTATTTCTCCAAGGCGTCCAAACATGCCTTTTAAATATTTCACTTAAAATAATATTCTCATCAAATATCAAACTTGCCAAAATAATCACCTCAAATGCTGGAGACCAATTGAATATTCTGCCCTACCTGAAATAGCCATAATACCAAGTTGTTGAAACACTGCCAAAAATAGCACCAAGGGTGTTGGAGACTGAACTACTCAAATTGACCTGCCAGATATAACCACTGAATTGAACTGCAGAAACCCTGCTAAAAATAGAACTTACTAAAAATAGCATACTACTAAAAATAGTAAGTTGTCCCAAACTCATTTTAACCACAATCCAAGCAGTCGTCGTACTTACTAAAAATAGTAAGTCTGGAAAAGTTCTCTGATTCAATTGCATGCCACACCATCGCGAAGCTCTCTGAAAACCCAGAAAGAATCCAGAATCCGAACTGTAAAAATCCAACATGCAACCGTCATAACTTATCAAAAGTAGTAAGTCCGAAAAAGTTCTCTGATTCAGTTGCATGTCATACCACTACGAAGCTCTCTGAAAACCCAGAAAGAATCCACTAACCAATCTACAAAACTTCAACATGCGAACCCCTGAATCCTCAAAAGAAACCTCCAAGTAGTTGGAAACCCTAATTCTGCCTCTGACTAGCCTATGTGCATCCAGGAATAGGCTAACAGTCACTGGAAGGTGTAGTGCTAAAAATGGGGACATTACAGTCCGCCCTTCCCAAAATTGCTTGTCCTCAAGCAATACCACCACAACCCCAAAAAATTTGAATCTTATCCATACCAACCTGAGTACGCTCCTTGGGTCCCATGTTTGTCCCAATAAGGAACCACCATGCTGATGTTGCACCACTCTGATCACATCAGTGAAAACATTGTACCAAAACTGCACTAACCTCCCTTGTGACTCCCAAATGTTACCATCCAAGAACAGCCTAGAAGGACTGAAGTCAACACTTTGCAGCATCTCATGCCCAAAAGACCCTGAGTCATCAATATCAACCATACCACTATCTATCACAATCTAGGGCAACGGGAAAGATAGTCTACTCAACTAAATACGGTAATTCTCAACATATTTTCGCACGGTGACAAGCAGAGCCACAAGAGCATATGTGACTTCACCAATCCTTCTTGTAAAAGGGAAAGCAATCCTTTGCAAGAGCTCATCGAATTCATCTCCATCACTCGGCAGGGAGCCGCTATGCCTCAATTGAATTATCCTGATACAACCATAAAGACTGTAGAAATTTCTCACAATCCCAACTCCAAGAGCCTCAGAATGATGAACCAAGGTAATTGAAGGCTCGCTGCCCCAAGCATGAGTACAAGGGAAAGCATAGGAATAGTCACTGGGAACAATTTGAACACCTCCCGAAGACGGATTTGGATTGCTTTGAATCATCACCTCTTGCATTTGAGGCCAAAAATAAGTCCTGAGAGGAGATTGTGAAGTCTGAAAATAAGTACACCCACTGCCCATCATGACTGAAATGATTGAATTATGATCTGATTTAGGGGTGATCAGCATTCTAGAAGATGAGCTACTGCTGCTATACTAAAAATCATCATCCCAATTAATGCATCTATTCAAGATTTCTCTTTAATCCATTTGTCGATGAGCAAACGGAACCATCAAGTGGCTGGTAATGAAAGTAACAACACCAAGAAATTTGATAATTTGATTCATATCTCTCCAAGAATTCGTCTTTCCACAAGTTTTTAGCTCCATCAACCCTTGTTGAGGATCCCAAGCATGGATACCCAACGGAAAATGACTTTCAATACACTAAAAAGAAAACTCAACACAACCCCAAGTGCTAGTCAAAACCAAGTGCATCCTCATGAAATCGGTATCTCCTCTAGTGAACCTCTGAAGCCTATCCATGAAAGCTTCAACAACAATGGAGCATGGAACAATAGACGTATTCAAATCCAACTCCCAAGATAGACTAGAATGAGCTGAAGCATCTCTCAACCCAAGGAATGGATTGACAAGTATGCAATCAACATGTTTTGGTCCTTCTTTCTCCCATTCTTCATGAGTAACTAGTTTGAAATCTTCACTCATTGCTGCTGTAATGGAACCTTGAGCAGCTACCAAACTATGTTCGGACAACATCTTGATGCCAAGGTTGTAGAAATCATTCTGATTCAACACTTCCCATGTGGAGACTTCATCCTCCAACCTACTTATGCATTTACTATCAAGCAGCCTCGGAAGATGACTAATCACAAAGTTTGGCACAACCTCATGGTGTGATATCAAAACATCCATAGACTAGAAACTGTACTTATTCTCATGCTTGGTCACTTCACATGTTTTATCTTCAATCACAAAGAGAGGGTTATCATAAGTTTCCTCTGCACCCACTTCAAAGAGAGGATTGTCAAAAACTTGAAAGTCATTCCTTTCATCTTGCTGCTCCAAATCTGTACATACAACTTCTGATTTTCTTGAGATGCTTTCAAGATCAAACCTCCTGAAGACTATCAAGCTCTCCAATCACTTGCCCGATCTCTTCAGCTCGTTGTGCAACCTCTTGCTCCTTGAAAAGTTTGAAATCAGCAAACTAGTCTTCAACCTCTGTTAGAGCCAATTGAGTTTCTTTTAACATGTCCCTTGTTGATTCGAGTTTCATAGTGAGCTCATCAACCTTTCTCTCACTTCCTTGGAAAGCACCAATGGTCTCTTTTGCAACTTCAATGGCAAGATCTTGATCTTCAATCACATGCATGTACTTGGATTTCAAGGTCTCCAACAAGTTTTTGATAAGTTGCAAGTTGGGAAGAGCAACTCCATCTTTTACTCCTCTTCGTCTCTCTTCAAGTTGAGCCTTACAGCAGAGTTCTTCAATCTCACTATGTGTGCAATCAAATTGTGATAGAACACGCACTTCTCTTTTCAAGGACCTGTTGACGTGCCTTTTATGACAGCGCCAGCACAGAATAAAGTTGCCCAACGGTCACTCTATTCTCTCTTGATCAAAGTGTCCCACATGCTAAGATTGTTTGAAAGTTCATGTGTTCGACTCCAAGGTTCCTTTTATCGCGAATAGACTCAGTTGGTTGATGTGTTTTGCTGGTTATTTCAAGGGGACTTACGTAGTTGTTCAACTCCGTGAAGCAATTAGGACATGAATGATTTGGCGATATTGTTCTGGTATCTAAACTGACTCGGAAATGCAGAATTAAAAGGGGATAGGGATAGGGATTCTACAAATCTACTTCTAAAGGATGGAGGACGAGGATCGACTTAAACAATCTTCAAACCAAACTTTGCTTTGTCTCCTTTCGAACAACTCCGACAAAGTTGGTGCAATCTTCAAAGGATGAGAAAGGTGTTCAAACTATGACACAACATGTTCATACCATCACTACGACGCATACAAACATATGAGCCACAATCGAAGTTAAGTTCTAATACTCCAGTTGACCACGCAAGGCGAACTTACCATCAGTAAGCCCGCTAGTGGTATGGATGAAAGAAGATATGCTCAAATCACAACGCCACACTCCACAATTAACAACTACTTGCATAAACAAAGTCTATTCTACTCTATCCACTTGAATTGGAAAGACGAACAAGCCTTGCTAGCTGCTCACAATAGAAGATAGAACCACCAAACAATGATAAATCTTTATATTATGAGAGTGTTCACAACAACTTCTTACAAAGTCTTCAATGGGAAAACTTCCTTTCCTCCTCAATCTAAGCTAACTTCTAAGCTAAATGCTATATGCCTTCTACTCTCGCTCTGATTCAATTCTTGATCTAATATCTAATTCTAATTTACAAATGAGGGGGGATGCCCCTTTTATAATAAGTCCAATTCAGTGGACGGTTCAGATCAAATTACAATGAAGGGCTCAGATTGAGCCACCTATGCCCTGATTAGGGTTTCTGCCCTAAAAACCGCCACAGAGGAGGTAGCGATGAGAATATTCTCCACTCCCCTGCAGGAATCATAATGAGCAATTAATGCCCACTACCATCATCAAGAAGATCCTCCTCAAGCAGCGCGTTCCCACTGGCCTTCTCCCGGATAGCAAACTCGATCAACCGGGCCAATACTGCTTCAACCTCCTGTGTAGAGATTGGTGGAATATGGTTGAGCTGGAACTCCAAGACTGCTACCGTCTGTCCGTATCTGATGCAAGATTTCCTCCATGTCACTAAGGCGTCCTGGGTATGCTGAATTATACTAGAGAACATGGAGACATTCTCAAAGTCATCCAGGACAAGTGACTTCGCAGCTGAGAAGAATGGAGGCAGTCTACTTTTCAAACCATCAGCAGTTATCTCCTCTGGGACCAACTTTCTAGCAAATATGGCTTCTAATGTATTGAGGACTCCCCCCAAGATGTTGCCCATTGCCTTCTTCACTTTAGCTGAATCTGCCCTTGCTGCGTCGTGAAATCCACGGCCTGTGACCACCGAGGAGTACCAACTGGTGAAATCGTGCCTATCACCTCTCTGAATTACACCTCCATCCACTAAGGTTTCTAGAGGTACATGCATCAAAGCCCCCAAACGAAGTACAGTCTTCGTTTGATAGATGCGAGTATCACCCCAGGCCTGATCTACTATATCCATTCGTGCCAAAAATATTTGAGGCCTGTCGATAAGCATCGGCAAGGTCCTCCATGAATTTCCCTGTCTCAGCATGAACACGGCTAACCCACTTGTCCGCCTCCGTTTCCATTTTCTTCAAATCCTCTACGGCAACAACTGACTCATTCGGAAGCTCCGATGGACGTTCTACTGCCGGGTCTGCTGGTTCACCTGGACGTGCTAGATTCTGCATATATCCTATCAAGGTTTTGTGCTCCTTCTTCAATTTCTTATACTTCCCCTCCGTGCGGAGCAACTGATCCTTTAATGCCTGATAGGAGTTATCGAACTCCTCGATAACTTGGGCTCCCGTAGGACGACCCAACTCTATTGTGGTGATCACATAATTTTCAGGCCTCTCCTCGGTTCGATCACAATCTTCCCTCGGAATAGCCACCTGAAGCGTGCGAGAGCCTGATTCGTCGGTCGAGATCTTTGAAAACTTTCGGGCCCTTTTCTTCTCTGGTGGCGCACTGATCCTCCTGAGGAACTCTTCCATCTCAATGGCTGGATCAGTGTCATCCTCGGGTTCTCTCCTCATTCTGTCGGAAAGCCAATCAGGCACTGTCTGCTGTGGATTACAAATGACAAGGGGCTGTTCTTCTGTTGCCTCCATCTCGTGCACTTCCTCTCTTCTTGCACTGGTTTGCTCGGGCTCATCCTCCTCTATAAGCTGGGTATCTCCTGACCCTTGGGTCCCCTGTTCTGTGTTTTCTTCTTCTTCCAAAGCCGTGTCCAACATCTGCTGAAAATGGGTGTCAGCCATTGTTTCCTCTTCCTCCTCCTGTTGGCCGCCCCTGGATAGACTGACGCTAGCCGATTCCCGGGCATTGGGCTGATCTACCTCCTCAAGTCCCCGCTCTTCCTCTAATCCTGCCCTCTGATCGGCAAATAATGAAACCACCCTCAAACTCGAAGACTGAGTTTGTGAGTGCACGGGAGATGCTTGTTCTATCCTTAACGGTATCGGTTGAGTTGGCACTTCCACTTGTGCCCTCGATGTCTGAGCAATTTGTTTCCCTCTTTTTACCGATAACGGCCTTGGGTCACCCATCAAGCTGTAAGTAAGGGCGATCGACTTGCTCTTAAGTCTGCATACATGTCTGTCGACCCAAGTCCTGGTAAAAGTCATCACCGGGATAGAAAGAGTGTCCAAGTCCATGATCTCTGGCTCGGACCAATCAGGTGGTGGGACAGGAGTATCCCTAACTGACCCATAGTCGGGTTGCATGGCGTTGACATCCTCCTCCACCTGGTCGGGAACTGGAATAATCTCACATTCTCTAATCAACTTGAGAGGAAGTCTGGAAAACATCCTTCTTCTTATCTCAGCCTCATCCACTGCATTTGCCCAGAAGTCCTCCAGCTGAGCTCTGTGCCGGTATTCAACGTTCTGTACCATCCGGATGTTCCCGTAAGGATCGAAATCCTGCCTGCCTGTGTGATATGACAAATGATAAGATTGCAGCTCGTCCTCTGCCTCTCGGGCTGCCTGCAAAGAGGGACGCACCTCAATGGAATTTCCCATGGTGATAGGGAAATCAAGCCCACCCTTCTTTTTCCTTTTCTGAATCTTATCGTAGGCAATCAATTGCCTAGATACCTCAAGCATTACTATGTGATCAGTGGGGTATCGTGGTAACCGATACGGATACGAAGTGAACCCCTGCAGCCTAATATATGTGAATTTCGAGAATTGGATGAGCCAATACCCATATTCCTCAATCAGTGTCTGTGCTTCTTTAGATATTCTCTGCTGCGTTCTCTGCTGAAGCGTCCTCGCGATGTGCATTGTGAATGCATCATTTGCCCGTTTATAGTTGGCAATGTTAGCCAAATGTAGCTGTGTGCGGGCTTCATGAATTTTGAATTGACCAGGGGCACAGCCGATTGGCTCTTTGTACGAAATCCCTCTGTACTTAGTCATTCTGGCCAACATGTAAATCACATATGAGCTCATGTAGAAAGTCTTCGTCACCTTCAAGCTCCTGAATTGCTCATCGATGTGGTTGCTAATCATCCTAGCCCAATCGACACACTCTCTTCCTTCCAAGATGATCTCGATGAAGTAGAACATCCAAGGCTCGAAAATGTAAGCCTGTGCACTCCCATTCACCCGGCCCAGCATCATTATCAAATCACAGTATTCTTGTTTCACGTCCTCGGCAATTATCTGCTTTGGGAGCTTAGTGCGGGGTGGCCTCGGCTTTTGCATCCAAACTCTGTTGATGACTGCAGTGACTCTTTCGAAAGAGGAAGAGTACATCTTGTCCGCCCTCTTATTTGTTCTGTATAACATCTCCTCAGCAGTTGGAATCCCAAATGCCTCTCCGATGGCATCGGGTGTGAAGTTGGCGAGCAGTTTACCATCCGGAGAGACAATCGTCCTACGTTCTGGCTTGTAGTGATTGGCGCACTCCATAATTAGTTCCGGACACTGAATTGCTGGCGGAAAACTAGCAGCTGCGTAGATTCCACTCTTCATTATATTATGTGCCGTGACTGATGGTTGATGGCCCCCTAGCCGGAACATCCTCGATTTGAGTGCATTTAGATTAAATGAACCAAGGTTGGTGTCATTTAATCCTGCCAACTTTGAAATTATTGCTGACTTTGGGAGAAATGGCTTAGCGAGCATCTTAATCATTGCCTGCCGAGATGAGCCAGCCTTGCCTGCTTCAGTGTTTGCAGCTCTGCCTGCGGCTCTGCTTGTTCCTGTAACATCCTTTGCGCCAACCATCTCGATTGTATAAAAATCTCTGAGTTTAGAGACAACTTTCAGCAACTGCACTTCTGACTGGTGAAGAAAAAAACGCAGCAAGCTAATAACTTTCAGTAATGTAGCTAATTTCTCCAGCACAAATAGTTCGAACCTTGACTTCACTTTGTCAACTTCAGCAATTAGAGGAATAAAGAGTTGCCAGCAATATGAAATTTCAACTTCCTCAACTTCTCAATGTTTAAACTTCTTCAACACTTCGACTTTCAGTAGCTTGAAAATAAAGATCTCCAGAGAAAAGAAATCTTCTACAATTTTGCAAGTCTGCAGCGACTTCAACAATCTGGAAATAAAATCTTAGCTCTCCAGTATACAACTTCGAACTTCGCAGCAACTCCACTTTCAGCTCTTTGAGAATTAAATTCTCCAGCAACTCCCGAAAATAACTTCAACCTTGAACTTGGAAGTTGCAGCAACACACTTTCAGCTCTTCGAAAGAAAGAGTCTCGGCAAATGAAAATTTCTCCAGCACTTCGCACTTTCAGCAACTCAACACTCCGAAATAAAATAAACTCTCACAGAATTTCTCTCCTCAACCACTTGGAAAATATTTCAATCTCTCAAGAACTTCTCCAGCAACTTCAACTTCGAAACAATGTGGGGAGAAATGAGAGAAGAGATTGTTTAAATAACTTTTCCCGGAGAATCCTGCTAAGTAGTGCTGGGGCTATTTTTAGCACCTTCATCAATTTTCCACTCTCTTCGTTCGGAATCTTCTAATTCAAGCGCAGTAGTGGGCTAGTCGTCAGCCGGTCATTATGGCAGTCGCCATTAATAATGATTCCTTCTTCTTCAAATTTCGAATTTTCCTCTTAGTCTGCCAGTTAACTCTTGGCGATTTAAACAACTCGCGAGAAAAACAATCACTTGACTTGATTTAAAATTCCATTTTAAAATCTCGCAGTGTTTAAATAAATTCAACTCGAAAAAAAATTCGTGGGAGTTGTAAATATATTTCCAACTTTTAAAATGTCTGTCATTTAAATCCTCGATTTCATAAAATTTGCCTTAGACATTTTAAATTCTCTCATTAAAATGTTCAACTCCGGGCGATTAAAAATTGTTTGCGTGCTCGAAATAATTCGTCCTTTGAGATTTAACTTCTGTCAGGAAAATAATCTAGTCAAAACGAATTTCCTCTGAGAATATTAAAATTTCCCTTAGGAAATTAATTTTAAAATTTCCCAACTCATGGGTGCCTTTTAAACGGGTTCATTTGATTTTCACTTGACCCATGGAAAATATTCATCGATATCAAATCTTCCCCTTGAAAAATATTCGTCGACTTTCAACTGCCTTTGGAAAATTTTAAAACTCATCAAATCATCCTTCCATGCCAAGGGCGTATTTTTCCCTAGTGAAGTGTTATATCACTTAGAAAAAATTTCTAGCACTTTCTCTACCACAGGCGTATACATTTTGATGAAATATTTATTTCAAAAAAAAAAATTCCTTCACTTTACACCTCTGGCGCACTTTCATGTGTCTACTTTTATTTTGTTGCCTTAGGAAATTTTCTCCAGCAACCTTGGCGTATTTTACTCATGCAAGCCTTGATTTCTCACTTAGAAAATTCTCAAACAGTTAGAATATCCTTTCAAGGTGAGGGCGCATTTGCTAGGTTCCACTTTTATTTCGTTGCCTTAGGAAATTTTCTCCAGCAACCTTGGGCGCATATGGGGTCTTGAACTTTCATTTTCTTGACTTAGAAATTTCTCCAAGTCCTAGCCACTTTATCTTGCCTTGGGCGCATTTTGACCTCTCTACTTTCATTTTATGCCTTAGAAATATTTCATATCCTCACCTTCCTTGAGGGCGCATTTTGACCTCTCTACTTTCACTTCATGCCTTAGGAAAATTTCAGCCATCTCCTCTTCATCATGGGCGCAAATGCTAGGCCAAGCTTTCATTTTCCTTTGAGGGCGCATTTCACCCTTGACACTTTCGTTTGTGTGCCTTAGAATATTTTATCGAGCTCACTTTACACCTTGGGCGCATTTTGAGGTATGAGCTTCTGTTTTATGCCTTAGGTGTTTTTCATTTTTCTCAAACTCCCTCACCTCTCCTTGGGCGCAAATGCTAGGCCATGCTTCTGTTTTGCTAGGTGGGCGCATTTGGAAGGGGCTACTTTTGTTTTTGCCTTAGAAACTTTTTAGTCTTCAATCCTTGAGGTGGGCGCATTTTACTAGGTGAGCTTTTGTTTTCATGACTTAGAAACTTTTTACCTCTCTCTTTCCTTGAGGGCGCATTTTGAGGTATGAGCTTCTGTTTTATGCCTTAGGAGTTTTAAGAGAGTCATCAAGGTGGGCGCATTTTCATGGGTCTACTTTTATTTCTGCCTTAGACAATTTTCAAGCCTCTGCCTTGCCCCTGCTCTTGCATTCTATTTTTAGCAAGTTGTGCTATTTTTAGCAAATCCCTTGATTTTCAACCTCTAAGGCTCCGTTTTGCCTGAAAATTTCATCAGATGATATTCTCTGCCTTGTGAACCTGTTTTGTCAGTCCTCTGCCCTGACCTGCTATTTATAGCCACCTGCTATTTATAGTAAGTTTGACTTTCTGACTTTAGTAGCTCCGTTTTGCCTGAAAGTTGCAACGCTTGATCTTGATAGCTTGAGGGTTACTCGGACGCCAACCTCGGGTGCAGACCTGCTATTTATAGCCGTGCCCTGACTTACTAAAAATAGTAAGTTCTCCGACTTTGCTCAAATTTTGCCAGCAGGTGCCTTGAAGTGTGCTGACATGGGTGGGGTACTTTGTTTCGGCTATTTTTGGATTTTACCCCCTATAAAAGTGGAAACCCTAATTTGATTTGCATGTATCCCAAACGGTCTCCGTTTGACTTCGTTCCTTCTGCATGTCGTTCTACTTGCTGGACTGGAGTGTTGGGCGGCTGCCGGAGTGTACCTGCTAAAAATAGAAACTGTCTGAAAAGTGACTCCTCCACTGCCGGATGGTTTTGCATGTCATATTGCCCGCGGGATCTCAAAAAACCCAGAAAAACCCAGAAAACTGGTCTGTATGCATGCACTGGCTAAAAATAGTAAGTCCTCAAAACTCGATCTTCTCTGCTTGCAAGTCACACCGTTGCGAAGCTCTCGAAAAACCCATGAAGAAAAACCCGACATGCGTTGAAAAACACTGCATGTGAACCCTAAAAATAGACTCCGAAGGCTGAACTCTGAAAGTGGTTGTCTCGATTTGCATGTTACATCACTGCGAAGGTTTTGGAAAATCCAGAAGGATTCTCCAGACATGCATCTGAAAAGCCCATGTGGAAACCCTGAAAATGGCTCTTAAAGCCTGAAATGCCAAAAATAGTAAGTCGTCTGATCTGGCTCAAAATTTACGTGTAGACAGCTTGATGTCACTCGGATGCAGTGGAACTGACAGAATTCCAAAATCTCAATAAAATAGTCCCAAGTTGAATACTTACTAAAAATAGTAAGTTGCCAGAACACAGTGAAAATTTAGGGGGACTCTGCTGGAAGTCTTCTGACTGCTGCTCTAAGCTTAGATTTCAATTTTATAACTCAGTCTGACCTTAAATAAGCCTGAAGGATGAAAACCCTAATTACACAGACTTGACCAATATTTCAACCTGGGTCAAACAACGGGACAATCCCCGGAAGGACTAGAGACCAGAGAGAGAGCGAACCAAAGCCAAAAGACCAGAATGGAGCAAAATTTAGGGGGTCCCCATCTTGATGGGGTGATGTGTGAAAAAGGTCACAACAGGACCCTTTGTCCTTATCTACCTTCTCAAGAATATGCAAGGATGGTGAATTGTTGGTTGGCTGATCTTCAAAATCAGAACTTTGTTTTGCGTCTTCATGATCAAAGGTTATGGCAGCCCCTTCATAGCTTGCAAAACAATCAGAATTTTGAGCTTCATCTGGATCAAAGGGAAAATCACCCCACATAGTTTCGTTGTTATCACTAAATTCCTTCACTCCTGGATCCCAAGCGCTTGGGGATTGACTGTTTTGATCAGTAGAGAAGTGTTCTTCGTACCCTTCTTGGAGTGTTGACTCTTTAAACAAGTCACCTCCCAACTTACTTAAACTGATATCTTCAAAAACAACTCTCTCCAAGGGCGTAGTTTGATACTCAAACCCAATGCTACCCATGTCACTATCATTGTATAAAGAATCATCAAAGCTGGCTGCTTTGAATGTTTTATCATTCTTTTCTTCAGCGGACCTATCATGAGTAGGTGAGTTATTGATTTCATCATTATTAACCCTATGCACACCAAAGAAATCTTTTTGATTACTTGTCATGAACTCTTCATGTGAAAACTGTTGAGGAGTTTAGAGAGCAACCAAAGGAGAATCATTCATCACCAAATCTTCAACATGATCTTGCATGAAATCATTGGAATCATCACCAACATCATCACTATGGTAACGATCATAAGTTGGTTCAATGACACCACTAGTGTTTCCTTCAACTTGCTCTTCTTTCGCGAACTCATCCCACACCACAGTTCTACCAACATCTTCAAAACTCTTTGTCACCTGCCCTATCTTCTTCAAAAGTGGCTTCAATTTCTCCTCACATTGATCAAGCAATTCCTTGATCAGCATAGCAGCAATAGGAGAATCCTTTTTCTTCATGTTCGTATGCGTCCAAGAGGAGAGATTGGACATTTGGTGGAACTTCATCAGCCTTTTTAATAGTGAGAACAAGAATTTTCTTCACAGCTGCAATGACATTCTCTTCTTGTTCGCTCCAAGTGGACATAAAGAGGTAGTGAAACAAGTGATAAATCTAATCATGAATCTCCAAGTCTAATAGCAAGTTACTTGTCCTGAGATCTGAAAATGTCTTTAAGATGGTAACTTTTCTAAGAAATTGACTGCTACCAGTTTCATCAAGGTCTTGGAAACTTTCCACAATCCTATGTAGAATCTTCTTCATAGTTTCATCATCATAAAGCTTCAAAGGTGCAACAATCCTCATGAGTTCACTAAGGCATGAAGTAACCAGCAAGCTGATTTCTTCATCAGGATGCCCAATCCAATAAGGATGCATCAAATATGTCACTGCAGGAGATAATGCCTTATTCAATAATTCAGCAGATGATTGTTGGACTTGGCTCAAACAACTTTCCAACTCTGATAATAAACTAACTTCTTCACCCCTTGACTGACATTCTTCTTCGAGTCTCGTTCCTGCAACAAAAAGGGACCTTGTCGAACTTCTTTCTTCTTCAGAAGCCATAACCAAATATAAACTCTCACGGTGCCTAGTCCTCAGAAAACGCAACATATTCGAAACTTTTGAGAGCTAAATTGAACTCAGGTGAAGAATTTGATTTCTCTATCACTCATCTGTCCACTGTCCTTTGTCTTTTCCACAGGATGGCAGGATCTTGGCTCTGATACCACTAAAATGTGCTAGCCAATTTTTTCAATTTTTAACACATTTATTTCAACCGTTAACTTTAGTGAAATCACAAATAGGAACCCTTTCTCTTTTGATCAACCCAGATCCCAGTACGGGCAAGATGAGAGCATACTCGAAAGGGGATTGTTAGCACAAATTTGAAACTGTTGGAAAAGTACATTGGAAGAAGATAACAATCACTCAACCACTTATTCAGCGGGAGGACTGGAGATAGAAATTACACTGCTGAAAGTAACAATCAACTCAACCACTTATTCAACGGGAGGACTGGAAAGAGTAGTACAATGCTGAAAGTAAATATGCAACTCGACCACTTATTCAACGGGAGTGTGTTGACGGCTCAGCTGATCGGCAATATGCAAATGCAATACAATGTAGACTGAGCATGATTAGTCTCTTCCACAAGCATGGGAAAGCAGTGTAATAAGAAAGATAATAAGACAGTTGGCAGTACTACTGTTCAGCTTTACAAAATGATAGAACTCCTGCCAATATCAAAGTATTACAATATCTCAATGCTGCAATTAAAGAATATGCATCACCTATCATCAAACGACTCAACCACCACTAAATCCCAACTCCAAAGACAACTTCTACAATCTGATTTATGACAGACCAGCAACTGAAATGCACAAACCAGCAACTAGACAACCCACTAAAATGCATAGAACTCACTCAAAACTCATCCCAAAGACACCAAACCAAAGCCATAAGCATTCTAGAGAATCGGCACCCAAATCCCAAGCAACAAACTGCAACCTAAACCCATGAATTATTTTTGCACAAACTCCAAAGCATCCCTAGCATAGTACGGCTCTCAAGAGGGGTGATTTCTTCCTCAAAAATCACTCACCTGATAATAAAATCTGAAATTCAACATAGAGGGGTGCCCAAGGCTATAAAACTCATTTGTCAAATACCCATAACCAAATAAAATTCACCCTAAGACATATGAGCAAAAATGACAATCAACTATACCTTACCAGCAACTCCAAAAAACTGACAAAATGCAAGAAACTCAACTATCATGTGCTCAATCTGTTCTCAAGGATTCAGAACAGTAATATCTCAACTAGTTGCTATCTTTCAAGCAAGATGTCAAGCCAAGCTAGGAGGTATGCATTCTTCGAAGCAATTTACTATCTATTTCGGCAACATAACTTTACTATAGATATGAGATAATGAACTAAGAGCCCAATGCTCTTATTTATAAAATTTCCTGCTCCAAATTCAAATTCAATCTCCCTCCAAATGGATGCCAAAACCAAACTCAAATTCACAATGCCCATTAGTGTCATTTGCATTTCATTTCTCCAAGTCGTCCTCCTCCAAGAAGCATTATACTTTATTAAAATGTCAATAAAGTATATTATGGCGTCCAAAATAATAATAAAGTGAAACATTTTATTAAACTGATTTAATTCCTCCAGGCTAGGCGTCGAAACAATAAAGTGAATATAAATATAATTGACCACTTATTTCTCCAAGGCGTCCAAACATGCCTTTTAAATATTTCACTTAAAATAATATTCTCATCAAATATCAAACTTGCCAAAATAATCACCTCAAATGCTAGAGACCAACTGAATATACTGCCCTGCTCGAAATAGCCATAATACCAAGTTGTTGAAACACTGCCAAAAATAGCACCAAGGGTGTTGGAGACCAAACTGCTCAAATTGACCTATCAGATATAACCACTAAACTGAATTGCAGAAACCCTGCTAAAAATGGAACTTACTAAAAATAGCATACTGCTAGAAATAGTAAGTTGTTCCAAACTCATTTTAACCACAATCCGAGCAGCCGTCGTACTTACTAAAAATAGTAAGTTCGGAAAAATTTTCTGATTCAGTTGCATGTCACACCATCGCGAAGCTCTCTAAAAACTCAGAAAGAATCTAGAATCCGAACTGTAAAAATCCAACATGCAACCGTCGTAACTTACTAAAAGTAGTAAGTCCAGAAAAGTTCTCTGATTCAGTTGCATGTCATACCACTGCGAAGCTCTCTGAAAAACCAGAAAGAATCCCACAACCAATCTGCAAAACTCCAACATGCGAACCCCTGAATCCTCAAAAGAAACCTCCAAGTAGTTGGAAACCCTAATTCTGCCTCTGACTAGCCTACGAGCATCCAAGAATAGGCTAACAGTCACTGGAAGGTGTAGTGCTAAAAATGGGGACATTATATAATTAGACTATTATTTAAGTCCATGATGTACTTATCAACATCATTATTTAAATGTACAAACATTTAACTAACTTATTATTTAAATTCCTAAAATACTTATCTCCTTTAAATTTGCATATACTTCTCTTTACCAATCTGCCATAAATTCATCTTTCAAAAACTGCATGTATAAACTGCTGTTGTTTATTTGATATATCGTTTTTTTTAACACAACTTTTCTCTACTACATATCTCAGATTTCTCCTCTCTATCCTTCCCCTAATTATCTATATGAATTTATTTATATATTTATATATATATATATTCTTACACATGTTACATGTATATCTGTATATATCCTTTTATATCTGCTTCTTAATTTCTTAATCTGCTCTCCTTTTTATTTCCTCCCCATCCCTTAATTTACATCTGCCAATATATATCTTTATTTACCAATGAAGAGATGCTTCCTTATGAAGAGATGTGATCCTTTGAATAGAGACAACCATTTGAATAATCTTTTGTTAACAAATGATTTTCTACCATTTAAAGTAATCGCTGTCCTGAATACTATATACTTTATTTGCCATCTTTTTACATAGGATTGCTGCTTTTGTATTCTTTGTTTAGGACGATTTCTTTTATGGATATTAATCTTTTTATATCACATAGTTGCTGCTTAGAATTTACAAGATATATTTTATATTAATTGTTTCTTATTGAAATATATATAATGTATTTATTATTATTATTTATATTATCTTTTAGTATTATTATAATGATTATAATGATATTTAAAGTTGTCAATGTTTATTTTGTAATGTCAATATTTACATTTATAATTGTAATATTATCTTACTAATATTAAATTGCTAATATTTTTATTATTTTAATATTCATTTTATTTAATCACATGCATTCCAAAGTTTAGGGTTTTTAGCATCAAATTTCGGGGACATGGCAATCCTTATCACAACAACTTATACTCAGAAAAACCGCCACGTTCACTTTATTCCAAAACTTGTATGAATGAATGGAGGAAACGGCTATAGCAAAGGAGGCTATAGCAAAGGAGTTGTGATAGCTCTATGGGAAGTTGGACGGCCTTCCACAATCCTCACGCCAGACCTGAAACTCATGCGCAGACCTAGTACCAAGTCAACACATTCTCCAGCAATGTAAATACCTTTAGAACACATCAGGGGTATCAAAATTCCCACACCCAGCAATAAGCTTGAAGTCTGAAATGAATAATGGTGTCCAATTGTCTTCTTGGCAACTTCGTGCAAGAAACTACTCCAATAATTCTTCAGTACCCTTTGTAAATACCTTACTCTGATAGATGATCAATATACCTACCAATTTCCTAATAAATCCTTCTAACCCTGAATTTTGAAGTTTTTTCTACAATCGATAATGTGCAATGCATAACCCTTGAATGGAGCTATCAGCAAGCAGCCTTGGGAGATCTTTCACTCCTGTAGCTACTATTCCTCATGAGGGTTGATATCCATATCTTCATACCTTCTTGTTTCTAGTACGTTGTTTCCTAGCCTATACCTCGGACAAGGGTTCCTCCTCCTTGGCAAGTATCGGATCCAACCTACCGTAAAAAGAGTGTTTACTTGCATAAAACCTTATCCCAGCATATATCTGAGAGTTCAGAGCCTCAGCCATATTCTACAGAGACGGCGGATTCAAGTAATCCAACACATCCATTTCGCTCCTATGCCCTCATGCTCTGTTTATCTTGCGAAGGTCGGATAGTTTAGAAGATAGCTTAGTCATAATTAAGATCTGCAGAAACCAGAGAAAAGGTTAGCTACGGCGCATTGTGTTTATGCACCCTTGTGTCCTACTGCTGAGTTAAAAAGATAGGAACCTTAGTACCCTTTTTACTTAGAACATCAGCAAAGAGAGATCTTCCTCTCTATAATTTGAAGAGCAGTACTATAACACTTGCAATAGCTATCCGTTTCCAATAAGCACTCCAGAGGTGCTAATTGAAATGCCAACAGTTTTCTAGCACCCACCGTGGGGCAACGAGGTATAAAACTTCAAGAAAAAGCTAACGCTTTTATGACACGAGATGGGCATCTAGCGTCCTTGGGCTCCAATTGAACAACCTGATCTTGCTCCAGCAACTCTCCAACCAGGTCTTACATTCATTGAAGGAGAGCAGACGAACATCATCAGTAGCTTGTGTACTTTCATCTTCGACGAGAATACATCACTAGCTTAGCGGAGAGCCACAGCTATTACTCTGGACGAGGAAGAAAGAAAGGTTGATCTTGCAACTGAGAGACTAGTGTTACCACCACCTGCGTGGCAGTAAGCATCCTGTCTCACCGAGTATACGTACAAAGGAAAAACAATCCTCTGTTTCAAGAAGACATCGAAGAAGCATCCGATATAGAGCAAATCTTTGAAGAGGTTCCTGAACATTTTCTAGAAGAACAACAGCAAGGACCTTTAGGTCAAGCGATGGCGAACAACTGCCTCTACAATGGCAATGCCAATAACAATGACATTGGCAACAACGGCAATGGCCGTAATAATGGTAACAACGGCAATAACGGCAATGGACACAATCTATTCAGTAATGGTCGTAATGCAAGAGCCGTGAGACATCCAACACCTTTGCCATGGGGTAACAACATAGGCCCATTGGCCCTACAAGGCAATCATGAACTTCCCAAGGGATCGTGAAAGCACTTCCCAAGATTCTTCGGCGATGGGGCTAAACACCCCGATGAGCATATATCAGCGTTCACAGCAACTTGCTTCGTTCTATCTGTACCACATGAAGATATCACCGTTCGAATCTTTGTCGAAACTCGAGGCAAATGCTTCCGATTGGTTCCATCACTTACCACCAGGAGTCATCAAAAACTGGGAGGACATGAGCGAGAAGTTTTTGGCGAGATTCAAGCCCACGGAAGACAGCCATCAATTATTTGCTCGGTTATCAAACTCTAAGATGGAGCCTATAGAACAAATGAGGGAGTTCATAGCAAGGTTTAATCGCCTAGCTACACGTCTCTCTCACACACTCAATCCATTAGACGAGATTCTAATAAGCAGCTTCATCAATGCCCTTCCCTTAGAGATAGCCTTTTTCATCAAAGGAAGCCACGAAGATTACTTACAAGTTGCACAAGAGAAGGCTATTAGGATCGAGGATCACATGATGACCACGGGAAAGATGAAGGGCGATGGTATCAGACCGCTGGTCCAAGCATCAACAGATCCACTGGTACAAAAGGTAGCAAACGAAGTGACTATCTTGAAGAGACAGTCACCCAATCAAGGGCAACAAGCACTGCCCACACCACCGACGTATCAAGAACAAAAACAGTACCAGCCGAAAAAGAATAATTTCTAGCCTTTCAACAACTACAAGCCTAGAAATCAAGGACCTCCGCAAAGAGGAGCATAGGCCAAAAGATCTAATGTGTTTTGTTGTTTCCATGAGACAGACGAACACACTGGGTCCACATGCCCTGAGAATCAAAGGATGAACCAAATCATGGGAAACGTCGGAGATCAAGCACCAAGCCCAAGTTTCGTACCTTCAAATGCGAATGTTGTCTCACCACAAACGGACAACTTCGATGGTGACTCTGAAACAGGATACTTTCATAGCGAACCCGAAAATCAAGAAGAAGACTACCGTCAATACTCTTGTTGTCAACCACAAGAATATGTTGACGCCTGTGTTCACATGCACTCAACATTTCAAAGCACAGAAAGAAGAAGAAGAAAGATGGAAGTCAAATGAAAAGGGAAAAGAAGCTTCCACTTCTAATCCCAAGTCTAGACAGGAGAATGTCACATCAAGTGCTCAAGATCCGTCCTCGACGAACTTTGACATTGTGACGTCCATGATGAAGACAAAGGTACAGATCTCACAATTGGAGTATCTCCCGGATCATCTCGATCAAATGGATCAGATTCTCAAAGTAGTACAGAAGCAGGCTATCATTCCGCCTATGTTGCTAGAATCTTCCATACCAATGGAAGAAAATCCCAAGCCCTTCTACATATCTTTGTATATGGGAGGTTATAAACTCAGCAACTGCATCATTGATTCAAGAGCCTCGGACAACGTCATGTCGTTGCAGATCATGAACACATTGGGACTATTGTGCACCAAAACTCATGACAAATATTATTCACTTGAATAAAAACCAGTGTCGTTGGTCAGCCAACTGAAGGATGCGCAAGTAAGATTGGCATCCTGCCCAAAAAAGAAGATCATGATGACCATCCTCATAGCTGACATTCCAATCAGTTATGGGATGTTATTGAGCCAAAGCTTCTACAAGGATCTCGGAGGCAAGATTCAATTGGATTGGCCGTACGCGACCATTCCATTAGAGAAAGGTAGCTTCAAGTTGGAACCGGAGGCTAAGTCAAAATTCACGATGGTGAAATCTCAGGACCCCCAAGCACAAGTGCTACACCAAAGTACGGTCCTGGTATGTATGCTATGCTATCCGGAGTAATCGAAGAGGAAAAGAAGGTTGCATTTGCCACAAGTACATCAAATGAAGGATCAAAGATGTGGACAATGCAATTCGACGGGAGTTGCTCGACAGTAGGCTCGGGAGCGGGAGTTGGCATTACCTCTCGAAGGAGTTTTATATCCATTTGCTTATCGCTTGCAGTTCGATAATACGAACAACACTGCGGAATACGAGGCGCTCATACTAGGCCTCAAGAATGCAAGGGATGTGGGTGTAAAATACCTTCAAGTCGAAGGTGATGCAGAGTTGATCGTCCAACAGGTCAGAGAGCGCTATCAAGTCAAAAAAGGCCGCCTTCAGGCTTATCGACAAAGGGTGTAGAATGCTATTGATTGGTTTGAAGCATTCAACATCAAGTATATTCCACGCGAGCAGAATAGCAGAGCAGATACCATTGCGGTGTCAGCTGC
This sequence comes from Sequoiadendron giganteum, assembly GCA_007115665.2. Classification (NCBI taxonomy): domain Eukaryota; kingdom Viridiplantae; phylum Streptophyta; class Pinopsida; order Cupressales; family Cupressaceae; genus Sequoiadendron; species Sequoiadendron giganteum. Next base: position 503,865,851 of record CM021109.1, on the reverse strand, counting down.
ACTCTTCATGTCCCATTCCGTCAGAATGCCTTCGCTATTGAGCTCGTGTACAAACCATTTGTCCCCGACAATTGTGAAAATTGGCAGGTCTTTGATAATGATGATGATATCAAGGAATTCCTCTACATGAGGGACAATTATAAAGAACTATTCTTTGAAGGAAGTACTTCTTTTAGAGAGTCTATAGCGGAAGGTTCTGAAGCAACGGAATTTGGCATCATCCAGCTAAGAGGTAACAACATCCCCAAGGGTCTAGTATCCTTGGAGGACATTTTTGACAAACATGAGACACGTGCAACATCAAAGAAATTCAGCTAGCAAAACATCTGTTGATTATAGTCAAGTCAACATCGGCACCAAAGACAAGCCTCGGCTTGTCAACTTGGGAAAGTGTTGCACTGCAGAGGAAAGCGACAGCTTTATCTCCTTGTTCAGGCAGTACAAAGATGTCTTTGCATGGACCTATCAAGATCTGAAAGTCTTCACGCCAAGGGAATTGTCTCATACAATTCCACTCAAGTTAGATATCAAGCCTTTTAGGCAAAAGCAGAGACACTACAACCTGTGTGTCCAAGACATAATCTATGCAGAGGTACAAAAGATGGTGGATGCGAAGATCATATTTCCAATTGTGATGAGCCCAACTAGCTCTCTCTCAAACCCCTGTGTTAAATTGCTTATCTTTTGTGTTTTACGATTTTTAGAGAAGAATTTCTAGAGAGAAATAGAAGGGGCGCATAGCATAAATGCTCATAAAATGTAAATCTGAACTAATTTAAGTAAACTGAAATTACAAAAGGTATCAAATAAGCTCAACAATGGATTCAAGACTCATAAACATACCAGAATGCTTCCAGATTATTTAAATAAGAAATAAATCCAGTTTGCCAGCCAAGATGGTGCAATCCGGCTAAATGCAGTATGGGAAGCTACAATAAATGTAAACCAGCTCTGAAACTGAGGTAAATACGTGGTAAATGCCAGACGCCAAGAGAGGAGGTGAGAAACCCTCAAACTAGAAGGCGTTTCTCCAAGAAACCCCAAACGCCCTTGCACAGAAGGCTACGCACTTCAAGCAAAACAATCCAACTCTCAACTCTGAAGGTACGGCCATGATGTCCATTGCCTGCCCTGATGGAAGAAGGCTGCCATATCCACAAACCCTCCTGTCTCTGCTGAATAACTAAAACAACTCTAATAAATCACAGTAGAACCTCTATATGAAGCCCTCACAAACTGCACAAATTCAGCTAGTCTCTCACAGCCTCAAAGGTGCTCAACACTGAAGAGATTCCGTTCTCCAATGGAAAAATGCTCAAAATCCTGATCACAGGTGAAAGCATAGGAAGAAGCCAAAGGCAAAGTCAAAATATTCAATAGCTGAATTTCTCATTGCCAAAATGCCTTATATGCAAAAAGGCACGACTTCCAAGAAAGATACGCCCCTTTCCATATTTTAAATCTTTTTAAAATATATTTAAGTCTTTTCAATAGTTTGACTTAAATACTTGGGCGCCCTTTTGTATTTTAAGTGATTAAAATATTAAATCACTTTTATAGAATATTTAAGTGATATAAAATGTATAAAGTCAATTTGACTTTATAATAAGGCATTAAGTTAATTAATTAACTTAAATCACTTAAAAAGCCATAACTCACTCAAAACTCCATATCTTCCCGTGCCGTCAAAAGTTGTCAACCCCTGAACTGCTCACGCCAGCTGTGAACCAACACTAAGCTCTAAACACGAGAACGACCAAGCTCTCCAGAAAGTACCACTGACCCTCTAACCAATCCAGCTAGCCCACAAGGGTCCAAGAAAAGGCTAACACCCATCAAACAAGATCATGCCAAAAAGGGGGACATTACAGTCCGCCCTCCCTGAAATTGCTTGTCCTCAAGCAATCTCAATAGCAACGAATACACCACTCTACCAGGATCCCAAGGATAGTGTCGTGTAATGTCCCTACTGTCATCAAATGTCCCCTAAAACTTCCATATCAGATCAACTGGATCATCATGTAGTAAACTGTCAATCTCAAGACCATCTGTCACAGGAGAGAGGAACTCACAAGAAAGCAAGTCAAACTGCTGACAACACCTACTCCCTACAACTGCACGAGATATGCTATCATCCAACATGTCTAACACGTGCATACCGTAACTGTGCATCTGAAACGGATCATGTACATGAAGAGTGAAAGTAACACTTGAATACTCCTAACCATGTACACATTATGTAACTCCTCAACGAGCCCTGTCTGAAATCCCGATGCACTGACGGAATTCCCGATACTACAATCAATGCTCACCCCTAAATCGAGGTCAAGAGTAGAATCATCATCCACCTCAAAGAGCCGATTATCACGAGACAATGAAACATCTACCTCAAAAAGAGGATTGTTTACAAACTGAGCCTCATAACTGTTCTGATCCCAATCAAACACCCCTGGCCTCCTGGAAAAAGAAGTACAATCATAATCCTCCTCAAAACTTTCCTGTTGCATCTTCTCACTTTCTTTACTGACAAGAAAGATAGAACGCATGTTCCCATCCACCATACTAGCTTGCTGGTCCGTTAAATCAGCAAAGTCATCACACTCATAAAACCACTCCATTTGCCTATTTTGACCTTTAGGCTTGAGGGGACAGTCATGATTAAAATCATACGGACCCTTGCAATAAAAGCAAAGCTTCTTCCTACGTAGATCATTGATTGTCTCTCAATCCAAAGGAGCTGCAAACTTCCTTTTATCATCAACATTTTCTGAATTCTTAGATTCTGATTTGCTATCACTATAGGATGAAGATGCTTCTACATTTGAAGTGAACTTACCACGTGAGGTTGTAAGTTCCATGCTACGAGCTTTTCTCATAGCCTCGTGCAAGGTAGGTGGATCGAATGCCTTGATCCAACCTTTCATTGGCTCATGGAGACCTTCTACAAATAGAATGACAAGTCTCCTCTCTGAGATTCCAGTAACCATGCCCGAGAGCTTCTGAAACTCACCAATATAAGACTCCAAACTACCCAACTGCTTCAACTGAGCAAGGTCTCTGAAGTAAAGTTCTGGATCACGCCTGTCAAACCTCTCAACCAATCTGTCAGTGAATTCCTGGTAAGAAGTGATCCTATCATGATGGAGTGTGACCATGCCATGGTGCCACCAGTCATGAGCCACGCCATCCAGGTGAAGCGCTGCAAATCTTATGGCATCCTCTTCTGCCATTGGACGTAGTGACAAAAAAGTGTCTAGTTTGCTCACCCATGCTCGAGTTGTGACTTTTCCACTGCCATCAAAATTAGTGAAGGTAAGTTTGTTGGTAGCCTGCCTTAGATCATTATACTTGTTTTCAGGCCTCCTATCTGTCCTGTTTCTACCATGCTCTCTTTTTTGGCTCAGAAATTTGTCGAAGTTAAGGTGATCCTTAACTCTTTGGGGCAAAGCATCCCACTCATCATGCTGTGTCATGATGTTATCTGCAAAATTCACATCACCTCCCTCAGCCGCATTCTCCTCAATAGGATCATTTCTGATAAATGTTGGTCGAGTAGGTCTATCATAGGTGCGTGCTGGAGTAACTGTCCTCTATCTATCTCCATGTACACTACCTTCCTGATCCGGATCCCAGTTTGGCCTTCTCTGAATACTCAAATTCTGGACGTTGGTACTTAGCTGTTGGAGTATGTTCGCCACCTGTTCCTGACCTGCAACAAGGCCTCTCAGTACAACTCTGGCTTCCCTGTCTTCGTCATTAAGATGAGCATCATCATTCCTTTCAGCCATATTATCAAAATCAAAATCCTCTTCCTGTTCGTACAATGGAGGTGCCTGAAAAGGTGCAAAAGTATTTCGTTGAATTCCAGGGCCCCTGCGTGTGTAGTGCCTGTCATACCTGTTCTGATGTGGCCGCATAGAATTGTTTTTCCACAAGCTGGTAGGATTAATATGCTCTGATACCACTATGATGAGCCCAACTGGCTCTCTCTCAAACCCCTGTGTTAAATTGCTTATCTTTTGTGTTTTACGATTTTTAGAGAAGAATTTCTAGAGAGAAATAGAAGGGGCGCACAACATAAATGCTCATAAAATGTAAATCTGAACTAATTTAAGTAAACTGAAATTATAGAAGGTATTAAATAAGCTCAACAATGGATTCAAGACTCATAAACATACCAAAATGCTTCCAGATTATTTAAATAAGAAATAAATCTAGTTTGCCAGCCAAGATGGTGCAATCCGGCTAAATCCAGTATGGGAAGCTACAATAAATGTAAACCAGCTCTGAAACTGAGGTAAATGCGTGGTAAATGCCAGACGCCAAGAGGGGAGGTGAGAAACCCTCAAATTGGAAGGCGTTTCTGCAAGAAACCCCAAACACCCTTGCACAGAAGGCTACGCACTTCAAGCAAAACAATCCAACTCTCAACTCCGAAGGTACGGCCATGATGTCCATTGCCTGCCATGATGGAAGAAGGCCGCCATATCCACAAACCCTCCTGTCTCTGCTGAATAACTAAAACAACTATAATAAATCACAGTAGAACCTCTGTATGAAGCTCTCACAAACTGCACAAATTCAGTTGGTCTCTCACAGCCTCAAAGGTGCTCAACACTGACGAAATTCCGTTCTCCAATGGAAAAATGCTCAAAACCCTGATCACAGGTGAAAGCATAGGAAGAAGCCAAAGGCAAAGTCAAAATATTCAATAGCTGAATTTCTCATTGCCAAAATGCCTTATATGCAAAAAGGCACGACTTCCAAGAAAGATACGCCCCTTTCCATATTTTAAATCTTTTTAAAATATATTTAAGTCTTTTCAATAGTTTGACTTAAATACTTGGGCGCCCTTTTGTATTTTAAGTGATTAAAATATTAAATCACTTTTATAGAATATTTAAGTGATATAAAATGTATAAAGTCAATTTGACTTTATAATAAGGCATTAAGTTAATTAATTAACTTAAATCACTTAAAAAGCCATAACTCACTCAAAACTCCATATCTTCCTGTGCCGTCAGAAGCTGTCAATCCCTTAACTGCTCACACCAGCTGTGAACCAACACTGACCTCTGAACACGAGAATGACCAAGCTCTCCAGAAAGTACCACTGACCCTCTAACCAATCCAACTAGCCCACAAGGGTCTAAGAAAAGGCTAACACCCATCAAACAAGATCACGCCAAAAAGGGGGACATTACACCAATCCATCATTCTACCTAGGTGTCCAATATCGTTCCTGTGCACAAGAAGAACGGAGAGATCCAGATTTGTGTCGACTTCAGGAACCTCAACCAATCGTCATTAAAGGATAATTATCCTTTACCTATCATGGAGGATACCTTGCAGATGGTTACCGAATCAAAGATGTTGTCATTATTTGACGGCTTTTCGGGGTACAATCAAATTGCGGTAGCCAAGGAGGATCAGATCAAGACAACGTTCACCACCCCATGGGGAATGTTCGCCTATGAGAGGATGCCCTTTGGCCTCATCAACGTCGGTGCCACCTTTCAACAAGCCATGGACTTGGCGTTTGGAGATCTAAAGAACAAAGTGATAGTCGTCTACCTTGATGACCTTACCGCTTTCTCACGGAAGCGGCAAGATCATTTTCAACACTTAGTTAAAGGATTCGAGAGATGTAGGTATCATCACATATCTTTGAATCCAAGGAAATCTATCTTTGCGGTGACAGAAGGCAAACTACTGGACCATATCGTCTCCAAAGAAGGAACTCGGATTGATCCAGATCGAGTAGATTCAATCAAGAACCTATCACTCCCAACCAATACCACTTAGGTGCATTCCTTCTTCGGAAAGGTAAATTTCATACGAAGATTTGTACCTGATTTCTCGAAGTTGACTAAAGATATATCAACAATGATGAAGAAGACAGTCGCCTTCAAATGGACCAACAAAGGAAAGTAGGCATTTGCCAAGATAAAAGAAGCCATCAGTAAGGCACCAGTGCTAGTTCGACCTAATTTCAGTAAGGAATTCATTCTTTACTGTTATGCATCGAAATACACCCTCTCTGCCATACTAACACAGAAGCTGAACGAAGAGACGGAATCGCCGATTGCCTTCATGAGCAGCGAAGTCCGATACTCTCAGATTGAAAAGAACGCCTATGTCGTTGTGAGAGTTGTGAAAGAATTTAGATTTTATATCTTAAATTCTCACTCAACAGTTTATGCTACTGACCCTACGGTCAAGAGTATTCTAACACAGCAGGAGATGGGAACTAAAAGAGGCAACTAGATCGCCAAGGTCCAGGAATATGACTTGGATATTAAGCCAACCAAACTCGTTCACGGGAGAGGTCTATGTCAGCTCATCGCGAAAAACGGTGATCTAAAGCATCAAGCGGCTGATGGCGAGGTAGGAACAAAAATTGAAGAAGACCTTTCAATGGTCTTACTAGTTGATTCTACAGAGGAGTGGTACTCAGAGCTATGGTTCTATGCAACCTATGGAGAATGTCCAACCCACTTGGACAAACAACAGAAAAGAACCCTGAGGTTAAGAGCACAAAACTATGTGCTACGAGGCAACGTTCTATACAAGCGTGGGCTTGATGGAACGTTCTTGCTTTCTGTTAGTAGAGACCAACAACGGCGGTTGTTGGAAGCATTTCATGAGGCATGTGGTGGCCACTTTTCATCAAGGGTCACAGCATTCAAAATTTTGTGGGCATAGTTCTTCTGGCCAACTTTGTTCCACGACGCATATGAATGGGTGCGCAAGTTTCAACAGTGCCAACATTTTGTTGGAAAACTTAAGCTAGCATCCATTCCATTAAGGTCGGTGAACATAGATGCTCCATTCCAGCAATGGGGTATCGACTTCGTAGGTCCAATAAACCCACATTCCAGTAAGGGACATGTCTATGTCCTTACGGCAACGGACTACTTCACCAAATGGGTTGAGGCAGTTCCTACAAAGAGTGCTACTTCCGAAGTTGTGTGCAACTTCCTCAAAGAAAATATCATCACACGCTTCGGAATACGAAGAAAGATCGTGAGTGACAACGCTACGAGCTTCTCATCAGAGGAGTTAGTAGAATTTTGTTTTGACTATGGCATCACATTGTCCCATTCTTCATATTACTATCCACAAGGCAACGGATAGGCCGAGTCATCTAATAAGAACATAGTCACGATCGTGCGCAAGATGGTTGAATCCAATCAATGGGCTTGGCACACTAAGTTATACAATGCTCTTTGGGCTGATAGGGTCATGCCCAAGAGAGCTATCGGCACTTCCCCCTTTGTTATCATGTATGGCACAGAAGCAATGCTACCCATCACTTTGGAGTTGTCAGTTTTTTAACTGGCATCCGCAGTAGAAGATGAAGAGTTCAAGGATCCAATCCAAAAGCGCATCTTGTGTCTAACACAACTACAAGAGGAGAGGGTGGAGGTTGTTGATAAGATCATTCAGCATCAAGAAAGAGTGAAGAAGATCTTCGACAAGAAGGCTCGGCAACGGGACTTAGAGATTGGAGACAAAGTCCTGTTGTGGGACAAGAGACACGAACCAAAGGGAATGCACGGAAAATTTGACTACCTTTGGTTGGGCCCGTTCCTAGTCCATGATGTTGCAGGAGAGAATTCCTACATTCTCTCACACTCAGACGAAAGGCTCTTCCCACTACCCTACAACAGGCAATACTTGAAGCATTTCATCCCTTCAGGGATGGGGTGTGTATTTTGTAAATAATTTTTCTTTCGCTTTATTGTTATTTTGTTATTTTTTTCCCCGTTCCATAAAGCATTGTCGTGTTTTACGTGTTTTCATAGGTAGTCTTGTTTTTAGGTGAATAAATAGGTGAACTTCAATTCTTATGTGAATTAGGAAATAAGTCCTGACTCCATTGCCCAGCTAATAAAGTACTGGTCTACAAAACTTGAGATTCTCAGTTCTCCTATGTCGTAGGTATCTGACATGGTCACCAGACGGAGCCTAATATTGTACCCAAAATAATTTTTTGGCATTCTGCTTAAATTGAACTAAATCATGTAAAAATGTCGTCAAAAGTCTATTTTAGGTCAAACCAAACATAAGGTTTTTGTGGGTTTCTATCAAGGAACCTATGGTTAAAATTCTGAAAAACTGAAAATTAGGGTTTCGTGCCCCTATTTTTAGGGAAACCCCCGAAAATAGGACCTTCCCAGAAATGATTGAAAATGATTTTGATAGGGTTAACCGACTTCACGGTCACACTGATCAAGTCAGAATCATCAAAAGAATGTTTTGCTCTGGTGGGTTTATTCTTGTTTTTTAGGAACAAAGTTAGGAGCTCCGCAACCATTAATGGAAGATTGGCCAGTACCAGGTGCTGAAAGCTAAGCTTCAAAAGCTCCAATGAAGAAATCAAGGCCAAAAAGGTTTAAAAAGATGTTCAATGAAGGAGATTCTCAAAACGAAAAAGGCCAAAATTTGGCTAACTCTGGAAGGTGGACGCTTTACTACCAACGAGGAAATACAGTCAGACACATTCGACTCTACCTTGACAGCAAGAGGACAAGGAAGGTAGTACTTCCCCAAACAAAGCCGCCACCGGTTCAGTCTTCACTACCTTCCACATCCAGGAAAAAGCCCAGACAAAAGAAGATGAGCATCCTTCCCGAAGGAATGCGGATGTCAGGGAACACATGGTGAGAAAGGGATTGTTGGTACAAATCAGCAAGAGGTACAGGTGGAGATAGCCACCAATTTACTCGAGATAGTAGAGACAGTTGTAGTTGAGCTAGAGCCAGTGATTGAGATAGTCACAGCAGAGATGGAGCCCATGGCAGAAGCAGTTGTAATAGAAACGGAGCCACCAACTTCACCACCATCACAACAATCAGAAGGTCCCATCGACTTGGACTCACCACCTCGAGACATCAATACAACACAGTCTCGTTCATCCAGCATTCAGATGCCTAACGTTCCTCCTTCCAATGAAACTAGTCGGAATTCTATCTGGCTTGAGAGTTCTCTTGGAAGGAAGAGGGAAAGGCCGTCCTATCAACTCGACTTCACAGAATTCAATCATGTCCCTCAAGACATGCCGGCAAAGAAGTTGAAGAAGCAAACACATGTAGGAAGGAATGTAGACAACGAGGTCGTCATAGAGACTACTACCCCACCTGAAGACAGAGATGTCTTTAATTTTGAATTCTCAAAATTGGACAACCCATGAAATTTTGCTTAAAATTTTCTTCATAAATCTCTGTGGCACGCATTTCGAGGCACCAAAATTCTCCAATTGAATTATGCAACCATTGGTCTCCTTCCTATTTTTCCTTGTGCGAAATTTGGGAGCATTTCGACATGTTTTTCCCCTTGGTTTGTCCAATTTCGGGATTTTTGATCACCATTGCAAGTAGGGATCTTTTTGTATTAAAGCACACTTTATGAGGTGAAAAATCTCTATTTCAAAAATGGAAATTATTCCTTGGGTCATTTTGAATCTTTGCTCCAAATTTCATCGCATTCCGACTTATTTGCCTTGTCTTTGAGTCATTTTTCCTTATGTTTTGGGTCAATTTCGGGTTTTTGAGGCATCATTGCAAGTAGGAATTTTTTGCCTTCATTGCAAGTCAATAATAGGAACTTTTTCAATAACTTGCAAGTTGTAGGAACTTTTTAACTCCATTACAAGTGTAGGAACTTTTTACTCACTTTACATGTTATGTTCAAAAAGTGAAATTGCAATGAGCTCTAAAAATCCCGATTTCACTTAAAAGTGAAAAAGTGAAATTGCAATGAGCTCTAAAAAATCTGATTTCACTTAAAAGTGAAAAAGTGAAATTGCAATGAGCTCTTAAAATTCCAATTTCACTTAAAAGTGAAAAAGTAACTTGCAATAAGCTCTAAAAAGTCCGATTTGCTTTTAAGTGAGAAAAATAAAATTGCTAAAGACTCTAAAAAGTCCGATTTGCCTTTTAAGTCATAAAGTGAGATTGTTAAATGCTCCAAAAAGTCCGACCCTTCATGAAAAAGTTGCTAAGAGCTCTAAAAAGTCTGATTTTAGTCATAAGTTGAAAAGTGAAATTGCTTAAGGGTCTAAAAAGCTCGATTTGCTTAAGCGATGAGATTTTAACTTGCAAAGTGTTCTTAAAAACCCAATTTTTGGCCTTTTTATGTTATTTTCGCTTGTTTTTTAGTTTGAAAAGCCCAAAATTGAGCTTTGGCTCCACTTTGGCAGCCCCTTTGTCTCATTCTCCTAGTCCTATATGCACACATGACCTACCAAATCAATAATATAAGACATGGGCCTTATTTTTCAAGCAAATTCCAAGACTGGAGAATGATACAAAGAAAGAACAACATGATGAAGCCACACAAGGAGTTGAATAAGTGACATGATTGAGCATAGAATACTTTCAAGATAGAGATGGAAGAATGTTTTCCAAACAGCAGCATGAAGACCCAATCAAGGATGATGTAGTTCAAGTCTTGTCTTCGGACACTTGAATGGTTTCAATTGTGTATTTCTAACTTAGTTTTGACAAATTACATGTAAAATGGAAAATTGTAATTGCAAGTAATCATATTACTTGCAAAGTTGTAAAATGTAATTACATGTGATAGTATCACTTGTAAAATTTTGACTTGTAATGTTGAATAAGTCAATTGCAGTTAGTTAGTGGTTGAGAGAATTTCTCAAGTTTGTTGGGATCCTCCCACCTTTTTCTCAAGGCCTCTCTCCTATAAATACTTGAGGGGGTCTATTGTAATATCTATCTTTTGGCAATGCAACAAAACTCTGCCAGTTTGTATGTGCACTCTAAGACTTTGAGCTTAGATGTAAATCAAATTACAGTCAATTAAAAGAGGCAAATTGCTTTCAAACTTTGTGTTGATTCAAGGTGTTATGTGACGACATTTTCTGCATATTGATTGTGAGTTTTGTGGTGTTATATAAGAGGGATTCAAGCTGAATTTTGCAGACTTTGAGCTGCTTATTGCGTTTGGAGTTTTAGAATGGTTTTCAGATTTGATACTGCAGACTTTGATCTATTTGTCACGTTTGAAACTATTGTAGAATGCTCAAGCAAAGGGGATAACTTGCAGACTTTGTGCTGCTTTTATTTTATATGTTTGTGCATAAAAAGTGCATCATGTAATTAGACTTTGAGCTGCTACATACTGTACTTGGTTACCACAAAATCATCTAAAAAGGTTGATAAGAAAGTAAGTTGTCAAAGACTTTTTGCTTTCAATTTGTTTTCCTGTCCCGGAGGAGCAACGAAGGACTTTGTGCCTTTATGGAAACTTTGCTTCTTTATTTGTTTACTTCATCAATCATTTATGCTTTCAGCTGTGATTCTTTTCTCTTTGAAATAAGAGAAAAGAATAAGTGTCTTTTTTCTGCAAAAAGAGAACAAGACAGAGTTTCACCCAGATTTAGAATAGATTTATAGTTAGAGTTAATTTATAAATTGTTAAAATAGAAAGCAAAGGGGGAGTCTTCCCTTAATTAGGAGAGTTTTACCTCACGTGCTGTGGCTAAAACCACAATTTTGTACGCTTTTCCAAATATACAAAATTTTCAACCAACAAGAGATATACATATTGTGAGGGTTGAATATTTCACAATATCAAAGGTGAACCTTGGAAAGACCACTCGTTAGGTGGAGGCAAACCTTCTCGGAATTGCCTCAGCAAGTGCCCAAGAGAGGATGACAAAGGATGGATGGGACAAAACAGCCTTAAAGGCCGAAAACCGGCAATTAAGGATTTATATTTCAAGCTTGATGCACGACACTCCCAGCTCGTCAGCTTTACCTCAAGAGTTGCTAGATCTCCCCGCAGAGCAAAACCACCATCAGTTGGTCACATATGGCAAACACTTGACGAATCAAGTGGATGAGTTTTTTACCAGAGGACGATGTGTATTGGCGGAAGCATACCAGTTGAGAGATAGAGCACATGGACTCCACTTAGAGATCCAACAGTAAAACTTGAGGACAGCAGAAAAGAGGCTGGGAGATGAAACGACAGTTGCCGATCTACAATTGGCATATCAATCAGTTACCACCACAGAAAACAAACGCCATCTTTTTTATTGGAAGGAACAGTTGGCATACAAGGTGAAAGCCTACAATGCCAATTTTGTGGAGCCAATTGACTACAGGCATATTGTCACGGGTATTATCAACTTCGCAAGAACGTTGGTAATATCCTTCCCTCACATTGAATATCAGCATGAGGGAGGAGAATACATCGAGCTAGGAACAGTGTAGAAACAATTCCAAGACTTCATTCATAACACCTTCCTTGATGATCCCAATGGTTGCAAGTTAGCCAAAATTGCATCCATGTCTATCAAGTTGGATGAAGTAGCTGCCAAATGCATAGACTATCAACAGCAATTTGTGATAAGTGAAGAGATGCTAAGACATCACGCCGTCATCTTGAGAAGCATTAATTGCCTAGGGGTTGAAGAGGTCAACGATTGGATAAAGACTGTTGACCAGTGGTGAAGAGGTGTAAAGCACCTCAAGAAGGACGTCCTACCCTCCAAAGTAGCAATAACTATGATTGAAGTCAACTTGATGCCCCTTTCCAAGTTGACTCCAGATCTCCACAGATCATGCATGTCAGATCCCACTAATCAAGCATGTTTAATTGACTCCCACGATTTGTGGATCTCAGATCTCCTTTAAAGGTGGATGTCTATTTTGGAGACACATTTGTAATTTAAGTTCACTTTTAGTTAGGTGTCAGTCAACTGAGGTAGACTTCCAGTTTGACTTTTGTTTAGTTTCAGTTAACTAAAGTAGATTTCCAGTTAACTGCTTGCTCACCTACTTTTAGACATAGGAATAAATCTTGTTGTTTGGTTGAACTGATTGTTAACTCAAGTTGACTTTAGGGTTGCCTACTCCTTTGAGTTTCTATAAATAAGAGCCTTGGGCTCATTATTTGTTTAACCTTTATTTACTACTCAAAATTGTTGCGCCATTGTTGCCAGAGTTTTCTTGTTTGTATTTGTTCACTCTTGGATGAGAGTTTGTTGGTTGATCGTAATTGTGCATGATTTCATGCCTTTGCTATCCCAACCTTTGTAATTCTTTGGAAAAGCTTGAAAAAGAAAGTCAGATGGTGTATGCATATTTGATCTAAGTTTTGAGTTGATCCAGCGTCTTTGTTTTTAAATAGTTTATTGTTTCAATCTCCTCCTCGAACAGGGGTTCCTCCTCCTTGGATATTTCGTCATCGATTGCTATCATTTGATGTTGTTTAAAGATCCGGATTTCAGCCTACGCTTCGGAGAGGGGTTCCTCCTTAGAAATCCTGATATCCATATCTTTGTACCTTGTTGTTTCTAATACGTTGTTTCCCAGCCTATACCTTGGACAGTGGTTCCTCCTCCTTGGCAAGTCTCAGATCCAACCTACCATAAAATGTCATGTCCCCAAAATAGCAATACCATAAAGACCAAGTGTTAAAATACTAATAAATTAATAAATAAAATAAATAGAAATATTAAGATTAAATATAAAATAAATGTGTACCATATCAATATAAACATATATAAATAACAAAATATAATAATAGTATATAGGCAAATTATTTTTATTACATTCTAGTATTAAATAACTTAATATCAAAAATAATAATAATAAATAAATATTATAATCACTGCACATCAAAGATTGTAATGCATTAGAATAAAATAATAATAAGATATTAGCAAATTGGTTTTATTATTATACTTTAATATTAAAATATGTTCAATAAAACATCAAAATAAAATAATAAAATAAGTATATAATTTGAAATATCATAATTATTAGTAATAATATATTATTTTCAAAAATATATATTATTGTGATAATAAGTCTTTAAGGGCAGCAATTAAATCTAACAAAGGGATATATTTTATGAAAAGTCACCTCTTTCACCAAACAATACATTCCCCCCATGAGTTGCCTACCTTGAATGGTATAAATAGAAGGAAGGAAAATAAGGAAGAGGGGAAGACATGGAGAAATAGAACAGCAACAACAATGATTGTTATGCATTGGAATCTAGAGTCATTTAATATATATATATTATCTAATAGACATACAAGTATATATACATAGATATAGATAAATCTTATAATGAATAATATCATTATCAATGAATAAATAATATATATATGAATAAGGAAAGAATATATATATATATGAATACTAATGGATATAGTAATTATATATATATATAAATATGGGTAAGTAGATAGGGGAATCACTGGTGAATATACAATAATGATACTTGCAGCAATTATTAAGCCTTATAAATAATTATGACTCTTTAATATGAACATAAGTAGACTATGCATATCTTTTCTTCATCCTATGATCAATCCAATATAAGGTTGAAGGAAGACGATTAAGGAATAAAGAGGCATGGGAAGCCATAGCCATGCAGAAGTGTATTTCCCAGGCTAAACTCGCAACGAGGCACATACCTAGTGCGACTGGGTGAAACTAATTGGAACCACTGGACTGTGTAACCCCGAGTTTATGATTGATCGACCTGGTCATCAACATACTTGGGAACAGTAACTATAAATAAACCCCTGAAAATATATATGATCCCGCCAAGAGAGTTGAGTCATGACCTAAGTGGTTTGTCTGTAAACCCCATCTAGGCTTCCACCCCGTTGGCCCTAAAACCTGAGTTGGGCATAGTGCCCTGTTGGCTCAAGGCAAGGGTTGGGTCCTGGAGGGATGGGGGATTCCACATATAATTGCCCCGTTGGCCTAAGATAAGGGTTGGGCAATAAAAGGTGGTAGACCGTTGGCCCCTTAGGGAACTCTTCTCTCCTGATGGGTTAAGTGGATTATATCTTATTTGGGATACTAGATGTTAATGCTAACAGATATGTTGTTAATATGTCGAATACAAGACTCAAATTTAGGATTATTGAAACTAGGAGAACATTCCTTTGAGAAGAAGAAACCCTAAACCTAATCAACGAGCAAATCCTAGGACAAGACAGGTATGGAACATTACATAAAAAGAGTGTTTACTTGCATAAAACCTTATCCCAGCATATATCCGAGAGTTCAGAGCCTCAGCCATATTCTACGGAGACGACGGGTTCAAGTTATCCAACCCATCCATTTCGCTCCTATGCCCTCATGCTTTGTTTATCTTGAGGAGATAGGATAGTTTAGAAGATAGCTTAGTCATAGTTAAGACCTACAAAAACCAGAGAAAATTTTAGCTACAGTGCATTGTAATTATGCACCCTTGTGTCCTGCTGCTGAGTAAAAAAGATAGAAACCTTAGTACCCTTTTTTACGTAGAACATCAGCAAAGAGAGATCTTCCTCTCTATAATTTGAAGAGAAATACTATAACACTTGCAATAGTTGTTTGTTTCCAATAAGCAATCCAGAGGTGCTAATTGAAACGCCAACAAAGTTTTTCGTCCTCAATGAAGTCAAGACCTTTCAGTCCACCAGGAAACCCTTATCACTTTTCTTCAAAATATGAATGTGCAAAAGAGCTCACAAAATGGCTTTTATATTCCCCTCCAATTTCCCACTCCCAAGTTGGCAATTTAAATTTTATTTTATTTAATTTATTTTCCTACCTTACAACTCCTTTAAGTTGGCACCAACTTTATGATATAAAATAATCTTTTAAAAAACCCCTTATATTTCCTTTATCTTAAAGTCATTTAAATTAATAAATAACACATTATGATTAAAGTTAAAACTTTTAATTTAACTTTAGTATTACGTTATTTAAACATGAAGTTCTAAACCATGATAGCTGCCAAGATAAACCCATGGTAAAAATCCGGCAACATTCTCGATATAGAAAGACTACCAACTGACTAGGTCGCTAACCACCATATGACTTACTAAAAATAGTGTGGACAAAGTGTCCAAATCATGCTCCGGAAGGTACACAACAATAACCCTAGAAACACTGAGCTGGAAAACACCAACTAAGCTCAAATGGTTGGCTGACAAGCCACAAACGCCCTCAAAGGGCCCCCTAACCATCCTATTAGTCCATGGAGACCAAGTGATTGACTAACCTCAGCAACTGATGACTGCCTAGGGAAAGGGGACAACAAATTATAACAGCCCAACTTTTTTGTTTTAAGTATTGTGGATCAGGAGATTCCATGGTGTTTTTTATTTAAGATACTATTTTTGAGAGACTTTTATGGTATGGGAGCATTTCCAATTCTTAGTTCATCACCATGATGACTACCTTCTATTCAATTTTCTATGACCTTTTAAACTCGTGTTGTACAATTGCTAAGAATCACAAGACAAAGGGACCTACAAGGCACATAAGCACTTCTAACCATTTACTAGGAAGAGCGAGGAACTTTGTCTTGTATTTTTAACCAATGTACATCTTGAGTTAAAAATGTCAGAGAAATCATTTTTCATGGAAAATAGTCATTGTAGTAAGGACTTGAGCATTGAAAATTCCACAAAAATGATAGACTAAACAATCATTACTAGTGTGGACTCTGAAGAGCTGCATTGGCCTGATCAATTGCAAGGTACTCTTGAGACTAGAGTTGTTAGTTTGTTAAAGGAATAATTATCCAGTTTTGTGGTTTTGAATGCTATGTGGATAAAGTGAGCTTAATGTGTTCTCAACTCCACTATCATATTTTATTGAAGTTATGATGGATAATGCCTTTGAAATATTAAAGCTCCCATATAATCCTTATCTGTGCAGCTGCAGCAGGATTTGGGAAAGGAATTGATCATTATTTTGAACCTTTTCTTTTCCTCTTTAATTGAACCAGAGATGGAAATAGATAAATCTATCATCCATCCAATTTATTTTCATTGGAAGGTAGGATAGCTGCATCTTTTGCTTTTTTTCTTACAACTGAATTCCTGTTGCTTGGCTATACACCTATGATATATAATGTCATGTTTTCCTGGATTAATTTGGTTATTTATTCTTAAATCTGCTTTGAGATATTTTTGTGGAAACCAAGTGATGAATCTGTTGCTGTATCCTGAGGTGTTAGCTTAAGGCTTGAGTTATTAATTTGAAGTACTACAGAGGTGGAGTTTTTCCATAACTGTAATTCCATGAAAAAGAATAAACTTGCCATTTGCATGTTTTTCTATGTTTGCAGGGTGGAATTGTTTACTCCAACAAAGTAGTGATGATATCTACTCCATGTGCAAACAGAATAGTGGAGAACAAGGCTAGTCATGGACTGGAGTCTACACTAACCATTCACAAGTAGGAGAGCCGATTATACTAGTTTTTAAATTATTGTTTCACATGTCATTCTTTTGTTGATCTTACAATGCAGAATCACAAATATCATTGACATAAAGAGTATTACAAGATTCCTTCTTTTTAACATTGGTTGCAGAAACAAGATTATTCGTGTGCCATATGGTTTGGATGATACCATATGGAATCCTGCAACGGACAAATATCTGCCTGCAAAGTTCTCAGCTGAAGATTTCAGTGGAAAAGGTAAATGCAGAACAGCATTAAGGCGATGTGTGGGCTTATATGAAGCTCAAGAAGTCACTGCCATTGTAAGTTGTGGAATTCCTTATTTCTTTGCCCTTCATATAGTATATTTTATATTTATCTTTCTTTCTTCCTCTGAAATATTTTTTATGCGCTCTTTTTTGAAGTGGGGTGTAGACAGATAGCATTTGAGCTTATGAGGATTTTATAGGTAAAGATGATAGAAGTTAAAGACACCAAGGATTATGAGAAATTTTGCAAGCATGCAATACAAATAATATTGATAATATGCCTGCCTAATTGAACCAATCGGGACACAGCCGTAACAGAATCCAAGAGTTTACAAAAGACCAATCTATAAACTGTATAAATCAAGTTTTAAGATACTGGACAACAGCTTGTCATTGCATGCTGAAATATCAAGCAGAAATGACTGGGGCACATTTACACTCTCGCAGGTCCCCTACTTGATCTTGAAGCCCAAAGCAAGGTCCCTTTTAAGTAGAGCAGTCAGATCCTATTCTGAGGCTAATGACATAATGGCCTCTAGAGCAACTTCATCATGGGCTTTCCATATTGCAGCTTCTTTCTTTTAGGATAGACCTTTACCTCACTAAATCTGTGACAGCCTTTGAATTGGGGCTGTTGAAGAATGTGTTATTTGAGAAGATTGTTAGCACTTTAATTTGCACCTTTTAGTGTGACAGAAAATGAAATGGATGTATGGTAAAACTTCTCTTCAAATTAGAAGAGGAAGCTTCTTGTAAAATAAAAGCTAACTTAAAATTGGGCGATATGTACATGCAATTTACAATCTTTACAATGGTTTTTGGGGTAATTCATGTTCATATTGAATAAAATGTATATGCATATATTTTTCAGTTTTGTCTAGGTTTAAAGGCTAAGATGCTCTTTCAACACTAGGCAAAAGATTGTATGTTCTTTGACTTAAAACAAATCCTTTGACTACACACTTATGTTGTTTAGTCAAAACCATACATTGAGTAGGATAAGTACACATGGAGTTGAATCGACTAACATATAAACATGAATGCTATTGTTAAATTTAACGTAGGACTTGGTACAAAGCCATGAGCTACACCTTCAAGTTCACCTGCAATAAAAAGCTTGCAAATCTACTGAAACAATTCAACCCTTAGCACACATAATAGGACATTTCAATAAACATTTAAAAGCAAGATAGGCATAATAAATGCCATTGTATTAATAACAAATTTGGAATAGTAAAACATTAAATACTCTATGAATAACAACTCCAACAATATGCAAGCATCAAAATTATCATTGATGAAACGAAGTGCAAAAAGACCCTTATTTATATTGTTTACAAATCTATTGTATAAAAATAAATAAAAAGCTAACTGGTACTTCTAATTTATCATTGATTGCTTGCATGACATGCAAGATTTATTACAAAATTATATCCTTTAATACTAAAACTAAAAGCATGCAACCTCCACTTAAGCTCTAGATTGAATTTATTACAAACTATGACTGAACGTTAACATCTCTCACATAGTAACAGATTCAAAAATAGATGATCTAAAAATAATTGACTTTAGGCTATAATTATGAATGCTAAAAATAGCATGGACTTCTCATGCTAAAACTAGAGACCACTAAAAATAACATGGGCTATAAATAGCTTTGATTAAAAATAACAAATCCCAAAATATGCTCTTTCCTTTGACAAAGGTGATGACTAAAAATAGCACGAGTTATTTTAGCACTTCTAAATAGGCAGCCTTGGATGACTTTGATGATTCTTTAGATTTTCCTTTGGTCATGGCTAATGCTCTAAAAAACCTTGAAAACATTTACTTTGACATTTTGAATCTCTTTGATAGTTGTGTACTTTTGCTCTACACACCAATATGCTATAAAACAAATTTTGAACTTGTACTTTTAATTTCCTTTGTATAGGTGCACACTTCATCACTCAGTGTGTTCTTGACAATTGATGAATTTGTTTGAGAAAACATACCCTCCTTATATAGGTGTGCACTTGCCTCTTGGCCCACACCTACTAACGGGTTTTTGCAAACCAATCCTTTTTTCCCTTTATGAGGTGTGTCCTCAGTCTCAAGTGCACACCTGTGAATGTAAATTTTATTTTTCTGTAGTGAGGCGTGTCTACTTAACTAGGTGTGCACCTATACATTGGAATGTGATCATGACTTGCTAATTTCCTTAAAATACATGCATCTGTATTTCCCACGCACACCTATACATTGGCCTTCTAAGGTGTGAATTTTTCGTCTCTAATTGAGGCATTCCTCTACGTTGAGTTGGACATCATCATGAAACAAATAGAAATGAACTATCTTGTAAGATGTGCACCTCTATTTTCTTACATGTCTAAAAATTGATCACTTCATATAGGCTCATTTCAACTAATGTACATTTGTCTATGCTTAGAAACAAATAAGTTCTAAAAATACCTTTGTATTGGCATGCTTTTGAAATGACGGATGCATCTGCATAATGACCTTTTGACCTGCTTTTGGCCTCAATTGACATGCCCTTAACCCTATGGTGCATGTCACGCCTACACATTAATCACGTGCTTGTCTATTATTCACATGTTGTGCATCCTTAGCACACTTTTAAACACACAAAAAAATAGTGATTTCATGCACAAGTCCAGTTAGACCCCTTGTGCACTTGTACAATAAGTTCAAGTTCTCCTCTGTGCACTTTGTATTTATGTGCCTAATCTTTCATGTGTGCACCAAAAGAAAAAACTATAACTAATGTCTCCCACACGCCTCTAAAAACTCTTCATTCTTGACGTGCCTTCAAACTAGCAATTTTTTAATCTTTTGCAAAAACGTGCACCTATGCTTAGATGCACCCTAAACATTATTCTTTAGATTTTCAAAATTCCATCTTCTAAGCACATCGAAAAAATTGCAAACATTTGGTGTCTTTTTTAAAGTTTTTTGATTCTACCACATGCACTTGTCTTATTAAATTGGATTTTTTTCTTTGTTCAGATACACTCAAATCCTCTCATGGGCCTATAGAATCTCTTTGTTCCTTGGATGCATCATTGATCTCAAGTGCTCACTTTTCCTCTAGGGTGAATGTAAACATGAAATAGATTCCTTTATGAGGCATGCCCCCATACGCTAGACTTGGGAATTTCAAAAAATTGTCGTTTGAGTTTCAATGTGCATTTGATCTCCTAGGCACACCTTCATTAAACATTTTCTTTAAATTTTGTCTTCTATGTGTGCCTGCTTCTAGGTGCCTTTGTATTTTTTTTAAAGATTCTCCTTTTGAGGCACACCACTCCACTTCTTTAGTGTGCACCTTTGCACTACACAAAATTTTGAAAGTTTACATTCCTTTATTCTGGTGTGTGTGCATCTTGGCATGTACTTGGACACTATGCAAACTTTTGACATATGTTTTGAAGCGTGCCACTTCCAACACACATGTCTGACCTTTGCAGATGAAATCAACAAAAAATTTGTAACGTTCCCTATTGGACAACCTTAGGAAATATGCAATCTTCCTAATATGTGTAAGCTGTAATAAGTAAAAATGCCAAAGTAGATGCCAAACTCCAATGAAATAAATGTTGATCAGCAGTACAATAAGTAGGAATATATTTAGGAAACCCTTATTGGTCAAATTATTCAACTATGAAACAACAGATCTAACCTTCCACAATCTGTTATGAATTTAAGAAAACTCTCAAATGACAAACTAACCAATTGTAATGGAAGATTTGCATTATTTATGGGCTGATATGAACTCAAAACCCTCATATGTACCTCATCTTTAAATTAGAAATGACAGATTTGATCCCTAATGATAATAACTAGAAATGACAGCCAAAATAATTGGAAATAAATTGATTTTAGCAATACTAAGTCAGATCAGTGTTTGCATTGGCTTGCAACTAATTATGGAATCTTTTATTGATTTCAGCTCATGAACAATCAGCAATTTCACTCACAATAGACCATAGAATTGTCTAACAGGCAGAAACCCTCATAATGGCGCAAATTAGACTATACATAGGTTGGAATGAAGGTGCAACAGTCATAAATAATCTGAAATGGTATGGAAAATGTCCCAAATGATGGGGGATGGAAGGAATGTTGCACAACAAGTCTTGAAATGGCAATTAAAGGTTGGAAATCAGTAACAGATGTCTGAAACAGCAATTCAAGTTTAATGACAACAACATATCATGACAGTATGTCAGTCAATATTCATGGGATGTTGTACAATGCTTTCAATAGAGAGTGACAGTGGCATAAAAACCTTCAATTATTGTCTGAAAACTCCCTCAAACAAGTGCAAATGACTAACAATAGCAGATCTATTACTTGAAACCTTGAAAACCAACAATGAATGCTTGTATAGCAGCAAGACCTGAAATGTGGCAGTTGGAAATATTGTGGACAACAGCCCAAAGTGAGGTGTAGTAGTTGATATCCTCCAAATTCAAGGAAATATAAATATTATGATGATATCCGATATGTTTGATTACAAATACCCTATCCATCCAAGGTCAACAATCAAAATTTTCAATCAATCTTCAACAAATGTGCACAATTGTGATCCCCGGATTGAATTACCTCTCATGGATAAGAAGATTTTCTTCCACAAACCAAATGTGGAAACCAAGAGGGTTTTCGTCTTGGAATTCTTTAATCTCCAAAATAGAAGGAATAACAAAATGACAAAATGGATCATTTTCTTTGAGAAAATGGCTTTCTTTTATAGTTGCCTTTTTGGGCCCTCCATTTGAATTTACTTTTCCCAAGTGTTTTAGAAAACAATCACTTTTTAAATAAAATATTACATAGTTTCTATAATAATATTTAAGTTGCCCTTTTGAAAATAAAGTGGTTGGGCTCAACTTAAAATATTATTATTAAATTATTTGCCTTATTTTATCCCTTAGCCCATGGGAAATAAAGAATAAGCTACAAGTCTTCAATTAATTCTTTAGCTTTGAAAAGGGGACATGCCAAAGTTTGCCTTATTAGGTGTGTGCCAAGACCCTAGGTATGCACCTATCTTTATGACTTTAATTTTAAAAAGGAGACATGACAAATTTTGCCTTATTAGGTGTGTGCTAGGACCCTAGGTATGCACCTCTCTTTATAACTTGGCCAATTCATGGATTTCAAATTCCCCTTTCCCATCAAGACGGATGCCTTAAATACCATCTTTCCATAGTTTTGCAAACATTTAGAAAAGGATAGAAAGATGACAAGATGATATAGAATGCACAACTTGATCATGACTTGGTGAGGAAACAATAGACGAGTTTTAAAACATGACACAATATGAAATTTTCATATGTGTAGAACAAAGATGATGTAGACCATTGAGAGCCTTGGATTTCGCCTATTGTTACCATTATGATTTATGAAACTTTTGAGGAATGTTTTCTTGCACATGTCTATCTCAGCCTCAAAAAGGGAAACTTTAAATATCAACTACATATATGCATATACATACATCTCATTTTCCTTTACACAACCCTCATGCCCATGTAGCAAAACATGGTGAAGCAAGTCATAAGCCCCCCAATGTTTTTACCTCTAATGAAGGCTCTTGCCAAATATTTCATGAAATTTTGCCACTAGATGTTTCTCTCTCATGCCCTCTACCTAATTAGCACCAAAATCGGTATCCCTACAAAACTGTGTTATATGTCTAATTTTTTCAGTCAATGTCCTTGATATTATAGTCGATGCTAGTAAAGGAAATCCTTCTTATCAATATGTCAAGTTAACAAGTTTTGGCCATAGTGGCTTACTAACCATGTTCACAAAATCATTCTAAGATAAGGAACAGTTAAATACAATGATCCAAGCCTCTAATAATCAAAAGACCTAGGATGAAATTGAAGATGATATCTCAACAAAGGTTAGAAGGATAGATGGCGAAGTCGATGCCAACGAGAAAGAGTCATTTGAGTGGAAAAGGTAGATGAAAAGTGCAAGATGGATAAAGCAACTTAGAAGGTAACACACCTTTTCAATAGCTTAGCTAGACAAAAATGTGGCACCAACATACAAGACAAGTGTTAGAAAGTTTCACACATTTTGTGTGGTTTAGGCAAGGAAAAGGCATGTGACTATGTAATGTCCTCGATTTCCGAGTGATCACCTTGGAGCTAAATTGAATTAATTAAATATTAAATTTCCCTGAGTAATATTTGGACATTTATATTTAATTAATTAATTAATTATTAAAGTGACTTTATTAAATGCAGTGCTCAAATATTAAATTAAGTCACTTTACAAAGGAAAAATATTTAATATTAAAAATTAAAAGGTGGAGTATAAAATGTGGTGAAAGGAATTCATTATTCTTCTTTGGAATTTTATTATCAGGAGTATTTTGGAGAGCTTGGCTTTCACGAAACTTGAGGATGAAAACCCTTGGGTTTCAAGGTGGATTGATCTCAAAATTCACATAGTGCTTATTTGATGAAATTTGTGAAGTCTGTTTCGAAGACAAATTTCAAGAATTCGATTTGATATTCAGGGATTTGTAGAGGTAAATATTGGCTTTGGAGGGATTAAATATTACTAAATTTCCCATGTGAATATTTGTTAGCTTTTACATGTATCAATTTGTCAAGGTCAACCTGTGATGATTAAGCATTATGTTTGCATAATAAACTGGAAGCTCTATGGGTAAAGCAACTACAAGGAAGTAGGTGTTGCCCATACAAAGTCTACGGGAAATATCCGATTCATATCTATGTAACTCTTGTAATAATTGAAGCTTACATTTAAGCAGGTCGAGGATAAATGTAGTGACTCTTGAGAGTTGTGGAAGGAAGTTTGAGCGCCATCTATCCTTTGTATTTTTAACATGGCAAGGTCAATACCTTGTTATTGAAGGCTAATTAATATATGGTTAGCGCAACATAAGTAGATGGTCATTGTCTTAATATGAAGGCATCGAATTACATCTCAGGTGTTAATTATCAAGTCAAGGGAGCAATGAATACCAAGACAAATTGATAAGCCATGGGTGCTAGTATTAACGGATGTACAACTGTATAGTCTCTAGTAATAGATGGTGGATGGGAGAATATATTAGTTAAGGCTGACATGAGTATACCTGTGCAGACATAGAAGTATTGGAGCCATACAATTATTACTTATGGCTGGGTGGTTCATTTGTGTCAATCATTCATTATTTACAGTGGCAATTTTATTTGAAATGGGACATTGGAATATCATTGATCACTGCCTTCTACAAGCTGGACATGGGTAATATTGCAAATAGTTACTCATTCTAGCATTAATGTCACTAATTGGAAGGGTGAATTGCTATTTCTAAGGTCATAAATTCTCTTTTACTTTCACTGAATGTGTAAACAAAATTTCACTTGAAATAGCTTTCATTCCATAAAGATTAAAAATTGATTTCAGTTTGAAGTAGAAATTTATCAATGAAAATCAAATATAAAATACCTTGCCTTATAATTATTGCAATGAAATTTTTACAATTGGAACTCACGAATCTACAAACAATTGGAAGTATGCAAATTGATTGATAAAAACCTACGAGGAAAGGTGAAAAAAGTTATTAAACCCAACCAAAGTTCTTACAGTGGTATTAGAGCCAAAATCCTGCCAGCTTGAGGGGTTATGTACACTAGTGCCAGGGCCAAACGTTATATTGAAAGAGAACAAAAATGAAAACAATTTCAATTTTTGGAATCATATCCAAAAGAGGACACATTTTCAACTACGTTAGTAGCAAGACCACTTAGAGTTGCATAGGGAATTGAAACAAAGGTGGGTCACATAGACCTTGTTAGCCTACATTCACACCTAGGGAGGAGGAGGAGGAAGAAACCCAACAAGAAGAGGAACAAGCATTGGTTGATGAGGTAATGATAGTTTATGATGAGTATCATACACTCCCTCATGCCATTAGAAATGAAATAACACTTAACCAATACATGAACCAATGGAAAGACAAGAGAAGAACGTGACAGGAACAAAGACCTTGAGGCCCACATAAGGAGTATAAGCATGCCTTGAGTAAACTCACTTTTCCTAATTTTGATGGTAGTGGGAAAAGCATGACACGTGCTTGGATACATAAGTTGGTAAATTCCTAACTCTCAAACCCATGCCAAAAGTAGAAGCAATTAAGTTTGCAACTTTACACTTGGAGGGACCAACATATGACTGGTGGCATCATTGTTTGGTGACACAAAATTATGTGTTAATTCAGTCTTATGATGAGTTTAGCAGCAAATTAATTGCAAGGTTTGATCAGAAGGATGTTAAGATGTATTTTTGGGAGTTAGCATTGATAAGGCAGAATGGTGATGTTGACAGTTACATAAATGAGTTTCAGAAGGTTGTTGTTATGGTTCCTAACATGTTAGAAAAGAGAGTGGTAATGTTGTTCACAGAGGGGTTGTATCCTAATTTGAGAGGTTTGGTGAAGACTTTCAAGCTTACTACACTACGAGATGCTATCTAGATGACGATGGATCTTGAGACTACACATCCTACACATCAGCCCCAAAAGAAGAGTTTCAAGGATATTAAACCAAAACACAAACTAGACGAGAGAATTCTCAATCAGCCTAAGCCTATGCCACCTAAGTTGGATTTTGAAACAAGGAATGAGTTGCATAGGAAGAAGTTATGTTTCAATTGAAGGAGCCATGGGAACCTGATCACAAGTGCCTTGCGAAAGGCAAAGCACATTACATAGAGGTCATCTCCGATATTGATGAGGAAGTTGTAGATATTAGTTCGGAAAGTGAACATGAGGAGTGACCATTAGAGCACGATGATACCAATATAGGAGGTATGGTGCATGGAACTATTGCCTCATTATCAGGAGTTCCTAAGTATCACCCTTTTAGAGTGAGGAGAGTGTCGAGTGGACAGTGGGTTACTTGTTTAGTTGTGTTGTACCCCAAATTAAAAAATTTGCTTCATTAAGGCATTTTGAAAGAGTCAGTTAAAATCTTGTAAAAACTGTCAAAAAGGTCAAAAAATGAAAATCTGAGGATTTGGGTTTGCTTAGAGTGACCTTGTCTACAAAACCTAGATCTTTTTTTGGCCCTAAATTTTAGGAAATTCTCAAAAAATACTTTTTTTGGGTTTTCCTAGGTTTCTTCTCAAATGGATGTTGGCAAAATTTTCTGAAAATAGAAAATTTCTAAATATAAAATTTTTGTTTCCAGGGCTCAAATTGATTTTGATTGCTTGAAAATACTTCCTCATCAGGCTGGTCCAATGAGAATTGTCAAAAGATCAGTTTTTCTCTAATGGGTCTATTTTGGTTTTTCAAAAGCTAAATCAGGAACTCCAAGGTCATCAATAGAGGTTGTTCAACTGCCAGGTGTCAAGTTCGAGGTCTCAAGCACTGCACAAATCAAATAACGGTGAGCACGGAGCAGAGAACTCGAAGAGGAAAGCTGGGAGTTAAAAATGCAAATTCAAAAGAAAAAAAAATTAACTCTAGGAGGTTGGGCACCATGCTAGTATGCGGATTAGAAACGGACAACTATGCATAGATAAACTGCTCTTCAAATTAGGAGGGGAAGCTCCCTCTTCGCTAATGATGCTTAAAGAAAGTAAACTAAACTATTTGCCAATCTTTTTGTTCTCAACTCAAAGGACAAGGTTATAAAACTCTAGCGTCGTAACTGAGGTTTTCTCTTTCGGAATTTCAACTACAACTAGGCCTACTCTAATGACGCTTCTAGCTACTTAAGTAAACTTGGAGCTTAAGTATTAGAAGTAAACAAGGAATGATTTGGTAACATAGATACTTACACAAACTCTCTTCCAACATACACTTGAAGACTCATTGTACTTTTCAATGCAAGCTGAAATAAAGATTATATAAGCAGAACATATAAAACAAAACCCAAAAGAGTAGATCAAAGCAAATGAGGCATAAGATTTCTTTTCTCAAATTTCTAATAACGATTACACTATTGGGACAGCAGGATTGTAGCAATAACAGGCTTACAGTTTTGCGATCAAACCATAATACACTTAACACAAATTACACATGAACTGAACAATATCTTGCAGCAAAAGGCAAGCATGCAAGCTTGCTCTTACACTAAGTGAATAGACACTGAATAACAACTTGCAAGCAAAGTAGGCTCAGCAATTTTCTATCACAATAACGGTTAAAGAAAAATGGGCAAGGCTGCCCTTATTTATACACAAGCGAGGAGTAGGAAACCTTAAAATCTCCTTGCTTTTACAACAAGACTTGCCAACATGCAAGTTTTATTTCTACAACTGAAACATGACAACTAACAAACAACCTGCTGAAAGCAAAAAGAAAGGAAAGCTCCAACTATTATAATTTGATATTTCTTCTTTCTCAAAGAATAGATAAGCATGAGAGAAGAATAGCAAGAAAACTCAGAAAAGGCATCAAGTTAACTGCTTCTTTAAGTTATATTCTTGGAAGTCTTTGCTGCCCCAAAAAGATGACTTCAAACATGCTAATTTTGGCGACTTTGCAACTAGAGTGATGACCTCTTTTAAATATATCCTTTTGCTTCAGCATATGTTTTTTACCCTGTGTGTGACCATCTTCTGCCATTCCTCTGTTTCTTCTGCAACTTTTTATGCTTTTGACACTTCTCTTGATTTTTCAATGGAAGAATATTGTACGATGAAAATCTTGAATCTTGACTATGAACACGCCTATGTCTAGAAAAGTTTTGCGCAAACTACTGAAAACAAGTTTTTGAATTTTCTTGAAAAATCATATTCCCGAAAAGAAACTGAGGTCTAGGTTTTGTAGAGAATGTCGTTCTCAAAAGGCCCAAATCGATGAAAACTAGAAAAACTATTTTTTTCAAGAACTTGCAAGATGTTCAATTTTTGGCCGAAAAAAGATGAAAAACTAAGATATGGGTTTTCAAGATAACTATATTCTGAAGTAACCTAGATTGTTAGTTTTTTGAAAAAGTTGATCTTTCCTCAACATGCAAAGCTTCGAAAAATAGCTGAAAAACTAGGATCTGGGTTTTGTAAACAATTTCATACTGAATAGACCTAGATTATTAGATTTTGAGAAAACTGAGGTTTTCTTGAAAAAGTGTTGAAAAGGTAGATTCTTGAAAATATAAAATTTTCCAAACTTGAAGAGGATGAAAAACCAAGCAAACCCAGATTGATGGAATTTGAAAAAGATGACTCCCTTCTTTTGAAATGTGATGCCCTGGAAAAATAAAGCATGGAAAAGTGAGCCTCTGTGCATCCCAATCTCAAAACCACGAAGAACATTGAAAAAGCACCACATTTTGGCCTCCAAATCTTGATGTAAAGAAAATTGTACGTTTCCTCCTCTGGATGCTAACTTGCAAAAAGTGAATAATGAATGCCAAAAGCCTTCTTTAATAGGTTTTGAGGATGAAAATGCTTTATTCTCTAGCTTAAAATCTTTGAAGCCAATCTTGAGCCATAAACATCGAATGTAGACGTTGTTTTGAATGATGCATGATGAAATTCAGAAATTTCACTAAGGCATTGAACTTGAGCTCCTTTACATGGCAGACTAAGCCATTTTTTTTCTAAAATTTTCTACTTTTTGCTTGATAAAATGCATCCCTTTGATCTTCAATTTCGGACACTAGATGAATCCTATGAATTGGCTGACTAATCCATTGCAAATCCTGATCAAATCGGAGATGATTTTTCTCAAGGCAGCATCTGCTAAAAACATCATCTAAACCCTCAAAATCTTGGGCGCCCCTGGCTAGCCCAAGTCCTCTTGACCTAGATTTTTTTTCTATGTTCTTCAATTTTTAGTGTTTTTTGATCTTCAGATGAATTCACAATTCTGGCTACTCATGAGCTCTAATGAACTGGAGGCTAGATTCGTTGGAGAGCTTGTCGAAACTGGAGAACATCTTCCTAGAGGTAACTTGTCCTGAAAAATTCATCTGGTGTCCTAAATTCCTAGGCGCCCCTAGCCACCTGGGGCAGCCAACCTTGCCAGAGTTGGATTTTTTTTCTATGTTTTTCATTTCTTCTCTTCATTTTCTCTATTTGTTCAATCTGCGGTATTTGATCTCTGCAGTACTTGAGACCTCGAACTTGACACCTGGTAGTTGAACAACCTCCATTGCTGACCTTGGAATTCCTGATTTAGCTTCTAAAAAAGCATAATAGACCCATTAGAGAAAAATTGATCTTTTGATGATTTTGACTGGACTAGCCTAATGAGGAAGTATTTTCAGCCAATCAAAATGAATTTGAGCCCTGGAAACATGTTGGCGTTTCAATTCGCACCTCTGGAGTGTGTATTGGAAATGGACAGCTATGCACAATATTAACTACTCTTCAAATTAGGGGGGGAAGTTCCCTCTTTTGTTGATATGCATAAAAAGTAATCTAAATTCCTATCTTTTTGACTCAACTGGTAGAGGCACAAGGTTATAAAACTAAATACATTGTAGCTAAGGTTTTCTTTGGTTTCGCAGAGCTTAACTACAACTAGGCTAACTTTTAATCTATCCTATTTCCTCAAGAAAAATAGAGCAAGAGGGTCTAGGAGCAATTTGGGAATGGTTGACGATAACTTCTATCTCAAGATTCCCAAGGAGGTGAAACACTCTATTCGAGGTGTAGGCTGAAATAAAGGTTATTGGAAACAAACATGAAATAGCAAGCTAGTTCTCAGGATTCCCAAGGAGGTGAAACACTCTATCCGAGGTGTAGGCTGAAAAGAAGATTACTATAAATAACATCAAACGATAATCCTTCTTTCTAAATTGCCAAGGAGGTGAAACACTCTATCCGAGGTGTAGATTGAAAGAAAGATTATTGAAACAGCAATAGTAAATCTGGGACAACAAATTGCATGATGAAACCAACACACAATAAACGATCGAACCAACTTTATATAAAACATAGTGAACCAATACATAATAGCAATATTGCAGGCAAGGTAGCACAACAATTTGTTATTACAAGCAAAAGTTAAACAATAATGAGCATGCTTGCTCTTATTTATAGAAGCTCAAAGGAGTAGGGAACCCTAAAATCTCCTTGAGTTAACATTAGTTCTTGCCAACATGCAAGATTTATTCCTAAGTCTAAATGTATGCAACTTAATAGTTAATTGGAAAAACTACCTCAGTTAATTGATTTTAAACTAAACTAGAACTCCAAATGTACACAAGTGACTCCAAAATAAACATGCACAAAAGGTGGGACAGCGAGTTAACTTGGAAAGAGGCATCAAGTTAATTGATGTGTCTAATGTTTGTCTTGGAAAGGTGGGACATCCATGACTAATAGTTCACTAGCCTTGACCACGAGCAATCAACTCCTCCAACAAGTTGTTATTTGCGTCACCATCCGGAGCACTGATACTCCTCTAAAGTACTTGATGTCTTCGCAGCATCTCTTCACCATCTGTGATCTGACTCTGCAGTTCTCTTCCACTCTTGGCCGCCTCATGAAATTGTGTTGGCATGGCTGCAAGTTGACTCTCAACTTACAGCCAGCTGAATCACTGCTAAGAATGCTACGAATGAGTTTTGTAAACTTTGACTGCACGTCAGCAAGCTCGATCTATTCACTATCCTCACGCTGATACTGGCAAGGGACTTGTGACACGAAAGAGGGAGCTTCCCCTCCTAATTTGAAGAGCAATCAATTTGTGCATAGTTGTTCATTTCTAATTCACATACCAGAGGTGCGAATCGAAACTCCAACAAGTTTCCAGCAAGCTCTCCAACGAATTCAATGGTGAACTCAGAAGATTTGCTAGTCATCAGATATTGTGGATCGAACAAACAGAGAAAATGAAGAGAAGAAATGAAAAGCACAAAAAAAAAAATCTAACTCTGGCACGGTTGGGTGCCCTAGGTAGCCAAGGGCGCCTAAGAATTTAGGACACCAAATGAAGTTTTCAGGACAAGTTACCTCCAAGAAGATCTTCTCCAGTTTCGACAAGTTGTCTAACGAATCTAGCATCCAGTTCATCAGAGCGCCTAAGTAGCCGGAATTGTGAATTCATCTAAAGATCAGAAAACACTAAAACTTGAAGAACATAAAATAAAATCCAAGTCAGGAGGACTTGGGCACCCCAGCTAGCCAAGGGTGCCCAAGATTTTGAGGGTTTAGATGATGTTTTTAGCAGATGTTGCCTCCAAAACAATCATCTCCGATTTGATTAGGCTTCGCAATGGATCAGTCAACCAGTTCACAGGATTCATCTAGTGCTTGGAATTGAAGATCAAAGGGATGCATTTTATCAAGCAAAAAGTTGAAAATTTTAGAAAAAAAATGGCTAAGTCTGCCAAGTAAAGGCACTCAAGTTCAATGCCTTAGTGAAATTTCTAAATTTCGTAATGCATCATTCAAAACAACGTCTACGTTCGATGTTTATGGCTCAGGATTGGCTTCAAAGATTTAAAGCTAGAGAATAAAGTGTGTTCATCCTCAAAACCTATTTAAGAAGGCTTTTGGCATTCATTATTCACTTTTTGCAAGTTAGCATCCAGAGGAGGAAACGAGCAATTTTCTTTACATCAAGATTTGGAGGCCAAAACATAGTGCTTTTTCAATGTTCTTCGTGGTTTTGAGATCAGGATGCACAAAGGCTCTATTTTTCCAAGGCATCACATTTCAAAAGAAGGGGGTCATCTTTTTCAAATACCATCAATCTGGGTCCACTTGTTTTTTCATCCTCTTCAAGTTTGGAAAATTATATTTTCAAGAATCTACTTTTTCCACACTTTTTCGAGAAAACCTTAATTTTCTCAATATCTAATAATCTGGGTCTATTCAATATGAAATTGTTTACAAAACCCAGATCCTAGTTTTTCAGCTATTTTTCAAAGCCTTGCATGTTGAGGAAAGATCAGCTTTTTCAAAAAACTAACAATCTGGGTTGCCTCAAAATATAGTTATCTTCAAAACCCATATCTTAGTTTTTCAGCTTTTTTCGGCCAAAAATTGAACATCTTGCATGTTCTCGAAAAAATCAGTTTTTCTAGTTTTCATCGATCTGGGTCTCTTGAGAACGACATTCTCTACAAAACCTAGACCTCAATTTCTTTTTGGGAATCTTCTTTTTCAAGAAAATTCAGCAACTTGTTTTCAGCAGTTTGCACAAAACTTTTCCGGACATAGGCATGCTCTCAATCAAAATTCAAGATTTTCATCATGTAATATTCTTCCATTGAAAAATCAGAAGAAGTGTCAAAAGCATAAAAGTTGCAAAAGAAACAAAGGAATGGCAGAAGATGGTCACACACAAAGTAAAAAATATATGCTATAGCAAAAGGATATATTTATAAAAGGTCATCACTCCAATTGCAAAGCTACCAAAATTAGCATGTTTGAAGTCATCTTTTTGGGGCAGCGAAGACTTCCAAAAATAGAACTTAAAGTAGCAGTTAACTTGATTCATTTTCCGAGTTGTCTTGCTATTCTTGTCTCATATTTATCTATTCTTTGAGAAAGAAGAAATATCAAATTATAATAGTTGGAGCTTTCCCTACTTTTTGCTTTCAGTAGATTCTTAGTTAGTTGTCATGTTTTAGTTTTAGAAATAAAGCTTGCATGTTGGCAAGTCTTGTTGTAAAAGCAAGGAGATTTTAGGGCTCCCTACTCCTCGCTTGTGTATAAATAAGGGCAGCCTTGCCCATTTTTATTTAACCGTTATTGTGATAGAAAATTGTTGAGCCTACTTTGCCTGCAAGTTGTTATTCAGTGTTTGTTCACTTAGTGTAAGAGCAAGCATGCATGCTTGGCTGCAAGATATTGCTTAGTTCATGTGTAATTTGTGTCAAGTGTATTTTGGTTTGATCGCAAAACTATAAGCTTGTTCTTGCTACAATCCCGTTGTCCCAGAAGTGTAATCGTTATTAGAAATTTGAGAAAGGAAATCTTATGCCTCATTTGCTTTGATCTACTTTCTCGGGTTTTGTTTTATATGTTCTGCTTATATAATCTTTATTTCAGCTTGCATTGAAAAGTACAATGAGTCTTCAAGTGTACGTTGGAAGAGAGTTTGTTTAAGTATCTGTGTTACTAAATCGTTTCTTGTTTACTTCTAATACTTAAGCTCCGAGCTTACTTAAGTAGCTAGAAGCGTCATTAGAGTAGGCCTAGTTGTAGTTGAAATTCTAAAAGGGAAAAGCTCAGCTACGGTGCTAGAGTTTTATAACCTTGTGCTCTTAGCTGAGAACAAAAAGATTGGCAAATAGTTTAGTTTACTTTCTTTAAGCATCATCAGTGAAGAGGAACCTTCCCCTCCTAATTTGAAGAGCATTTTATATGTGCATAGTTGTCTGTTTCTACTCCACATACCAGAGGTGCGAATTGAAACGCCAACAAGTTGATAGCGAGGTGACTCATAATTTCATTGATGAGGGTCTAGTGGTGAAGAGGGGATTGCAGGTTGAGGATTTTCCAAGCTTCAATGTTATGATGGATTCAAAATGAGTAGTGCTAGGAAGGTTCCTCAGTTGAGCATTCAGTTGAGTGACTATATAGTCATTGATGATTTCTACGTGATTGGGATTGGTGACATTGATGTTGTTCTGGGAATCCAATGGTTGCATTCACTTGGTAGATACAGTCAAGATTTTCAAGTGATGGAGTTGGAGTTTATGTCAAATGGGAAGAAGATAGTGTTGAGAGCTTTAGTGGATGTTGTGTCGAAGGTAGTGTTGGTGTGCGTTTTAATACTCATCGAACACAGAATAAAATGCCCAAAGACACTTTATCCTCTCTTGAAAAGTTACTACATATGCTAAGACTGCAAAGAAGGTCGTATAGCCACTCCAAGGTTTCTTTCGTCAAGTCATGACACGTGGATAAGATCAGTGGGCGTTGTGATATGCTAGTATCACAAAGGGACATATGCTAGGAGTCATTCAATTCAGAAGTTAGGGCTCAAGCGGATTGGACATTTAATGCTCTTCTCATTGGGGTATTTCAGATTTCCAAAAAAAATGCAAAAAGATGAGGGTTTAGAAGTATAAACTACGCCTAAGAACTCAAGAGACGGCAATGATTGGATGAAACTGGATTAACCACACTTTGTTTTGCCTCCCTCGGACAACTACGCAAAGTGGGTGCAATCTTCAACGGAGGTGATAATAATTTTCATGTCTAAACTAATAATTATTCAAACTGAAGTTAAGCATCCACAATTTTAAGAGCTCGGGCTAACTTTACGCATTGGATACAAATCATCTATCCAAAGAAAGTATGAGCTGAATTTCATCAATCACCGCTATGAGATCTTTCATTCACTAACAAACATTCAAATGGAAATGCTAAATTAACTTTAATCTAAGTGTTGAAGGAGAATATGTAACCTTGCACACCACTTGAAAATAAAAGTGATTCTAAGCAAATCATGCACAAGAGCTTTTATTAACAGAAATGGTATAATGCAACAATCTCATACCACTCACTTCACACCTTACAAATGAGGAGTGAGCTCAATTTATAGGCTCCTCGATTACAATTCAATAGCCAAGATTGATTTCGAATCAATGGCTGAGATTACAAAATAAAACCCTAATTAGGGCTTGTCATAGTTAACTACCTCTCGACCAATGAGAAAATTGCATTTTGGGACACTTGTCCTTCTTGCTAAATATAAACCAATTCCATGGATAAGTCAAGTTCATTGAACCTAGACATGCTGACTTGGAACAATTTGATTGGTTGGAAGATGACAAGGCGCCACCTCAGCGTGTTGGATGTCCTCCTTGGTCTCCTTGTTCTTTTTCCATGCACTTGCTTTAGAATATCTTTCTTTGCCAATGACTCTATCCTTTGTGCTTGTTTCTTCCTGGCTTTGATCTTGGATTTCCTTTGAGATTTTGATTTCTTCTTCTCACTTGCATTTGAAGTCTGGAAGTCTCTCCTTGGAGCAATTATTGAACTTTTCCTTCCTAATTGCTTTGAAATTCCTTCAAGTGCCCTGAATTTGGAGAAGAACTCTCCTGTGCTTTCACCACAATGGAGGAAATTGGAACTTTCTTTGTAAAGTATTTCCCATACTTAGCCAAATTTTTGCTATTCAATTTCATTCTAAAACGCCTTCATGTGGACCATTCAACGCTTAGCCAAGATTTTGGCCATCTTTATGCTCAAATGAACTTTGCCTGTAGATTTGTCTTCAATTTTGAGTTTGGCTTGTGCTAAGTAGGGCAGACTCCATCCTTGGGCAAGAATTTTATTCATTTCCTCTTAATTCCTCTTCATTTTTCTTGTTTTCTTTCCAACACTTAGTCAAAATTTGATCCTTTTATTGTAGAAAAATTCCACATTTCGCCATTTTTTGCTTCCTCTTAGCAAAGTTTACCATGTTTGTTTCTAACCTTGGCGGACTTTGGCACATGTCATGCCAATTTTCTATTATGCTTGAGCGGACTTCCTCATTGGCAAGCCAATTCTTTTTCTTTCTCCCTGGCGGACTTGGTTGTGTCTTGGACATCTTCAATCTAGCCTTGGCAAACTTCATGATTGGTTTTCCATGTTGGGCGGAGTTTCTCATTGCTTAGGGAATTTTCTTGACACTTAACCAAATTTTGAAATTTTATTCTCCAAGGTATCAACACTTAGCCAATTTTATGAGTTTTCCTTGGCGGACTTCATAGTTGTTGTGCCACTTTGCTCATTTGCTAAAGCTAAGTTTGTCTTCCTTATGCTATTCCCATCTTACTCTGGGGCGGACTTCATCTTCTCTTGGACAAGGCGGACTTTGAAGCCGGTCGGACAAGATGCATTTTCCTCTGGGCGTACCTGACCTTGTGGCTGGACATCTTCATGGCGGACTTCATCTTTGGCTAGACCATGTGTACTTCTCTATGGGCAGACTTTGACCTTGATCTGGACAATGTGCCTGCTTCCTCTAGGCAAACTTTGCCAATTTCTTGCCGACTTTTATGCTAGGCAGACTTCATGATGCCTATGCCATTTCTCTTGGGTGGGCGGACTTGGAAGCTTCTTTGCCATCTCACATCTCTCCTCTAGGCGCTTCATGCCTTAGATATTTTCCATCTTGCTTGAGGGCGGACTTTGGAGTCTTCTTGCCAATCACACCTTTTCAATGCCTTAGAAACTGTTACCATGCTGGGGAGGGGGGCGAACTTCAATATTTTCATGCCAAGGGTGGACTTTGAAGCTGGCCAGACGAGATGCATTTTCCTCTAGGCGCACTTGATCCTGTGGCTGGACATCTTCATGGCGGACTTCACCAATGCTTGGACATGCTTCCTTGTTGGAAGGCAGACTTTGTCTTGTGCCTGCCATTGCTCCCCTTGGTGTCTAGGCGAACTTCATGTTGCCTTAGCCATTTCTTTGGGTGAACTTTTCCAATGCTTAGACACTTCTCTTCCTGTGGCAGACTTTATACTTAGCCAGACATTTGACTTAGTCAAAATTTTCAAATTTTCTCCTTCCTTCTGGGTTGGGCGGACTTGGAGGCTTCTCTGCTATTTTGTAGTTTTTTCCATGCCTTAGGAATTTCTTCAGGCTGAGAGGGGCAGACTTCACACTTGCCTTGTCATTCATGCTTTCCTTCGTGCCTTAGAATATTTTCTTCATGCTGAGGGGCGAACTTTATGTTAGCTTGGTCACCTCTCTCTCTAGGCGTATTTTGACCAATGCCTTAGAAATTTTTCTCCTTTTCCAAAGTTGGGCGGACTTGGTGCTTGTCTTGCCTATGGCAGACTTGAGGCTCTTCCTTGCCATGGGCGCACTTGATTTTGACTTGTCCAAGGGCGGACTTGAGCCTCTCCTTGACATGGGCGGACTTGACATTCTTCCTTGCCACTTCTCCTCTAGGGAAGACTTGGAGCTTCTCTGCCAAGGGCGGACTTGATGCCTTGTCAAGACATGGGCGAACTTGGAGCTTCTCCTTCCAAGGGCGGACTTGGAGCTTGCTCATTCCATGGCGGAGTTCAACTCTTTCCAAGGCATGGCGGACTTGGAGCTTGGCCTACCAATGCCTACCTTTGGCTTGCTAGAGGCAAGGGCGAACTTGGATCATGTCTGCCATTCCTTCTCATGGGCGAACTTCTCAGACTTGTCATTTTTCATCAATTTTTTACCTTTTACCTTGATTTTCATGTTGATTTCTCTCAATCTAGAGGCGTGTTGACTTCATGACCAGTGGGACCTCAAAATAGAAACTTTTCCCAAAATAGAAAAAAGCAAAAAGCATCCCTAAAAAATAGGAACTCCAGAATGGCCTAAAAATACCAAAAAGCAAAAAAGAAAAAAGCAAAAATGCAGAATCCCTAAAAAATAGAAAGTGTCAGAAATGACCGAAAGCACAGGCAATCCTTGCCTTCCGGACCTTCCAAGCCCTTCCATGACATCTAGGCACTGATACGGGCTTGAATTCTCTACTTGGCTCAAATGATTTCTACAAAACTCTAACTCCTCATTGTAAATAAAATGGTGATAAGCAGTTGCGTTGCCAAGGCAAAAACCCAAAAAGGAAAAAAAAGGGGGTCCCCATTTGCAATGGGGCGATGTGTGAAATAGGTCACAACAGGTAGTGATAGCAAGGAAAATGGAGGCTTTGTTTAGTCTTGGTGAGGTTGCTTGGGCAGTCCAATACTTTGACTTCTGACTCTTCTTCAAGTGATGACAGGTAATACCGAGAGGATGACATTGGTGAGAATCATTGCCTTGTTGATATTCCAAATTTTATAGCCAAGTATGAGACAACATTGGGGAATCCAAGGTACACACAAGGCATGGCATTCCGTGATCGATTTATTATTCCTTGCTTCTTGAGGACAACACTTCTTATCACATTGGCAGGACTCAAGGTATGTAAAGATTTTGCTATCATGGATTTGGCGAGAATGTTGAGTTTGCATTGGAGACATTTTATTGAGGATTTATCAAATGAGCCATTGATGGATTCCATCTTTGAACCAGTTTTTCTTCATTCATTTTTAACTAGTGATCAAGTGTATCATATCCCTAGTTTGTTGAGTTGGCATAATTCCATCAATTTGCAGCAAGTGGGAAAATTTTCAGATTTGATTCAAGTATTTTCATCTTACACATGGATGTTTAGTGGCTGTCCTATAATACTGAGCATAAAATTTTCAGATCTTGCATTGATGATTGCAATTGATTACTTGGGTTTGTGTGCATGAAATTGTCACTTCAACACTTGGAGTTTGAGTGATGATGATTCTAAGGCTTTAGATCCAGGAATTTGCATGATTGTTAGATTGCTTCATAGGGTAATGCAGGGAGATAGCATTGTGGATTTTGGTTGTATCAAAGTGGAGCAGTGTATTCGTGGTGGAGCATTCATAAGATTAATATGGGATCCTGGTAATTGCCCATGGTATACAAGTACAAATTGCTTGGGGACAAGCAATCTTCGAGAAGGGAGGACTGTAATGTCCCTGATTTCCTAGTGATCACCTTGGAGCTAAATTTAATTAATTAAATATTAAACTGTCCTAAGTAATATTTTGGACATTTATATTTAATTAATTAATTAATTATTAAAGTGAATTTATTAAATGCAATGCTCAAATACTAAATTAAGTCACTTTACAAAGGCAAAATATTTAATATTAAAAATTAAAAGGTGGTGGAGTATAAGAGGTGGTGAAAAGGAATTCATTAATCTTCTTTGGAATTTTATTATAGGGAGTATTTTGGAGAGCTTGGCTTTTAGGAAACATGAGGACGAAAACCCTTGGGTTTCAAGGTGGATTGGACGAAAACCCTTGGGTTTCAAGGTGGATTGGACGAAACCCCAATACCATCGGGGGTGGATTTATCTTAAAATTCACGTAGTGCTTATTTGATGAAATTTGCGAAGTCTTTTTCAAAGACATATTTCAGGAATTCAATTTGATAACTAGGGATTTTCAGAGGTAAATATTGGCTTTTGGAGGGATTAAATATGATTAAATTTCCCATGTGAATATTTGTCAGCTATAGCATGTATCAATTTGTCAAGGTTGATCTGTGATGATTAACTGTTAAGTTTGCATAATAAATTGGAAGCCCTACAGGTAATAGAAACCACAAGAAGTAGGTGCTGCCCATACAAAGTCTACGGGAAATATCCGATTCATATCTGCGTAACTCTTGTAATAATTGAAGCTTACATTTAACCAGGTCGATGATAAATGTAGTGACTCTTGAGAGCTGTGGAAGGAAGTTTGAGTGCCATTTATCCTTTTTATTTCTTACGTGGCAAGGTCAATGCCTTTGTTATTGAAGGCTAATTAATATATGGTTAGCGTAGCATAAGTAGACAGCCATTGTCTTAATATGAAGGCATCAAATTACATCTCAGGTGTTAATTATCAAGTCAAGGGAGCAATGAATTCCAAGACAAATTGATAAGCTGTGGGCGCTAGTATGACAGGTGTACCTCTAGTAATGGATGGACGAATATATTAGTTAAGGTTGACATGAGTATACTTGTGCAGACACAAAAGTATTGGAGCCATACAATTATTACTTAAGGTTGGGCGTTCATTTATGTGGATCGTTCATTATTTACAGTGGCAATTTTATATTTCAAATGGGACGTTGGAATATCATTGATAGCTGCCTTCTACAAGCTATACGTAGGTAATATTGCAAATAGGTACTCATTCCAGCATTAATGTCACTAACTGGAAGGGAAAATTGTTACTTGTAAGGTCATAAATTCTGTTTACTATCCCTGAATGTGTAAACAGAATTTCACTTGAAATAGCCTGCATTCCATAAAGATTAAAAATTGATTTCAGTTTGAAGTAGAAATTTATCAGTGAATATCAAATATAAATACATGGCCTTATAATTATTGCAATGAATTTTTTACAATTAGAACTCACAAATCTAGAAACCATCAGAAGTATGCAAATTGTTTGATAAAATATGAAGAGCACAAAGATTTACTGAGAGGGGGGGTGAATCAGTAAATCAACACAAACTTTCAATTTTATTCTTTTTGAAACTTATTACAATCAACTTTTGATATGAACCAATTTCCACAAGTTGACACAACTTTACTAAAATGATTTTTTAAAAGTAGGCACCAACCTACAGATTTACAACAAGATGATTTAGTAGAATGTAGCCTACAAGGAACACCTAGACCTTTACAAATTTAGTAGGCACCTACCTACAAGGAGCACCTACCCCTAGTGCAAAGTATCAAACTTTGACTTGATGGATGTAAGACTGCCTTCAACCTGATCTGCACAAACCCAACTCTCCAATCTGCTCTATGTGATAAACAATATCACTGTAAGCCCACACAAGGAAATGGGAATCTTAGACTGATCTGCAAATCTTCAAAAAACAACCACACTTTTCAAATCTAAAATGAATTACAAATATATACTTTGATCCAAGGTTGCATCTCTTGATGAAAGAGCACAACTTTGTCTTTTCAACTTTCATTCACACCTCTTCATTAGACTGAATTTCAGTCTTAATAATTTTGATTTTGTTTTGGTTACTTCTGCTTTGTTTATTAAATTTGTTTGTAAGAATTCCTCTTCAATAAACAGATCAAATAAAACACATCCCTTCGTATCTCTTCAATCGAATGAGCACATCTTTTGGATGAAAGTTGAATCATATCAAATAAAGGAACACGTCTTAAAGAGACGTCTGATCTGGAGATGAAATGATTGGCCATCATTGTTTATCGATTTTCTAATAGGCGCCTTAGTTCATAACAAGTCTTCAAAAGAAACTCCATTCGCATCCCTTGAGAGACGCCTTTGTCTTATTCGAATTTTTAATCCAAACACATGTTTTGGATTCAGCCGCACTTTTTATCTTAACATATATACATTATTTTTGTGAGAATAATATTATAATCGATTTTTTTTTTTTAACAAAAAGTATATGTTAAAGACATTCGAGCTTGATAATATATCAACTAAATCGATCTGATTTAATCAATCTGAACCAAATCTGAATAAGCTCGATTGTACAAAAAATCTTCAAATTTGAAACTCATTAAGTCTGAATGATCTTCGATCTGAACAAGATGATCTTCAAATCTGAACGTCACTGAAGGATCTTCAAATCTGAACATCTGAGAGTCCATAAATTTTATTTCTTGTAAATCAGAATGATGATAATCTGATATTGAGCTTGAGAGTGAAGATATAGATTTGTATCTGGAACATCATTTATTGGTATTATTAATGGCAGTATGCTGAGTATCATCCTTTTCAGTGACATCAATGACAATAATCTTCAACATGATCACAGTTTGCATGCTCCAGTTTTCAGGTTTCATCGATATATTCTTGTTGAGGCATATCTGCATGATTTGTGCTATTTGTGCCATTTTGACATCAATGACAATATTTCTAACAAAATACCTATGAGGAAAGGTGCAAAAAGTTATTAAACCCAAACAGAGTTCTTACAAACTAGGATGGCTAAGTAGTTGGAAATCCATGACAAGGGCAAAAAGAAAATAAAACTGAGTGAGTTTCACCATTCTAAGGTGGCATTACCAATACAAAAGTACAATCATAGTGGCAATGGTGGATAAAAGTGTGACTAGCGGGAAGAAGTTAAAACACTAAATGATAATCACATATTTTCAATGGCATTGTCACCTAAATATAGTGATTCAGTTGGAAACCCAACTCTAAAACTGCGGTCAGCATAAGCAGTTGAGTGATAGTTGCATCTTTCATGTGGCAATGCCACTTAAGAAAGGGTGACCAAGGTGGTTTTCATGGCAGAAATGTGCAACTACAAATATTAAGTGAGTAATAAACATAAGTCAAGTTGCATTAACAAGGCGTCAATGTCTCCTTCAGAGTCTCCCTCAAAGTGCAAGGAAAGTGACAAAGGTGGATAAGAAGTGGAGATAAATCTCAGTCAGCTTAAAAAAAGAACTGAACGCCTATTTTGAGTTATAAAGCAAAAAACATACTTAAACCCCTATGGCTCCCTCATTCTAGTCATCTAAGTATAGAATGAAAGCAAGACTAAAAGCAATCCAAAGCCTGTATATTGATATATTGGAATGTTTAGTCATTCAAATTACAGAACCTTCTTTCCTTCAGCTGCCAAGAGCAAACTGCAGTCCTTTTTTCTTTTTGCAGGTGTTGGAAGGTGAATTTAAGGCACCAAAGCAGGAGACTTCCAAATTTAAAGTGCCTAAGTAAGGTTTCAGTCACAAAAGCTGTGGTATACCGGAAAGGACTGAATTTCAGTGTCAGATTGATTAAATCAGACAAAGGAACATTTATATAAAAAAAATTCAGCCTCTATTTCCAAAGGCAACATACTTCCCTACATTTGTTGCCATTTCATCAAGAAAATTCTTTACAAAATCCTTGATTACTTAGTGAACAGCAAGGACTTCTTTTCCAATTCTTGCTTTATGAAGTTACAGAGAGCAAGAGGAAATCATGATCAACAATGGAGTTACATAAAAACAGCATAGAGCTCAAAAACACACTGTAGTACTTAGCATGTCAAAGATACCATGTTGGGTCACATTAATATTTTAGATTTGAAGACGGATGAAAGGGTTAGAGCTGGAAGCAATTTGACAATTAAGCTAATTGACAGTGGACTCATTCAAGCTGATACTTTCCCAATGACAATTCAGCTTCTTGAATTAGTCATAGCATGTGCCTGTAACTATGAACCTCACACTAGGAGGATCGTGACTTCCAACAACTGGATCATTTGCAAGTTGGATGCTGACACCTTTAATCTACCTTTGGTTTGCAGCTCTATGAAGAGAAACAAATGATCAATTGAGAGGATTGCAAACCGCAATGGAATGATATTGTACAAGAATGCCAAAAGGAGTTTGCATGGAAGTGGCTAAATGAAACCAAGAGAGCCTCCTGCTTGCTAACATTGTACTGGAGTGATTTGATTGAAGAATATGATCACCTAACTTAATAGTCATTGGCCAAGAAGAGGCAAGAACTTTCAAAACTTGGATGTTTTATATCATCAACCTCATTTGTGGAAAAATATTTTGATTGGGCCTATTTGATCAACAATTCTATTCATTCCCAATTATCAAAGTTCTTTGATATCAAGTATTTCCATACGGTGTCCTATCTAGTCTATTTATTAGTGGAGGTAAATAACTTTATATGGTTGGATAAATTTTGGACAAGAGGGTGCTTTTTCCTAAAGTATCCACTGTTGGAGTACAAACAAGGGATGAAGCATTTTAATAGAATAAATGATTTGTTTACAAAGTTCAGAGTCATGGATTTGGACAATGAAATCCTTGAATGAATCACATATGAATCTAGGCTGGTGATCATGGAGTGGTAGATTGGTTTATCCAATTTTCAACTTCCACTTACATGAGAGTATGCGGATTTGATGGATATCCTTACAAGCTTCTGTGGTACCCAAAGTGGTTAGATTCTTCTTGTGGAGTATTGCAGGCAATTATTAATTACACATAGGTATTGTCAAGACAAGCATAAAATAGGAGCCATTTTCCCAATATAGATTGGGCCATACAGCTGTGCAAATGGTTTGGATGAAGAGAACATGGGTATTGAATTCTCCAATTATAACTTGAAATTCTATCACAAGTATAAGTGTTATGACTCCTAAGACATCATGGTCAATAGATTGGGCTCCAAATTTGCACATGTATCTGATATTGAAGACTTTTAGGCAAGTTGAACTGATGAATATGATGCTTGAAGAAGAAGAAACAATAGAATGACTTTGGATCAACTAAGGGAATTAACATTCGAGCAAGTATTGAGTGAGTTGGAGGATTTAGGTGAGGATGTTTTGTCTCTTAAATTTGTTCAGGCAAGGGGAGATGTTTAGACATTATATCCAGCTGATTGGTCCATCTGAGATGGTATAGGTGAAGATTGGATGAACAAAGTGGTGGTGGATAGGTCTTGAGCATTTTCAGAGAAAAAGTTGGTAGAAAATTTAGAGGTTGTGCCACAAAGAAAAGGGTCAAGATTACCCAAAAGAGGTCATGAGGCAACCACTAGAGTTGTAGTGGTTGATAGGGAAGATAAAAAAGTCAAGACGAAAATTTCAGGTGAAGCTGACAGGAGTTCCAAACCCTAGAAGGCCAAGAGGAAGGTAAAATCTTCACAACTTATTAGCATAAGCAGCACTCCAATCTCTGAAGCAACAACA
This sequence comes from Sequoiadendron giganteum, assembly GCA_007115665.2. Classification (NCBI taxonomy): domain Eukaryota; kingdom Viridiplantae; phylum Streptophyta; class Pinopsida; order Cupressales; family Cupressaceae; genus Sequoiadendron; species Sequoiadendron giganteum. The sequence continues at coordinate 503,821,219 of CM021109.1, read as the reverse complement.
TTTACTCATTTTTCCCAAATCCCAATTCAGCCTAAAGTAGTTCCTGAGATTCCTAAATCTTATTTACACACTTCCCCTCTTCCAACAGTGCAGTCCATGGAAGAAATTACAGCCCTGAAAGTAAGATTTATAGCACAAAGTAATACTGAGTGGGTTCAAAAAACTTTGAATAGGAAAAGCAATGGTTGTAGCGCCACCCTTGAACTTGAAAGTAGTTTCAAAACTTATTTCTGAAGAGAGGATGAAGAAAGCCAAAAGAAAAATAATATTCAAGAAGAACAAAGGACATTTAGTTGTTGCAATTGCCATTCCCTCTGTTGGCAAAACTATCCATGAAATACAAGTTGCTGACTCTCAGTTTTCTGAGATTCATTTTGTCTTGCAATAGAAGAGGAAAATTTGATTTATTTCATTTTGCTGCTGAAAGTGCAGAGGAGATGCTGGAAAAAGATTGTGAGGTGAAGGCAAAATTAAAGCCAGAAAATATGGAATAGAAGGATACATCTCTCATCTTGTGAATCCAGTGTGAAAAACAAGAACGAGTTCACTGCAAACACTGAAAAAGGGTCTGCAAAGACAACAACTTGATGAGTTGGTGTCACATGGGAGAACAATTCAGCAATAGATTGGGAATTTTTTGTAGATATCTTGACAATACTTGATGATTTCTCCAGTTCACTAAAGGAGATTAGAAACATCATTTGGAGTCTACTGAGCTAGAGCATTCCATGAAAGCAAGTACAGCAGCATGTAGTAATATTTTGACCATTAGAATCCATGGATTTTTGTGGTATTTATGAATTGATTAGACTGAAACTAATAGCTGATCTAAAAAGTAATTAAATTCCAAAGTGAATAGCCAATTATTAGGTACTATTTAAATTGCGGGAGCTTGCTTCAGAGATGGTTAAGGAGAACATAGAGAAGTTAAAGATTGCCGAACAATATATTTTGTCTTTTTGTTCACCTTTGCATTTCACATTTTCTAAGAATGACTGGGATGCATTAAAGAGCAATTTCAAACAGTTAATCATGACTCAGCTAGGAGGATCAGCCTTTGATAATGATTCAATGAATAAATTGATGAAGGTTTCATTGGGAATCGCAACATACAAGCTCGAGTTACCAGTGTCAGATATTGTATATTAGTAAAAGCTTCTTGCAAAGGCAATTGCATATGGAGCATTCTGTTCGGAAACCCCAAACCATTGAAATAAATGAGTTCTTGGACAAAGTTAGACTGACAAGAGAAAACAACAATAACTTGTCACTAGAATCTCCAGTTCATTCAAATAATTCAAATTCAGGCACAGAGATACAAGATGATAATGCAGAATGGTTATTTGTAATTATTTTCTATTCTCATCCATATTTACTTTTGAGCAAAGATACAAGCCTAATTCAAGCAAATTGTATCTATTTAATTATTTTAGAATTAGTTGTCTTAAAAAGTGTTTTAGTTTAGAGGATAGGGATAAGATTTGCTTTGAAAGTAGTTTTAAAGAAATATTTATTATTATTTTTCTTAGAGAGCTTATGAATAAGTTCCTTGAGCACATTAAAGAGTGGAGGAGAGTTTGTGTTAAGTCAAGCTACTAAAATTTTCTAAGTTAGAATTTTGTGTTGTAATTGCATAAGTTTTTCAAGTCAAGCAATAGAGAAGGTTATTGTTTAACTTTGTGTAGCATCAATCTTCTGCATTGCAAAGCAACTATGCATGCTTTGGAATTGTTGCCTGTTTCCCAATCTTGTCCTTCATGAACTGCTGTGTTAAGTACTGTGTTTTTTGTTTAGATAAATTCATATGTCAATGCATATCTAGTGATCTTTGCCTAAATGGAGATATTGATGTTTAAATCCATGCTATGGTTTACCTGCAAAAGTGAAAGTCTCTTGGTGAGATAAACATTTTCAGTCTTGTGCTCTTGCCTCTGAGTATAAAAGCTGGGTCTAGATTATTTCTTTCAAGAATTTTGTTTACACACAAAATTTCTAGAAACTTATTTGTATAGTATACATAATCTGCAATTTATTTTACTTGTTTTTTATTTTAGGAGTCAATTAAATGAAGGAGCTTCCCTTGGTAATTTGAAGAGAGAATTTTCCTTATGTGCTGTTCTGTTTTGTGTTGTCATGAAAGTGGCAAATTCAAATGCTAACTTGCCCACATAATGAAATTGACAAATTTAATAGCTTTAGAATCAGATAGGTTAGATTCTGTCAAATTGTGAATTGTAATAGTCAAGTTTCCTCAAGGCACATAACCCCATGTTGTAGCTTTATGTCAACGAATCAATAAACCATGTAACAATAGAATGCAAGGTATAATGATAGGTAAGAATGGGGGAAAGAAGAGTTGTGACAGAGTAATAAGTGATGCATTGATCTAATCATACATAATCCTTGTAGTTGATTAATACTGTGGCCTCTTTTTATCAAGGATGGAATAAACATGACTTTGCATTTAAGGAGACTTATAGATGGTGGGATTATTACCACCATTATAAGTTTCATTATGATTACTAAGATAATTATAATACCAATGTAGTTTGGCTTGTGGGGTCACCAAGAATTTTGCTTCACCTAGGATAAAATCCTCTAGACACACCTATTGAGAAAGCAAGTAGGTAATTTTCAACCCTTTGGAGTGTGGACTGCATCCCATTGTTTGATAAGCAGTCTGCCGCCTTGTTGCCTTCTTGTGGTAGTGTAGTCACCAGACTTCTTCACAGTCTTTAGTCATCTCCCTTCATTAAAGATTGAGTTCAGCTACCAATTTGGGCATCGGCCTTGCATTATAGCCACATTTGGATCTGGGAGGTTGTCTCCACAGTGAACCTATTGATTCTGAGGGACTTGGCAATTTTGAGGCCTTTCATGTCCCAAGTTGCCTTTGCAATGTTGTCTGCTACACATCTATATAGATTGGACAACTTGTTCTTTCAACAATTGGAACACATACCATCAATGAGATCTTGAACTTATGTGCAAAAGCACTAGGCTGAAATTATAGAAGGTACAATGGATTGCAAAATGCAAGTTCCTTTTGGTGATAGATCATTTCATTATCTATCGGCTTATTATTCTCATATCTAATCATAAGTGAATGTTAATCCATTCCTTTAGCATCAGCAATCCTCAGTATGCACATGAAAATTTGAACACAAATCTAAAGTCTAATTCAATCAAGACAAATACAATATGAGATCTTGAACTTGTGTGCAAAAGCACTAGGCTGAAATTATAGAAGGTACAATGGATTGCAAAATGCAAGTTCCTTTTGGTGATAGATCATTTCATTATCTATTGGCTTATTATTCTCGTATCTAATCATAAGTGAATGTTAATCCATTCCTTTAGCATCAGCAATCCTCAGTATGCACATGAAAATTTGAACACAAATCTAAAGTCTAATTCAATCAAGACAAATGCAATATGGCACAACTTAACAATGCAGTACACATCACACATATATGAACACATATTTTAATCGACTTCACTTGAATTTCATTGCTACTACTAAGTATTATTGTCAATTTATGCCATTTCTAATTGTTCTTATAAATATCCATCAATAATGGTATAGGTTAATCGTGTAGCATAGGCTTAACATCAACCATCCTTCACTACATAAAAACACAATAACTTGAATTCAAACTTCCAATGACATTTTTTTGTGCATAAATCTGGATCAATTCCCCTTACCAATTGTGTGCTTAAGGCACTTATTTATAAGCTCTCTAGGAGAAGCTTTAAAGGAAAACAATGATAATAAAATATCCTTAAGCTTTAAAGCAACCCAATGCCCATCCATTGAAAAGATACAATAAAACACTTCAATAGCCCAAAATAGGCTTTTCTCTACTTCAAATTTGCTTTCTCTTTCAAATAGGCTGACTAGGATAAGGGGGCCATTCTTTTGGGTAATTTTTGCTTCAAAATTAAAGTTAGGTGTTTGAATCCATCCTTAGCCGATTTAACTCATTGGACCTGCTTTTAGGATGGTGTTACTAGGTGAAAATTGCATCTTTTTTATGTTTTAGATTTGAAACTTGAGTGTGGTTATTTGAAGTTACTGCTAACTAAGTTGCCATTTTGAAGTTGTATTGACACACAAAAAGTGACTTTCCTCTTTTCATGCTACTAAAACACTCCATATTTGCCAATCACGATTTTATAACCATTCTACCACTTAAAATGCATTTTACTAATGGTAATGCTGCATGAAAAGTGTTACACCTTAAGTTTACTTTCACTTATCTTACTAGTGTGACTTCTCTTGATATTAGCCACTTGAATTGCCATTTTTAATAGACTCAACCACTCAAAAAATGTGATAATCACTTAAGTTGAATGCATTTTCTCCTTGGCGCACTTTTGCAGCACCTCTACCACCTTTGTTGCCATTTTAGATTGAGTTTGCTACTTTGGTCACCTTTTTGAACTGGCAATACTACTTAGAATGTGTGATTCTCACTTAAGTCCTTTGACTTATCATTCTAGTCACAGTTTCAAAAAACCATTGCCACCTCAATTGGAACTTTAGAATGGCATTGCCACCAATAAAGTGTGCCATTAGCACTTGATTGGAACATTCTTTTTCCTTGTTGCACTTTTGCACTATCTCTGCCATCTTTATTGCCATTTTCTGTTGGCACAACCACTAGAATAAGCATGACAAAGCTCATGTTTTATTTGTGGTGTGGCTGTAGGATGACATTGCCAGCCTTTGGTGCCTTTTCTCCTTGGCTTGGCCATTGCAAAAGTACACCTTTGACATTTTACTTTGCCTTCAATCCTTGCTGAAACTTGGACCTGTTTGTGGCATCTCTGAAGCAGAGTTTTTCCTTGCCTTTATTTGCCTCATGTCGATGTGCCATTTTGAATGAAGCGCTGGAGGATTTCTTTTTGACACTTTGCCAATCTGGTACCCTGCTCCGAGTCGTTGACAATTCCTTCTTTCTTTTTCAATGCTGGAGCTATCCTTAGTTGAAGAACTTCTTCGTCAACATTTTTATACTTGAGTCTCCAATAAATAGAAATTTCTTTGTCTTCCTCTTGGTATAGTGTAACCTTGAACAATCTGCAACTAGACTGAGACAAAGACATTTTGCAACTTGACAAGGGAGAAAAATCAGCTAGCATTGACAACATGACAAGAAAGAACTGACTATGGGCAAAGTTTCATAGGATTATATAATAATCATACAAGTACCAACAAAATGGAGGTTTCTATGAGGAAATTCTTAAGAGTTTTACTTTCCCATGATAAGCATATTAACCATGAAATCTGGATTTTAATTGAAAAACATAATAATAATCTTCTGGTTAGTTTTCTCATTTCTTCCTCTTTAAAATCCGCCTTTTTTTTTGTGATCTATATTTCTTTAAACAAATTGATTAATCTTAACGTTTAGTGATACTTGGTGTTTGACAGGTTGGATGTGTTTGCTTAGATATTTCAGATGCAGAATTAGTATTCATAAAGTCAGCTTTAACATCTGCACTAAGAAATGGAGCTCAGGTCCTTGGACATATTTCTTCTCTAACTATTGTTTGAGCAAACTTTTCTCAAGTAGTTTTTATAATTGAAGGTAATTCTTTTAGTGATGCTTTCCTAGTTTTCTTTGATGATAGTTTGTTCTCATGGGTGGAAGCAAAACTCCTCGAATTCAAGCAGGTCTGGAAAAACTGCAAAAAGATTTTAAGGTAATTTTGACTCATTTTTTGTCTGCTTATTCAGTTATTCTTTCTTTGCTGAAAACTAATTAGTATAGCAGGCATCTAGTAACTGAAGCAACATGTGAATATTTCATGCCTTTATCCTTATTTATTGTGTATCAAATTTGCATAATGAGGAAAGTTAAATAGTCTTAAGGTTCAACCATGGATATTCTGGTAGACTAAAGTCCTCTCTGTAATGTGCAATTGTTCAAGATATTCCTGAGATAATTCACTACACAGACCTTTGCTAGAATGAATAATAAATTATGCTTCCTTACTTATGTAAATGAAGAGTTTTGCATTAATTGCTATGGAAAGCTGCTGAAATCATGCATCAATTTATAGAAACTTAAACTATAGCAAACCCAATTGAAGGAATATGTAACGGAAACACAATAACCAGCACTTAACACACAAGTATGACACCATGTTTTCCCCAGAGAAATTCATGATGGGAAAAAGTGCATTAAGATATGGTATTGCCTTATGTTTGCTTTAATCATCAATCAATATACAGAAATTAAAAGAATAGCTCACTTAAGGAGCAGAAAAGATAATGGCTTCATTCTTGGATTCCTTTTAATTACTCACACTGTCTGTTCCACTGTTAGTAATACAGTCAACTTCTCTAACATGCAGATCTCCACCTAAGACTTCTAAAAGAAATCCCTGCACATTCAAGGAGCTGTCTTTTGCACCAACATAACAAATAAGACACAGATGGATTTAAAACACCAAACCAGCCCTGCAAAAAGTGTCCATAATGTATACTTCTGGCTAGCTAAGTCAGGAAACTGTATGAGCACTCATTTTGAGGGCTTCACTGTGTGGGAAACCAGTCACACTAAATTTACAGGTCATAACCCTGTTGGAAATGACTGTTTTTGTGATTTGTCACTACAGTGATGTATTTGTCAGCCAGAAAACTTGTCTCGGTGATATAATTTTCAAATTCTGTTATTTCCAACAAGCCCCTAAATAAAGGTACCTTTATGTCCTCTTTAAGGCAAACTACATTAAGGAGAAAGCAAAGTTTTAAGGCAAGAATCAGCCCATTTCAGGCTATTTAAATGTTTGTTTCCTCTTTGCAATTGATTGAGGTAGGGTTTCTTTAAAGAAGAGATTTATTAAGATTAATTTATTATTATTTGATCTCTAAAAGCTGCCTCCTATGGGCTTATAAATAAGTGCCTTGAGCACATAGATTGTAATGAAAACTTCTGCAAAAATTATGCTGCAGAAGTTTTCATTTAACTTTGAAGTGAGATTCTTATGTTTTATTGTGAGATTTGATAAAACAATAATAAGAAGATCCATGTTCAATTTTGTGTAGCACTTGTTTTCTTTCCTCATAAGTAGCTTTATATTCTTTTAAGGAATTGCTGCCTTCAATTTTGCATTGTGTTTCATATTATTAGTAGAATGTTTCTTGTGTTCAATTAATCATATTGTTAATATAAATTTATTGGTCTTTGTTTTAACGAGTGAGTAGCATTTGTTTCCATTTCATATTGTTGTTCAGTTGCATAATAGAAAACTCTCGTGGTGAGATGAATATTTTTGAAGTCTTGTGCTCCAACCTCCATGATCAAAAAATAAGTCTAGATTTCTTTCAATATTTTATTTTCATTCAAAACCCCAAAAGATAAAAATGTACAATGTGCATAAGTAGCAAACTTGTTTATTTTAGGGGTAGATTAAATCAAGGAGCTTCACATATAAATTTGAAGAGAGGATTTCCTCGCATGAAATTTTGAAGAGAGAAAGAACAAAACAGGAAATGAAGGTTGCATTGGTAAACATCCAAATGCAGTATGGCGTTGGAAAGTATACCAACAAAATGTAAGGGGGGCTGATAAAAAGCATCAAGTTGTATTGTTTGGTGTGTTGGTTTGGGTTATTGTAATGTCCCCTTTTTAGCGAGCATCAAATTTTGGAAGATTAGTCTATTATTGAGACCTCATAGGCTAATAATGATGATTAGAGGGCCATATGTGGGAGTTAATGAGTTCTCCAGATGGCAGTTGGTGGTGTTTTCATCTTCAGGTCCTTGCATATTCAAAGGTGATCGTCTCCATGGGTTTCTGGCTTCATTTTTATACACTTACTATTTATAGTAAGTCAGTTGGGCGATAGAGACCAACCTTACTATTTATAGTAAGGCACCCAAGGGAGCAAAGGTTTCAGAGGGTTTCCTCCTGGCGCTGACAGAATTGATTAATGATGTTTATTGTTTGAGTTATGGTATTTAATTATTATTAAAGTATCACTTTAATAATAATTAATTAATAATAAAAGTGATCAATATTAAATGACTTATTGGCTTTATTATAAAGGTTTATTTAATGTCATGAAGTCAAATTATAAAGTGACATTGATATGAGCGCCTAAGTGAAGTATATTGTACAAGAAACAAAAGAACATATTTTAATAAGCTTTAATGATTGGTCGTGCCACTTTGGAGGTGATATAAAAGGCACTCAAAAAAGCAAATTCATTATTCACTGTTGATTAAACACTTATGAAATTTTGTGAAGCTTTGGCTGTGAGGAGAAAACAGGGGTTTCTTCTTCAATTTGGTCATGGAGAACGTCCATTCTCTCTGATTTGAGCAACCTACAGGTGTGAGATAGCATCCAAGGATTGTTGTTTTGGCTGGCTTTGCATCAGAAGTCACATTGTGCTTATTTGGAGATAGATTGTTCCGATTTTCAAAGCTAGGGTTTGAAAAATAAATCAAACTGTTCATATTTTGATTGCAGATCAGAAAAGGGCTTGAAGTTTTGTAGTTTTTAAGATTATTAAAAGCAAGCTACAGTACCCCCGTGAACAGTACCCGCGCTACAGTGATTCGCTACAGTGACATGAAGAAAGAGATTATTTCTGAAGGTCCAAAACCACTTTAAGACAGCTGCTATTACCTCAGATAAGGTCGCTAGGGCTTAGTATTGAAGGACATGGATTTGTGGCTTCATTCTGGGTGGCTACATTCATTTCACAAGCCTGCTACAGATTTCTGTGTGCTATTTCCAGGTCTGAAACCATCTACTTCTGCACTCTTTATTACTGATGTCTAGTTGATGGTTATTAGGGGTCTGTTAGTAAAAATTAATGTTGTAAACTGGGCAGAAAATGCTTATATAAACTCAGAACTGTTGTAAACTTTCTGAGCGTTAAACTCGTGTAAATCAGACCTTTGAAATGTTCATTTCATCCTATGTAAGCTACAGTAGGGTCTGAACTATATCTGCTGTTAGCAATCAGTTTACCACCAATGTTATATATGGCTGTTGTAACTTTCTGGGATAGCCATAGCATCATATCAGCTTCACAATAATGCTCAGAATGTATGTAAGGCTGAACTGCAGTTTGTTTACATGAAGAACACTATGTTTCAGACATTATACAGTTAATTTCAGTATTTCTGTTATTTCCATTTGTAATTCTGGGTGGTCACAGTAACATACAAGTTTCAGAAAAATACATTGTTGGGTTCTGAGCATGTTTGATGTCAAACTGCTGCAAAAGTAATAGTGGATTACCAGGCTTTGCTTATGGACATGTGTTAGTAATCAATTCAGATTTATATCAGAATTTCACTTGATTATCTTTTACCTTATATGCAAAGAATATCACTCTGAGTTTGATAAGATAAAATATCTAACAAACTGAAAATAATCGAGCCAAAATTGCAAATTAAATATCCTATCAGGGGGGGATATTTCAGTTATACTTTGTTAGTTAGGGGTACTGGTTTCCATTCTCCACATCTACACCAGTCTTAGATAAAAGCTTAACTCCTGAGTTTGTCTTTAACTACCTTCTGTATTTAACTAGCTTTGTGGACAGAGCTCTTCAAGGAGAATAGTTTGATACATTGAAGCTCTTGACATGGGTCACAATTACAATTATTATATTACTGTTTAATAATCTAAAATTTATTGGTTAACAATTTATTTCTTTAGCATTTGGAATTGTAGTTATGGTGAATCAGGCCTCCAATTTTTAAGGCTGTTTTGTAGAACAAGTTGACAGTTGTAGCATTAAATATGGCTTGGCCTCTCATTTTTAAGGCTGTTTTGTAGAACATGTTGACAGCTGTAGCATTATAATACAGCTTTGGCATTTTTTAGGCATTGCACATATTTGCCATGAAAAACAAGAAAACAGACAGCAATGGAAACACAACAAGAAATAGGATTGGAGGAGATTGCAAATGAGAAATGGCCACTACAGCCATACATGTGTACATACAATGTGTATTTATTCGGCCTGAACAGGCCTGCAATGGCTGTAGACAGCCCCAGAACTGCTATGAAACACCAAAATGGCTAGAAATACAAAAAATAAAAGAAGTCAACAGCCTACAACCACTACTTAAACATAATCATTGCGGCAACTACTGTGGTGGGGAAAAAATACACTGGGGGACTAAGAAATGACTGTTGGCTTTGTGTGCTATCCTTACAATAAACAGCAGCCCCCCTTTGCCTCAATGGGAACTAAGGTAATGCACGATGTTTTCAGTTTTTCTCTCTGAATTTGAGAATTTTATTCAATTTGTAAGAAATATGTGATACAGAGAAAAACCATAGTTGCCAAGAAACTCCATTATAGGAATATAGGCCACATACCCATCCCCGTACCCACAAATTCTGGCAAGGACATTTATATATAATATAGCTGTCTCCTTATTCATTTACTTGTGTACCTTTCTTTGATTGGTGTCCCTTTCCCCATACCAGTACTAGTACCCCTGCATCTCTTGGTAACTATGAGAAAACACTTCATGTGAAATATAAAAAGAAACTGGGATGTCCGTATATGTTAGAAGTGTCCAAATTTATAAACCAATCCAAAGTAATGTACTAGTAATGCATCTTAAGACAACAACCCAGATTTATAGAAACTGGAGGTTCCACCTGCTTTCTGTTGCAGCAGATTTTAGGGTTGTACTGGTCAAGCTTTTAAGACATGATTGGATCAAGCCCTTAGACATCATGAAACAGTTATGGTACATGAAGATGCTTTTTTGCAAGTTGAGCGATTGGATGGAGGCTCAACAGTTAACTTGGCTCATTTTGTTTATTTAATTTGTGCAACTGTCAGTTGCTTCTCTCCTACATTAGGCATAATGTGAAATGATTACAGCCAGGACAAAGACCTCATATTGTAATAGCTATTACTTATTGTAATGTTGGCATCCAGCTGTGACTAAAACATTCTGGAAGCTTTGTACTAACTGAATCATTTTAATTATTTAACATAATGCATACATATCAGATCACAGATGGTACGAAGTATTATTTTTGCATGGCAATATTTTTGGGTTTAGATTTCTCATTCAGTCATAGAAACTTCACGGTAACTAATGTGCACCCATGTTATAAAATGTTTTGGAAGGATTAATGCACCATATACCTTGTGTACATGGGCTACTTTTATAATTTACATCCTTCTACACAATCATTGTAAATTGACATTTTGTCACTCTCAATTCAAGAGTAAGTGAATTATAATCAGTTTCAATATGTTCTCCTATTTTGCCCATCCCAAATTTCAGCTATTGGTTTTCTTGCAGGAGAATGCCAGAGTAATTGTCAAGCATGATGAAGCCTTGCTACATTTAGTGGTGGCTGGTTCTGATATTCTCTTATGTTCGTCATTTCATGACCCAGAAAATCAATTAATGGTAGTGCTATCTTCCATTTGTATTCATACATTCTATTGGAAGTAAACCTTGACGTTGTACACATATCTTATACTTTCATGTCATTGAATTCTATTGATCATAATGTAACTCTTATTTGTGCAGCTTAAAGCATTGAAATATGGTGCTCTCCCTATATTAAGAAGGTATTGCATTCCCTATTCCTGCACCTTTGTATAGGAACTTGATTCAGCTTATGATGTTTTAGATGCATAAAGTAGGCATATTTTTAGATACCTTAGTAATTACAATGTATTGCAGTGGAAATGAAGAAAATGGAATATGGAATAAAGAGACTGAGACTTCTATGTTGCAGTTCAATCCTGATGTGGCAGTATCCTTGACTCAAGCGCTTAATCAAATGGTAAATTTTGCATGAGAGTTCCTGGTACTTGTGTTGAGTTATGCTTTCGATAGATAAATTTGAATGAAACCTAGAGTAATTGTGAGGTTTTCATTCCATCAAAAATAGAGGAAGCTCTTAAAATGACAAAGCATACTCTGATGCAATATCAAGGATGCATGTTAGCTTGTTGCATCCGGATTCAAAATGGCATGTTTATGCAATTGCCCTGATCTCAGTGTATCTTATTTTTGTGACATTTTTATTGTTCTGCAGAAGGAAGATCCTTTAGGCTGGGCAAACATGGTTAAGAGGGGAATGATGAAAGACTTCTCATGGGATGCTGAATGTGCTGAGAGATACACTGATGCATATTGGTCCATACACGAGTTGTAATATGATGTACTAATTTTGAAGATTGGATTATACCTAGTTAGTTGTGCTGCCTTACCACCCCAATCACAATAAACTTGTATGGAGGCTACTTCTATACAGCTAGGAGGTATATCTCTGCATGAAGAAAAATTATGCAGATCTTTATAAAAAAAGCTAAAAGTGGGGCTCTTCTCCAAAGCTTCTTCATGTACAACATTAACTGTACAGAAATGTATAATGGCAGAGATCAGAGGATGGTTATGTTACATAATTTTTTATCTACAACTCAGTGATTTATATGAAGCATTGTCATTCATTTTACCCCGTTATTGAGTGCAATGAAAAGTCATTTGGATTGACACTGTTTATTGAGTGTGTCTGCCCTCTGAAACTTGATTTGTTAAGAGGATTGTACTATGGTGTGTTTAACATCCAACATGCAATCACATAATGGTTATTCCTTCCTCATAAAAGTTTCTTGTGAGAGAGAATCCAAATCAAATGTTTCACTCTAAATCTAAATTGAGATGCTCATCCATAAAATCTAGTGTGGTTCAGTTTCATAACTCTTTTTTTAATGAGTAAGCTCAGGAATAGGGTCCTAGTCCCATACATTAACTTCAAGAGAAAAAAGTAAAAACAGTTGTACATAATTCAATTACAAAAGTTGTAGAAGGTGTGGAGACACCAGGAATGAGCAAGAACTGACTCAAGTCTGTAGATATAGCAGCTTCTATCTGATAGGCCTAAAACCTAAAAGGCTAAAATTCCATTCAAAAGACCAAAAATGGAAGACACTACATGATAGCACAGAGAATTAAATAGAACCCATTCCACAATAACTACCCCTGGTGCCAGAAATTGCTGTCCTTCCACAAGGTCCAAGGATCCTGCAATCCTCAATAATGTGGCTGAAAGGAAGACGACATCAAGGGGCAATGACGAATATGGAACATCAGAGAGAAGGATGTAGATCTTCATATATTAACTGACAAATTTCTCAGAAGTTTCAACCCCTTTAATGGTTGGAAGATTCTGCTGGCAATGGTAGTGCTAAAATTTGTTTGAATTCCAGTGGCTGCTGTGATCACCCACCCAGCCTTTACCATCATTTGTTCCATGTTGCCTCCATCAGCACAATTTTGTGTTTGTTGCACCTTAAACTCTGAAATATAACTCTAGAATCCCTTTTCAGGAACAGGCACGATATATTTCAGTGATAACATGAAAGCCTTTATACAAGCATCTGTCTCCTGCTGCTTATCAGAGGAACCTTAATAGCATAAAAAACCCATTTTGATAATTCTGAAATAATTGATTGTTCTCTCAAAAAAGGTACATTCTAAATGTTTTCTCAAAAGAGTGAGTCAAAATAGGCTGCACCATCGATGTCTAAGAACACTCTACCAAATCCACGTAAAAATAGAGTGCCCATGAAGAGCAGACTGTGAACAATTATAACAGCAGGGCTCTGCCTCCACCCTAGCCACCATGGCTCTGTCAACAAGTGAAAAATCTTTGTTAAGGCTACGCCCACTACACAGGGCACACAGCCCTGAGGAGGCCAAGCCCTGTGTAGGAGCTATGACTCTTTGGCTTTCTTAACTGAGCTTGATTTTCAACTCAAAGTTGCTACTTGCTCCAACGTAGCCCCATAACTTGGCAACAAATGTTTCCTGGAAATATGTTCATATTTTAAGTGTTCTAGAGAATTAGGCTGTATTAGGAAATATGTTTCATGTCTGATCATTGGAAACTAGAGCAATCTGAAATGTTATATTCCGAACAGTGTTTTTTGGAATATGTCAAGCAGATCTTGTCAGAAGAAACAATTTTAAGGATTCAATGGTAATTAGTCCATCATTGGGTTGGATGTGATTTTTTGAGACTGACAAATAAAGATTTACTTACTGTCTATTAGTTTACGCCCATTGATTACCATTAAATTGTTAGTTTTATGATCTTTCGTTTATATAGAAAGGTAGAAAAATAATCAAATTGCACTTGATAACCATATATAACTTCAGGAGTGTGAGGAATCAAACAATGGAAAAAATCATCATTTATTGTCATTTCCAATAGCCGTATATCGTCAGTGCTCCATATAAGCAATATGAAAGAAAGATTTTAATTACATCCACGAGGCCACAACAGCCTATGGGACCCAGGAACAGCACAGGACCGCCACCAAAAATAATGATCATCAAAGCAGAAATGGCCTATAGACTGCAAACCGCTGATTCAATAAGAATACTATAAATTGCAGATAATAATATGCTTTCCAATAGAGCTACTGAGATGTTTACATACAATGGCTGATTTTCTCATGAAATCTTTGTGGGGAAACATACAATTTCTACGCTAACTAAATTCAGTGGGCTTTATTCTTTTGTATTTTGATAGGGAATGGAAATCTCTATCTAGTATTTGTCATAGAAGAGGTGGCCTAGCGATCAAGCCAAGGCAATATTAAGGTGCGTCCTTGGTTCAAATTTGTTGTAGGGTTTATGGCAGAATTTAAAAAAAAGGGTTAAGAGCCATGGTAAAGCTTCACTTCAAACCTAAACCATAAATGCATGAATAGGGCAACCACAAGATGCATGAAAAGGAAATATTAGTTAATTATATAATTAAAGTGGCTGGGAGAAATGTGATAAATTATTTAATTAGTGTGCATAAGAGAAAATGATAAATTAATTCAATTATTTGATTAATTTTGATGATAGAAAATGATGAAATAAGTAAACAAGTAAAAATTGTTTAATTAAAGTAGATTGGGAAAATTAATGAATATGGTGTTAATTAAATATATAAAATTATTTAATTAATATTAATGGATAGATAGATGACAAATGATGATGAGAAGTGATGATTTAAACGAATGTGTTAAGTCATTTTTAAGTGCCACTAACTTTTAGGTCTTTCACTAGGTTGCATACTAGCATATATATATTATTTATTAATATTATATTAAAAAACACCAAGGCATATCCTTCTCGAGGCGTCTATTTATCCCAAAATGATGAACCGCTCTCAATCAGAATCATAGCGGCTAAATTGTGAGCATGCTTAATTTGCACCATATATCTTTTAGAAAAATTTGAACTCCAAATCTCATTCACAATCACATTGATCAAAACCATGTCGAAGCCAGAGGTTTGGCTGGCATTTAGAAGGGGCCTATAATTCAGGTATCCATGGTTGGCTAGAGAGTGGACAAGAGAGGCCACTATTAGACCGAAATAGATTGCAATGCCCCCAGAGATTTAGTTGCAACATACTACTAAACTAGCTTATGTCAGAGTTTCTCTAGGATAGGTCACGTATGCCCATGCATAATTCTTGCTCTAAAAGACTGAAACAACGCCATACATATCTATAATTCAACAACATATAAATCTATATAAACAGCCAGTAAAGAATATATATACATCTTTTCATTCAATATCTTATAAAATTAGTTTACCTGAGAGTTGTTGGGCATATGCTGGAGAGAGCATAGTTGCAAACCCATTAAAGCTTAACCAGAAAATAGGAGAAGAAACTTTCAATCAAGAGGCATGTCTGAGATGTTGATGTTATTAGCAACATCGGGCTGCTTCTTCCAACTCATGCTTCGAGAAGACATAAATTAAATGATAGCCTTTTGGCTATTTAATTTATACTTGCATTCTTGAGAGCCGGCCCTTCCTTATGTTCTTATATGTCATTTTGTATTGGGTCGACCCTTGGCATTTATTTGTAATTTATTTGTAATCCTTAAGTGGCTGATCCGATTGAGGAGACATTACATTTTGTATATATACAAGGTCGGATTGCTCATTGAGATCATTAAGTTCATTTATCATAATTCGCATTCTTAGAAGAAGTTCATACTTGAGCAGCGCATCATCTTCAGCAACAGACCGATTTCAAGGAGAAACATATTCGCACTTAGGAGAAGTGCTAATATTCATTGTATCAAATTCGCCCTTGTGTTGGGCCTGTGTTGTAAGCAGATTTCTGCTCTTGTTCTTCATTATATAAGAGAAATATTTGCTGGGTTTTTCTCCCTCAGGAGGAGGGTTTTCCTAGGGTATCTTATTGTGTTTATTGTCTTATGTGTTGCAATTTTATGAGTGCTTTCAGTTGTTCTATCTAATCAAAAAAACACGAACATGGTATCAGAGCAGGTTTGAAGGAGATCGTGATCAGATTTGTTTTACAACACTCTCCTTAATCTTTTTTTTTTTTTTGTCTCTCCATTTGAGTTTCAAGATGGTGAATGGTCTGAAAATCGAGGATAGACTCGAAGGAGCTTCTAACTACACATCATGGAGGTTCAAGATCATGATCACCTTGGAGGAGAATGGTTTTGCTGAGTTTGTGGAAAACAAAGTCCCTGAACCTGAGGAGGAAGAAGAGAAGTTGCAGTGGAGGAAGAAAGATACTAGGGCAAAGAAAGTGTTGGTTGATTCCGTTAAATATCATGTTGTTCTGATTGTCTCCAAGTTGAAGACGGCAAGGGAAATGTTCAAAACATTGGAAGAGATGTACGAAATCAACAACACCAGTCGGGCACTTGCACTGAAGCAACAACTTCACCATGTGAAGATGACGAAAGGAGAAACAATGATTGCTTATTTCATGAGGATTTCAGAGTTGAGAGACCAGCTCTCTACAATTGGTCACATGATTTATGACAAAGACTTGACCATGCTTACTCTCAACGATCTTTCGCTATCATGGGAGTCATATATTAAAGGAATCAGTGCAAGATCTAAACTTCTCAAGTTTGATCAGTTGAGGGTCGACTGCATTCAAGAGGAGTCGAGGTTGGTGGCTAGAGGCATTGGTCAAAGTTCAAAGAATGAAGATATGCATGTTCTCGCCTCTCATTCGTCGAAGAAAGGAAAAGATTGGAAGAAAGGATTCTTCAAGAGGAATCGAGATAATAGAAATGATGGTACTCCTGCCTTCAAGAAGAAGCGAGATTTATCCAAAGTTCAATGTTTTTGTTGTGACAAATATGGCCACTTTGCAAAGGAATGTCCTCTCAAACCTAAGCAGCAGGTTTCCATTGCAAATGTTGAAGAAGCTGCTCTGCAGAAGGATTCAAGTGATTATATGTTTTATTTAGCCTTGTCAAGCAATGTAACTACCGACACCAACACTTGGTTGATTGATAGTGGTGCCTCTCGCCATATCACCCAATTTAGGGAGCATCTATCAAATTTGGTGGTGAATGATTCTAGCGAACAAGTCATTATTGGAGACGATGCTAGGTATTCTGTGAAAGGAGTTGGGAACTCCTCTCTTCACTTTGATTCTGGCATTTCATTGGAGTTGAATGATGTGCTATTCGTTCTAGGCATAAAGAGAAATCTTGTCTTCATTTCAGCATTAGAAGACAAGGGTTATCAAGTTGTATTTTCTGAAGGCAAAGTTCTTATATGGGCAAAGAACTCCAACATCAAGTTTTCTCGGGTAATTGGAGTTAGACATGAGTGTCTCTATGGACTATGCACTCATCCCCTTCAGGGTCTTGTACATGATTCTTCTAGCATGTGTGATCTTTGGCATCGAAGATTGGCTCACATTCACTTTCAAGCATTACCTATCATGGAGAAGATGGTCATCGGCCTTCCGAAATTCAACCAGGAACATGAAGGTACATACAAAGGCTGCGCCCTAGGTAAGAATACAAAAGGTATGTTTCATACTAGTGAAAGTAGATCTAAATGTATTCTTGATCTCATTCATTCTGATTTATGTGGTCCAATGTCTTTCGCATCTTCTAGTGGCTTCTGGTATTACATTATTTTTATTGATGATTACTCTAGAAAGACTTGGATTTATTTCTTGAGATCTAAAGAATTTGAGGAGGTATTAGAAAGATTCGGAGAATTCAAAGCACAGGTGGAAAACATGTCCGGGAAAAAGATTGAGGTTTGAAGATCTGACAACGGAGGAGAGTACACCTCTAGTACCTTTTGTGTTTTTTGTATTGAAGCAAGGATTAAGAGGGAGTTCAATGTTCCTTATAATCCTCAACAGAACGATATTGTTGAAAGGAAGAACAGGTCTATTGTGGAAGCAGTTAAAGATCAAGACCTGCAAATCTCACTTTGGGTTGAGGCATCTAGGATAGCCGTCTATGTTCAGAACAGGAGTCCCCACAGGATCTTGGAGAATAAAACTCCTGAAGAAGCATTCTCAGGGGTGAAGCTTGAAGTCAGCCATTTGAGGATCTTTGGTTTTCCAGTGTATGTTCATATCCCGAAGGAAAAGAGAACAAAATTGGAACCATCTGGTAAGAAGGGAATTTTGGTTGGCTACAGTGAGACATCAACATCCTACATAATCTACATTCCAGGTCAAAAGACTATTGAGATCAATCGAGATGTCACATTTGAGGAAGATGTTGCATTCAGAAGATCCAAGGGCACTCATATGGAGATCGATGAAGAAGAGCCTCCTAAGGATATGGAAGTTGATCATGTTCCTGAGATTCAGAGGGAGGTTCCAGAACCTAAAGAAGATGATGATCTCGCTGAGCCCTTGGAGCCTACATATATCGTGATTGGAAGGAAAAGACCTCTTTGGGCCCGAAGGACAATGCAGGAGGCAAAAAAAATTGCATCCCCAAGAGGAAATTTTAGAGAAAGTAAGAGACCTGATAAGTTCTCCAATTATATAGCCTCGATGAGTCAGATTATTGAGTCATAGCCTTCCAGTGTTGAAGAAGCTTCTAGTCAACAACTTTGGAAATATGCTATGATTGAGGAGTATCAATCCATACTTAAGAATGATGTTTGGGATATCGTTCCTAGACTCGAAGGCAGATCTGTGGTGTCTTCTAAATGGCTCTTCAAGATCAAGCATGCAACTGATGGGAGAATTGAGAAGTACAAGGCAAGATTCATGGCTAGAGGGTTCTCACAAAAAGAGGGAGTTGACTATGAAGAAACCTTTGCTCCTATGGCTCGTTATACTTTTGTCAAAACCATTATAGCTATTGCAGCATCTAGAGGATGGAAGATTCACCAAATGGATGTAAAGACAGCCTTTTTGAATGGTGTAATTGAAGAAGAGGTTTACATTGAGCAACCCAATGGATTTGAGGTACATGGGAAGGAGTCTCATGTTTGCAAGCTGAAGAAGGCATGGTATGGTCTTAAGCAGGCTCCTCGTGTTTGGTACGAAAGGATTGATCGTTACCTGTTGAGTTTGGGTTTCTCTAAGAATGATGCAGATTCCAACCTCTACTTCAAGGTAATAAATGGTGAAGCTTTGATTTTGGTTTTGTATATTGATGATTTGATTATCACTGGAGAAGAACACCTAATTCTAAAATGTAAGGAGTTAGCTTTTGAGTTTGAAATGAAGAATCTTGGTCTCATGCATTACTTCTGTTGATGAATGATAGCTTAGGTCAGATATAAATGTTGATTGCCTAAGGCATCATCTTCATTTATACTAGACCAGATTGCTCCTCATACTTATATTTCTGAAATAAGTAAATTCGAATTTATAATGTGTGTATAAAATCAAAATATTAATGATGTTAATATAAATCTGAACTTACGTTTTAATCGACATTTGAAGAAAGGATATGATAAAGGTGACTAATCGATTGGTAATTGGTTCCTCTTAGACACGTGCGCTCATAAGAGACACGTCCCTTGAGTGGACGTGCCTCCACTTGTGGAGACATGTCCTCTCAAGAGACATGTCTCTTAGAGGCGAGTCTTCTTCATACTAAAGGGAGTTCAATTGGTGATATGCAAACATCGAAATCAATTAATGTTCTACAATCAGCACATTCGGCTTCAAGAGAAGAAATATGGAATTGTTAGATATTGTTTGACTTGTAAGAATTTACTTTTAACAATCTGGAATCTGATCATAACTTTAACATGGTATCAGAGCGAGGTTTATGCAAGATCTTGATCAGATTTGTCAAGCAGCCTGAAGGATTTCACATTAAAGTATATGAGCAAGCTTCATCACATGATAATGGATGTCAAAATGTTGCGTTCAGGCCATTCAGATCCAGATAACGATATTGTGGTGGAGGCGAGCATACACGTCATCCAGGCAGAGCCTTGGCTCTGGCCGGCCGCATTCTGAAAGTCGCGATCATCATCAGCAAAGCGATCTCTGGACAACGTCATCACAACACTAGGAAATCACATTCATTGGCTCATCGACATCAGGCAGACTATGGTGGAGGACAAGTGACCTCACCTATAAACTTGGCGCACCATTCTAGAGATTCATCGCACCATCATTCACGGATACTAAGAGTCGGGTATCTCATCTAGAAATCCTGTGATTCTACCAACATTAGATTGCATCACCTCACAGGCCACACACGACACAGAGATGCTGGCACTCGAGATCAATAGGAAACACATAAGTGCGGGAGTTGTGCGTCGATCAAAGCTTCTATACTCACGGGAACAGGAGTGATCACTAAGCAGGACAACTGGAGAAAGTCAAAACTCCACAGTTCAGGGATCTCAATCTAAGATGTCTTTCTTCAATGAGTGTGTAGAAGATATATGCTATGAGTTAATTTGTGCCTCTTATGTGCCTTCGGTGAGGAATTGAATGTATAGTTTGTTGTTGCAACCTCATGTTTGGGATATTCGGTGATGGTTGTGTGTGAAGAGAATACAACATGCAAACTCCAGAAGCAAAGTCCCATGTGTCCATGAATGTGGCCATGAAACATCTCTTGTGTGTGGTGATTGATGGTCTGTACGTGTCTGCCTTGTGACTATGCTCTCTAGGTTTGAAGGAATTTGCATAGTGTCTTGACTTGTGACTGTGCATGGAGATCAAGCAATTTTACTATTTTTATTCCAAACCCCTGCAAGAAGTTGATGCTTCGGTATTAGCCTAAGTCACAAGGAGTGTGCTTTGTGTATCGAGCATTATGTTACCTCAGACAAAATTCATGAATCGTGGAAGAATGACGTTTCTAAGAAGATGCCACAGAGAGACATCACGGAAGAATACGACCTTCAGAAATAGATATGGGTTGTGTGATGTCTTTATTTGCTTCTGTCTTTGCCATATATGATTCTGGATGTCTTCACATCTGGTTCTTTGGTGGAGTTTCCCTATCTGGCTGTGTCGACTTCCTTGAGTCAGCATTTTGTGCACAAGAATCAAATCAATTTGGAAGGAATTTGCATTCAAGTTATCATAACCATATAGAGAAAGGTTTCTAGACCTAGGTGTGGCAGTTCATATGCTTATTCCTACGCTACCTCTTGAAGACTGGGTGTGAGACCTTTGATAGGTGATTGGAGTTGTCAATCAAACTAAGAACAATAGCGATTGACGCCACTGCAAAGGGCGAAGAGAGCAGATATTGTGATCGTTGATATCGATTCCTCATTCTTGCGTACAGGATTCTAAGTTTAATCAAATAAGTATTGCATGATTGAATAATGTTCATGAATTGTTATATAGTTATTAAATCATACTATAACATTGAGATAATCAATCATTTATGCTTCTAGCAAAAGTATTTCTTGTTTGAGATAGTTGAGTCTCATGAACTGTTAGTAATCTCTTCTTAATGCTTTTAGGACGGATAAAGAAATGAAAGAGATTGGTTCCAAAAAGAGCTTGATGCATCCTGTAGGTTGAAAAATGAAGACACTACTTACAACCTTGTGATTGTGTGAATGGCTGAAGATATTTTTTGAAAAGGAAGCATTAACCTTCAGAGGGAGTTCTATGATTCAAGGTTGCAATGACAAATACTAAAATCTTGAAGTACCTCTTCAGAAATTGAGATCATAATTGCTCATGTTTGTCAACCTGGATTTAACATTGGTAACTCCACAAACCTATTCATATTAGAGTGATCTAGGATGAGGTTGAAAAGATTAGCCTGAATCTCTACAAAGGTGTGAATTAGAAAGCATTTCTCTAAAGCAAGTATCACAGATAATTTTTGTCGAGGAGGTCAGGAGGCCGATGCAAGTACTTAGAGCTTCAGAGGGAGTTGTAATGCTTTGAGATAGAGAGATATGAAGTGAAAGCCTTGTTCATCTCTGAGACTGAGATGAGGCGTCATGTTGAGAGACTCCATGACCATAGGTCCCAGGATCTAACTTCAGAAGAGCCCCATGCACCCGTCGTATGGCTTAAGGGGGGGTGTTGGATATAAGCCACACCTGGACTAATGATGGGCTGGCCACAAGAGGCCAGTAGCTCAGTTAATAGAGCACTCCAACTACAAATGGAAGGTCCTTGTGAATGCTCTTAGCCAATTCATGTGTGAGCCAAAGGAAATTCACCTTATGGCTGTAAAACACATGTTGAGATATCTTCAAAGCATCATTGGATTTGTTTAGGCTGGGAGTGTAACCAATCAGAAAAGCACATCAGGATGTTGCTACAGTTTAGGATCAGCTATGATCTCTTGGATCTGCAGAAAACAGTCTTCAGTAGCACAAAGTTTGATAGAAACTGAATACATTGCAGCCTCAATGGGAGCAAGAGAAGCAGTTTGGCTTCGTAAATTGCTTGTGGGACTCCTTGATCTAAGCACATTGAGATCCCCTATCTTTATGTAAGAGATATGGTGGAAAGAAAGTGATCCGGTTGGAGTATATTAGTTCAAATGTTTAAACAGCAGACATACTCAACAACTTCTCTCCAGAGTTGAGGTTGAACTCTTCGGGAAGAAAACTTGGTATTTAATTTGATATTATGTTTGAAATTCAAATTTGTTTATAAGTTGTACTAATATATAAATATGTTTAATGTGTAAACTCTTTTGTCATGTGTGTGACTCCATGACCCTATGGGCCTACTCCCCCTGTGTACATTATTGAAAGTTGACGATCTTGCTAATAATGAACACTTGTATTTGACATTGTAAAGTGACGACTGTACAATGATAAACTATCATGATAGATATCATGTGACTTGATATCTATGGACATGTCATGATAGTATCTCTTGGACACTTTGATGGATATCATGGGACTTGATATCATCTAAAGATCATTGTGATCCTTAAGAGATAATCATGGTGGATATTTATATCCGTGGATATTTATATCCGTGGATATGCCATGAATTATGGTAGACATCATGTGACTTGATGTCAGTGCACATACCATAATGAAGATGTGTTATGAAGAATGTCATGTGACTTGACACTTTCAGAAGCATACCATATCTTCTGATATCACGAGTTAGGTGATATCACTTTATACTCTTTTGAATTTATTCTCCCTAGTTAAAGAGGGAGTGTTGCATAATGAAGATGTATTATGGAGAATGTCATGTGACTTGACAATACTGAGAAAAGCATACCATGTCTTCGATATCACGTGTGAAGGTGATATCTTCACTTATTTGATTTGAAATATCTTCCCTAGCTAAGAGGGAGTATTGATGAATGATAGCTTAGGTCAGATATAAATGTTGATTGCCTAAGGCATCATCTTCATTTATATAGACCAGATTGCTCTTCATACTTATATTTTTGAAATAAGTAAATTCAAATTTATAATGTGTGTATAAAATCAAAATATTAATGATGTTAATATAAATCTGAACTTACCTTTTAATCAACATTTGAAGAAAGGATATGATAAAGGTGACTAATCGATTGGTAATCAGTTCCTCTTAGACACGCACGCTCATAAGAGACACGTCCTCTCAAGAGACATGTCTCTTAGAGGCGAGTCTTCTTCATACTAAAGGGAGTTTGATTGGTGATATGCAAACATCGAAATCAATTAATGTTCTGTAATCAGCACATTCGGCTTCAAGAGAAGAAATATGGAATTGTTAGATATTGTTTCACCTGTAAGAATTTACTTTTAACAATTTGGAATCTGATCATAACTTTAACAACTTCCTTGGCTTAGAAGTTTGGCAAAATTTAAATGAGATGATTCTAAGTCAAGGAAAGTATACTATTAACATTCTAAAAAGGTTTGGTATGATTGATTGCAAACCTATGTCTACACCTATGGAGACAAATCTACATAAGTTGAAGGAGGCTGCAGCTAGTTCAGAACTGGTGGATTCTACAATGTATAGGCAGTTGATTGGTTCATTGGTGTATCTAGTTAACACTAGACCGGATATGTGTTATGCAGTAAGTGCACTTAGTCAGTTTATGTGTGAACCAAGGCAGATACATCTTGTTGCAGCTAAACATATCCTGAGATACTTGTGTGGCACAATTGGACATGGGTTGAGATATTCTACAGGTGTGGATTTGGAGCTGCATGGTTTTACTGATTCTGATTGGGCAGAGTGTGTCATAGATCGGAAGAGTACCTCTAGTTGTTGCTTCAATTTGGGTTCTGCTATGATATCCTGGTGCAGCAAGAAGCAGTCTTCAGTGACATTGAGTACAGTCAAGGAAGAGTACATTGCAACTTGTGTGGCAGCTCATGAAGCAATGTGGCTTCGTAAGCTCCTAGTAGGATTGTTTGGACAATCAATGGATCCTACCATCATTCATTGTGATAATCAGAGTTGTGTGAAGCTTTCTGTCAATCATGTGTTTCATGACAGAACAAAACATGTTGAGATCAAGTACCATTATATTAGAGATATGGTATTGAGGAAAGTTATACAGTTGAGGTATATCAGCGTTGATGAGCAGACGACAGACATTCTCACCAAGCCCCTCTCCAGGATCAAGTTTGTGTACTTTCGAGAAAAGTTTGGTATGGTGGAGAATGCAGCCTTGACTGAGAAGAAGTCTCAGTATCAGTGATCCTCTTTAATGAGTTCTTCTCTTAGAAGAAGTTCGAGGTGAAATCCCTTGTTAATGCATTCTTCTCTTAGGAGAAGTTCAAGGTGAAAGCCCTTGTTTCCACCTTCTAGGAGAGCCATGGTGAATGTCATGTGTGTGACTCCATGACAGCATCACGTGAGGGAGTCTGTGATGATTTTTCTTGTACTTGTGTTTCACCCTTTGGGAGAGCCATGGTGAAAGTCACGATGAGCTGACAACATCACATTGAGTGATGAGCACTTGTACATACCATCTATGGAGGTAGCCATGATGGTTGATATCATGATGAGGTGATATCTGATATCACGATGAGGTGATATCTTATTTTCTTTCACGATGAGATGATAAGCTCATTTACCATGATGATGTGATATGTTTCTTTTGTGCAGCTGGAAGTATCATCGCTAGCTGAGAGGGAGTGTTGATGTTATTAGCAGCATCAGGTTGCTTCTTCCATCTCACGCTTCGAGAAGACATAAATTAAATGATAGCCTTTCGGCTATTTAATTTATACTTGCATTCTTGAGAGCCGACCCTTCCTTATGTTCTTATATTCCATTTTGTATTGGGTCGACCCTTGGCATTTATTTGTAATTTATTCGTAATCCTCAATTGGCCGACCTGATTGAGGAGACATTACATTTTGTATATATACAAGGTCGGATTTCTCATTGAGATCATTAAGTTCATTTATCATAATTCGCATTCTTAGAAGAAGTTCATACTTGAGCAGCGCATCTTCAGCAGCAATGAATCTTTATCTTGTAGCAACAGACTGATTTCAAGGAGAAACATATTTGCACTTAGGAGAAGTGCTAATATTCATTGTATCAAATTCCTCCTTGTGTTGGGCTTGTGTTGTAAGCAGATTTTTGCTCTTGTTCTTCATTATATAAGAGAAATATTTGTTGGGTTTTTCTCCCTCAGGTATCTTGTTGTGTTTATTGTCTTATGTGTTGCAATTTTCTAAGTGCTTTCAGTTGTTCTATCTAATCTTTAAAACACTAACATGAGAACAGATAGAATGGTTGCCATTGACCCTCACAAATAATCATCTAATGCCATGGCAATGTGCACATACCCTTCCACACAAAACAACCCATTCCAAACAGGACATTCCTTCCCATTGTGAAACGTTAGAGCTTCTCTAAAGGAATCCAGATCACGTAAACTAGCTCGAGAAGATCTTATAGTGGGCATCCTTTCAAATCTTGAATACCCGGTTGCCTCTAATGTGACACTGTACAGGTGTCATTTTAAATGCCATGGATAAAAATTGACACAGACTGATGGATGTCACTGTAGACGACTCTCGGCATAATGAGTTATTTTTTTGCATGAAGTTGTCAAATTCCCAAAAAGCAACTTTGATACCATTGTAAAGTGTTAGGCTAATTTTCTCAAATTTACACAACATTTTTATGAAATATTAGCATTAGAATTTTCTAAATATGTGGTGATTTTTCAAGTGTTTGAAAAAATGCATATGTATGTTCCATTCAACGAAATACAACCATAGATTTGCACACGTAATTTATTAACATCATCAATGAGTATGAGTGCATTACATATACATGTTAATAGGAAGTGAATCTGACCTCCAAATTGATGAGCCATACAATGAATTGTTGTTATTTGTCATTGCCAAACAAATAGACTAATCTACCCATATTGTTGCTAGAATCATGCTCAATACTATTGATATTATCATTGTAGGTTGGTATAATACTAATTCTTCTCTAGATTATTGTAAACTCTAATTAAACAATTATTTGAAGCTTATAGAAACTATTATAGGCTTAGTTGTAGGAATAGCTAAGGATATATAGTGAGCTGCCCAGATTTTGGAAGGCATTCCCTTCAATAATGGTGGTGGTTGGAGGTGTATAGTTCTAAAACATTTAGAAGACTAGAACAACTCCCTTCAAATAATCCCCCTTTAGTCTCATGTCCCTATTGGACTTACGACATCCTACAAACTAAAAAGACTACAAATTATCCATATACTCCATACCTTTTGGAGTACTAATATGTATGGCCTACTAGCAATCAGTCTCAAGACTCTCCAAACAATTAATATTTTCTTGCAAATAATATCAAAAATAAATTTTGACTCACTATTCGAAATGGCCATGAACGGAAGAAAATATTACTTGAATACTTCAACACAAATCTTCACAAATTCCAAATATGAAGCACACATGTGAATCCATTGCAAATTGTTTAGTAGGGTTTTTGTCTTGCAAACCAATCTTTGTCAAAAAGTTTCCATTCTAAAGAAAAAGTTGAAAAAGGTGCAATCTTCGTAGCTAGGGTGTAGTGCCTCCCATATTACTATACTCTTATGATACTTTTTGAGTGTGATTGATGTCGCTCAGATACTGCTTATGTTTGATGCATACTCGAGACTATGTTGTTGATTGTTTCGTCATGTTGTTTGGTTGGTTGACAGTTCTGCTTACTCAACTTGGTTGTTTACGACACTGTTATTTTTGATATGTGGACATATGTGTTTGATGTTATGCTTATGCAGTTGTTTACTTATCGTTTAATGATGATGTTGTTTAGAATATGGTTATTGATTGAGTTTCGGGTGAGAGGGATGGTGTGGCATCACTCATATGTGAGTGCCCTGCCACACTGCAATTCTCTCTCACGATGTGCATGGCATTAGATATATATATATATATATGTTGTTTCAACACTCGGTTTTATGCAGGATTGCAAGTACCCAAGCCTCGATTCCACCTGCACTGTCAAGACAGGGCGAATCTCATAAATCCCAATGGGTATGAAGTTGAAAATGGATTTGACAAGAAAGCAACCTCGTCTGCGTCCATCATCCCGTCATTGTTTGTCAATGTCGTCCATCAGTACCCCATATTGTTTGGTATCATTTTGTCTTATGTCGTTCATTTTATGTGTTAATCTTAATATGCTAATTGTTCGATTCTAATGCGTTATCATTATTTAGTGATGGTTATTAATTTAATTAAGCATCAAACTTAATTAGTAAGATGATTTGTGAAATTACCAAGGATTTAATTAAATATTAGATTAGTTTGAAAATTTTAAATTGTGTTTGTAAAATAAAAAGAATATTATTTTAATTGTCCGTATTTAATTTTATTAATTATAAATAGAATAATATTTTAATTTCAGTTGTGTGAATTCCTAATTAGCTATTAAGTAATATTATTTATTTAATTAAATAATATTATCTATTAAATTATTGTTAAGGATTTATTCAAAAATAAATATTTAATCAATTTTTGCATTCAGTGTATTTTAAAATATATATATATTTAAAAGAATTCTCGGGATAAAAAAAGGTGTATTTTAAAATATATATATATTTAAAAGAATTCTCGGGATAAAAAAAGGTGTTTTAATATTTTCCTGATAAAATGTTAAATGGTGGTAGATTTGAGTTTAATTTAATTTAATTTAATGTAATAATGTATTTGGTTAGCGGGTAAAATATTAATTTAAGGATGAAATTTTACCGTAGATGCAGTTAAACCTTAGTGGAGGGTAGGTTTCTATTTTGTTTCAAAAAGGATGAGATTTACCTACAGGTGGAAATCGGGAGCAAGGAAAAGTGTCCAGTGTTGAATGAAAAAATTATGAATTTGACACCTATTTCTTTTGTTTATCGTGAAAGAATTCTGCCTTAATTTGTTTGGGAATATGGTGAAAAGAGGGGGAGGAATGAAGTAAAAAGGAAAAAAAAAACACCCTGGTTAAAAAAGAGAAGGGAAGAGGCCAGCTCGTTCTGGAAAAAGAGGACGTTAACAGGAGTAACGGAGGATCTTGAGGAAACAACAATAGGGTGAAAGTAATTTCGTTTTGTTTTTTATGTTTCTTATGTTATTTTAATTTAATTATTTTCATTGTTATTCAATGACTGTCAATCTTTTATTCCTTTCATCAGTGGCGTTGGGTTCATTCTTTTAATCAATACGTATATAATCTCCCTGCTACCATTGGAAACCTACCACTGCTGCAGTGTTTAGACTTTAAAGGGTGTATAAAGTTAAATAATGTCCCTGATACCTTTTGCAACCTATCACAGCTGAAGTATTTAGGCTCTAGAGAGTGTATAAGTTTAAACAGCCTCCCTGATACCGTTGGCAACCTGTCACATCTGCAGTACTTGAAAGTAGAATGTTGTAGAGGTTTGAATAATCTCGTTGATTCCATTATCAACCTATCTCAGTTGTGGCACTTGAGCATAATAGGAAGTTTAAAGGTTTAAATAACTTGCTTGATTTTTCTGACAATCTATCGTAGTTGCAGCACTTGAACATAGAAGGGTGTAAAAGTTTAAATAACCTTCCCGATTCTTTTGGCAACCTGCGAAGAGATGCTCGAGGGATGACTGTGGTCTGCTCCAGAGCTCCCATGTTGGCGCGGCAAGGAGGATGCTGGCAAAGGTTACAAAATTTGGCCTTACACCTGATGATTGCATTTGCTTGACGGGTTCTGAATATTTTCCCACCAATCTATGTAGTGTGTATCCTGTGATCATTGCATCCCATGAGATCACATTTCTTTTAGGTATTTTGTTAAGCATTCGCTTGCCATGTCCATGTTACAAGCATAAAGGTCAACCCTGCACTCCTAATGATCAATTATATATGTAATGCAATAAGGGTTGTGAATGTGTGAAGATGTGCAGCCCTCATTCACCAAACCTACATGACTGCGCGCACCTAGAACACACGCAAAGCTTACAGTGTTAGGATGTGTTATAGAGTGTTTCATTAATTTAAAGATTTACATCTCTTAGAACAGTTTCTCTTGCCCCATTATTCGAGCATTAAGTAAATGTCTTGAAACTGGATATTGCCCTGTCGCCTTCACCTGCCAAACTGATTTCTCCAAGTTCCATAGACCTTCTATGGCTGTGAATGTGATCCGTCTCATACACATAAAGCAGACACTGGTGGGATTGGAGGAAGCTTTTGTGGCGTTTCCTTTCTTATTTGATTCTATATAAGTTTATCTGGGTACTTTTCCAATACCCTCCTACTTTTAGAATGTTGGTACTCATTTTGTTTAAAAGATTGAATTGGGGACACTTTTTATCTGTCTGCTTAAGGGATCCTTTAGTGCTTATCTTGTAATCGTTTAAAGGTTGTGGAATTTGACTATGGAAAGAATAGTGGGTGGATGTTTTTAGAAAGGAATTGAATAGATTATTTAGATGAGTGAAATTTAGAGTTTAGTAATGAGATATAGTAAATGTGAAGTGAGTGTATGGAAGGGAAAAGATAATTTTAAGAGGAGTTCAGATAGGTTTCAAATAAAATAAATAACTTGGTTTTGGTAAGGCTATAGATTTCAGAATATTGTTAGTAGAGTATTTGTATTTATTATTTTATATTTTTGATTATTAATGAATAAAAAGGGATTATCCTTGAAGAGAGATTTATTGACAATTAATTTTATCAAGCAAGGAATCGTTAGGTATAAAAGATTGGAATAAATGTGTTTAGAATTAAATTAAAGATTAGTCTTAATGGGAATAAAATTATTCTTGTTTAAAGTGAATATTTAGAAAATTTGGAATGTTTTTCAGTATAAAACTTATTTTGTATCTTATGATATCTTTTCCAATTATTTAAGGAAATGATGTTAAGATATATTTCTTCTTTTACAGTGATTTTATTTTTTAAGAGAATATGTATAGGGGAAACTTATATGTAAGGGATGAAATTCTTTTATTGATAACATATAGTGATTATATGAGTAAATATAATCATTTATATAATATTAAATATTCAAGTAATTATCTTTTAAAGGAATGCATTTGAGAATATTTTTTTTTTCTAATAGTGGAATGGTAATTAGATTATGATAATCTATTGGTGTTATCTTTTAAAGGAATGCATTTGAGAATCTTTTTTTTTCTAATAGTGGAATGGTAATTAGATTATGATAATCTATTGGATGTAAACATTTAGGGCACATGTATATGTAATATTATATTTTGTTTATTCATATAAATGTATAGTTATATATAATTATGGTTAAATGGTCTATTATGTAATGGTTATTTTAATAGATTAATCTAGTGTAAAATTGTTACGTTTAGGGAAGAGTAAATTTGTCATTAGAAAATTGAAGGTTGGGTAAAAAAATCCAGTTAAGTATATTTAGGGGACTAAGGAGATTAGTATATTTGTAGGGTAAACTATATATATATATATATTTATTTATTTATTTATTTATTTATTTATATAGGTTATTTGAGTTGGAATTATAGTCAATTATTATCAAATAATGGAATCTAACTTAATTTAGAATATATAAAGAGTTAGTTGTTTCTAAGAGTTACTGCATCTTCATGTAATCTGTAATTTATTCTTAAGTATATTTAAAATTAGATTTATTTTCAAATGTATTTAAAATTAGATTCATTTCCAAGTATATATTTAAAGTTAGATTTATTTTCAAATGCAGTTAAAAATTAATTTATTTATTTTTAGATATTTATAGATAAAGTTAATTACAAATTCCTTCGCTATTAGATTGGTGATTTGCATATAAAACTACTATGTTGGATTAAAATTAGATTTATTTAGTTTGAAGTAAACAAATGTAAATGTTATATTTTGAATTAAGTTAATTTATTTGATGTAAACAAATAGGCTACATTTTAATTAAATTTATTATTTTGAACTAGCGAATGTATAGGTTACATTTAATTTTAATTATTTTGAAATAAGCAAATGCATATGCTAGGAATCATAAATTAAGAGAAACCAAATTATTTTGAAATAAGCAAATGCATATGCTAGGAATCATAAATTAAGAGAAACCATGACGGGTTACAAACTGTAGGTTTTCATAAGTTCTTTATTTAAATAAATAATTTCAATATAGTTATAAGATATGTGATTCTCTAATATCTAATAATGTAAAATTACTAGGAGTGATTTGATTTATTTGAGTATTATAAGTAAAGAAGTAAAAATTGAAGTTAGATTATTATCAAATGGTCAATCCTTTCATGTTCTTATCAAGTTAGTTTATTTATCAAATTTACAAGGAATGTATAAACAAGTGGAGTATCGAATATTCTTTTAAGTTTCGTTGCATGGAATTGTGTTGGGAGATGAAAGGTTGATTTTCACGTTCTCATGATTGATTGTATTCTCCATTGAATTATTTTCCTGTTTGACGAGTTTATAAGCCAAGCCATGATGGGAGCTTCTTCGGGAACCCAAGTATTTGTGTGCCCTTCAGTTGGGAGTATATGAATATTGGTGTTATAGTATCCCTTGCTTTTCCCTTGTACGCCTTTGGAAGTAGTCACCTTGTAAGTAGTCGTTGAGATTGTTGTTTGTTATGTTGTGGTTTCTCTTGTGGTCGAAATGTTCATCTACTTTGGTCATGGGTCTTTCTTGTCAACTCCTAGCACGAGGGGTGGGCCTTCGGGTCCACATGGTCGGCTGGAACATGATATGCACCCCATTGGGTTCCCAAGTTGTGTTCGCGATGCGTAAGCGGATGCAGAGTTTCCAGAGTTTCACTTTGATGAAGAATGGCCTTCATTTTGTACCTTATTATTCATTGATGTATCATACTTGTAATCGATATACCCTCTACGTTGATATAAGGGAAGCATTATGTAATGTATTATTGTATCTTTGATGTGTTGTATCTATGGAAATATGTTCCACAGTTGTATCATGGAACTATAAATTGAATTGTAATAAAATGGTGTATCGTTTTCCTCTCTTTTAATCATGGATGGTTGTATGTCATCGTTATGTAATCTTGGTTTTTATTCGCATTCATTTTTTTGATAAAAGTTAGGGTTTGTAATGACCGTTCTGTGTACCCCAAAGGACGTAGATGACTCTGCAAATGCATAATTTATTTTTATGTAATGAATGTACATATTTATCTTATGCAATGTTTTGCTTTCAAATTAAAAAAAAATTATTAGTGTGGTATTTTGTTGTCCTTTGGGGTTCACACGGCATGGCATTACATAGGGTTTTAAACCAATAATGGATTTTATCAACTCCACTTTTCCCTTTTATGCACTTTTTGGAAATATATAAATATTATTTCCCATAGCTTTTTATTTTTCCTCCAAAAGTGACTTTATAATTTAACTTTATATTCTAGACCCCATAAAAGTCATTTTTTTAGTTTAAACTATTCAACTTAATAAAAATAATAATTTAGACAACTTAATTTAATTAATTAATTATTCATTTTTTACATCTCAAATAGCCAACGGGAATTAAAATAGGATACAGGTCTCCACCAATTGCTTATGCTTGTGAATAGGACATTATAGGAGCATCATAAAGAAGTTAGAAAGAAGGGATTGAAAGTTGAAAATAGAAAAAAAAAATGAATGGTGTTGAAAACACCAATTTTTAGGTGGTTGTGTGACTACAAAAAATTGTTAGGTGATGGTTTTGAATAGAGTGGTCAAGATGTGAAATTTGAAGAGATTTCACTCAATTCAACTTTTCAACATTTGAACTTCATTTTGTTGTTGAGGATGCTCATGAAAAAGTATTTGAACACTCAAAGCAAGTGTTAGAGTACTTAAGACATCACTTGATAATTAATTAATCATTAATTAATTATTATGTCCTTTCTTACTTTATCCACTTAAGCTAAATTTAGGAGTATTTTTTATTTATTATATTGGATTAAATATAGGTCAAGTTGTTTCATTGCATGAGATTAAGACACTTGTCACAATTTAATCAAATCCTCATCTAAGGTTTGTTTTTTTATGCTTTTATAAGTATTCACCTTCATCATATTCATTATCCATGTAATTTCATTCAATTCAATTACAATTGCAGGTTAATCTTAGATTTTTGTGTGATACTTGTGTGGATTCAATATTTTCTCTCTTGGTTACATAGCAAATCAGTTGTTTTGATCTCTCGTTTGTGATAGGTGTTTTGGTTACATGTGATTTCTAATGACAAGGAATATTCTTTGATATATTCATTGATGTCATGCTGAAAGTAGTTGTACGGACAGCCCTTTGCCCCCTCCTAGTCCATGTTTTCCCCAAAAGAGCGATTTTTTCTTTTTGGCATAACTTGGGCATATGGTGAAGAAATCAGGAAAACAAGATACCATCGGAAAGCTAGTTCCAAGAAGTTTTTAGTCAAAGTCAGATCTTCATTTTTCGCTTCCAATCTCATAAATTTTTACCTATATCTCTGATTTTCATGATTCTAGCAACATTGGAAAGGTATTTCAGAGCTCTTCAGATTCGTTCATGCACTTTTTCCAAAATCTGCCTTAGGTACATTTTATTATTTTTTGTGATTTCACATTTCTATCAATTACTTGGATGTCTTGAGACCTACAAAGGATCTATTTTTTTGGGATGACTTCATTTGATCTGTTTTATATATATTGAAGTTATTAGTCTGATTTTTTTCATTTGACAAAGTTACCTGAGTTTTTATATTCATCCTTTTTTAGTCATCCTAGCAAAGGATAATTGTGAGTCCTGGGGAAATGGCATCCTGACACATCTCAAGTGGCTTGATCTTTTTCCTTATCTTTATGGACTCGTACCTACACCAGACACACCAGGGAGTTATTCAGCATGGGGTATTATCAGTGATCATGTTATAGGGGTTATATTTTCTAGTGTTGATCCTGACACTATGTGTGTTGTATCGAACATTGATTGTCCCCACACACTTTGGATTTGACTTTGGGAGATCCATGGAGACCCTCATATCTCTCCATACCCAAAGGATCTTGTTGCAAATTGTCTCATTCCTCTTATAGATGTAGATTTCATACCCTTCGATAACAATACTTTAGAGGAGCTTGAGTCTATCACAAGTATTGCATGTTGCAATGGTTCAAATACTTGTCTTCATGTTCCCACTTGTCATATCGATACTTCATCGCCATTTTTTTGTTCCTAATCAGCTTGGCATCACCACATCCTTAGCCCCTATTAGTTCAATGCAGCAGGACATTCATCTTCTTCCAAACATAACTACTTGGGATTTGTATCTTGCAGACATATCATCCTTGTTTGTAGAGTCTCAGATTGCAGATTTGGAGGATTATTTTGAGGACATTCATCTACTCTTTGTTGATAGCTACATCATCATTATTGGCCCATCGTCTTCATCATCTTTGGAGCTTGTTCGACATCAACCTTCACAGGTTTCTAAATTGGCATTATCTTTTTTCTGACATGTGGACACTTGAGCACTTTTTAGAGGCACACATCATTTGGATTTAGATTCTTGATTCACCCATATTTTTGGATTGACTTCTCCAATCACTAGTGGATTTGTTTATTCCTAAGGAGAAAATGTTGTTTGTAGGCAATGGATCATATTATGTCTTTAAGTGTTAATCTTTGAAACAAGAACTATTTCTTTATGGGGGGATTCATATCCTAATTTTATCTCTCCTACTAGGGGGACATCTATTGTACTTGTGTGATAAAAGCAGTCCTTGGGGGGTCACATTGAGTCCTCCTATCCTTCTTTCACTAGTGCAATTATTTCACTTTCTCTCTTTTAGAGAGGAGTTTTTCCCATATGGTTTTCTCTTTTTGTCTAGTTATGAGAGATGCAGTTGTTTGTACATGGGTACCTCATCAGGCCTTGTAGTTAGGACTCATCCATGCATCCATCATTGCATTCTTCATCAAATTTTTTTAGCTTCTCCCTAAGTTGATCTTAAAAGGGGGTGTTGGAGTAATTAGGACATCACTTGATAATTAATTAATCGTTAATTAATTATTAAATCCCTTATTACTTTATTCACTTAAGCTAAATTTAAGAGTTTTTTTTTATTTATTAGATTGGACTAAATATAAGTCAAGTTGTCTCATTGCATTAGATTAATACACTTGTCATAATCTAATCTAATCCTCATCTAGGGTTTATTTTGTATGCTTTTATAAGCATTCACTTTCATTGTAATCATTATCCATGTAATTACATTCAATTCAATTACAATTGTAAGATCATCTCGATATCAAATGCTTGTGTGATACTTGTGTGGATTCAATCTTTTCTCTCTTGGTTGCATAGAAAATAATTTTCTTTGATCTCTCATTTGTGGTAGGTGTTTTGATTAGAGGTGATTTCTGGGAGCTATGGGGCTCACTATCAACTCCAATAGCATATTGTGTATAAGGGTTGTCTCTCAAATCTATCTTTATTATATTCATTTTTTATTGTTTCAAGGGGGAAAACATGGTTTCTATGGTACAGTGACCATTTGTGGGTGTTTAGAGCTCGTTGAACTTGGTGTAAGGTTCCAATTTGTCTTATGGACATTATAAACACTTGTAATTAAATGGATATTAGTGACATGAGAATCATGATATCTAATGTTCCTTTTTAATTAACTAGCTTATGTGGGTACTATCAATATTTTCTCAATAAGGATATAAAGAAATTTTCATAAAGGGATCATGCTTTAGTAGCAACAAATAAAATAATAATAATAAATAATATGGGGATGTGAATTTCCATAAATGGTTGTTGTAACCCCTATAATGTTGCAACCTTAATATTGGTGTACATTGGGTTATGAATAGTCAGCTTGTGGCTATCTTAACTCTTAGTTAAGTCATATTATCATTATTATATTGTTATTTAGTTATTTAGGTCGGACTTAGGCTTATATAAGGCTATCTAAGTCAGTTTGGGTGATATCCTAGGCATAAATAGGTATATATAGGAGGTAGTGAGTCTTATTTCATCATCATATTGTGAATTATGTTCTCATTAGAAATATTTGGAGGTTTTCCCCCTCAAAGTGGCTTGTTATTCTCAGTTATTATCAAGTATTTGCAGTATATTTCATATCATTTGTCTATTGTGCAATTTATTTCATTACAAGTGGTATGAGAGCATGATCTTGGCATCGTAGAGGCAAGGCGTCTTCTTAATATTGGAGGTCATTTCGGAAAGAGCATATCTTCCAAATTTTAGCGAATTGTTTTCTGATTTTTATTGGGTTTTTGAAGACATAAGAGAGGAGACTACATGCCAAAATTTATAAAAATTGAAGAAAAAATAAGCAATTTATTGCAAAATTATGGTTTCCAACAAATTTGATCTCAAGGCTACAAATATGCTAATTTCTTGGAGCTTTTTCTGGGTAAGTGGTATCTTGGCCCTAGTAAGTTACAGTAAAAATTTCAAAGAATTTAAGTTTCATTTATGTGATTTATTTCAAAATTATTGGTTTCCATCATGACGGGGCCTACAACAAGGGGCAAAAAAAATGTTGTCACACCAGAAAAACCCCTAATAAGGATGAGGTAACAATAGAGTATATTAATCCCAATGAGGAAATCAATAAGGTCAAAGAAGAAATTTCCTCAATGAAGATGGATATGTGTGACCCAAGAGGATATATATCAAACATACGAAGCATGTTAAGCACCTATATGAATGAACCAAGAAAGGAGTTCTCAAGCAACCAAGGTGAAACTTCTAGTTCAAATAATCTTGACCCAAATTTTAATACTCCTATGGGATCTAGGAATTTGTTTCTAAAGGTGTATATGCGCAAGTTCGATGGCAAGGATCCTCTAACATGGATAAACCAAATAGAGAAATTTTTTGAAGTACATCAAGTCCCAAATGGACAAAAGGTCACGATGGCTTCCCTATATCTAGAACCAGATCAATTCATTTGGTATCGTTGGATTTGTACTCATCAAAGGAAAAAGGGTCTCTCTATCTCATGGTCAATTTTTACGAAGGAACTCCAAGCACAATATAGTAATAGTGTGGCAGACAAATTCTTCAGCTAGCTTTCTAAACTTCAACAAACAAGATCAGTTAAAGATTATATTCAGCGATTCCAAATTCTATCCTCAAGAGTGGATACAATTATAGAGGATAACTTGAATGATTTATTCTTGGGTGGTCTCGAGGATCACATTCAACATGAGGTATGCATGTTTAGTCCTAGCTCTATAAATGAGTCTTTTATCTTAGCACGTAGGGTGGAGGAGAATTATTTGATTCCTAAGAAGCAAAGGGCTAATATGACAAGAGAGAAAGGATATTCAACACCTTCTCTTCCTCAACCTACTAGGTTGACTCCACAATAAATTGAGGAGAAAAGAGCAAAAGGGTTGTGTTTCAATTGTGAAGCAAATATAGTCAAGGACATAAATGCAGTGAAAATAAATTGCTTTGTATTGAAGTTCCAAGTGAGGAAGAAGAGGTTGAACCCATATTAGAGGATGAAAGGGAGTCAAATGAGGAATCACATGATTATCAATCAATTATTTCTGGGCATGCACTCTCAGGTTTCAGTGCTCCACAAACTCTCAAGGTAGTGGGTTTCTTAAAGAAGCAGAAAGTAATAGTGTTGATCGACTCAAGTAGTACTCATAATTTCATCAACAAAAAGTTGGCTACTTGTCTAAATTGTTTTATAAATCCAACTCCAGAGTTTCAGGTTTTGATTGCAGGTGGTGGTATAGTTAGTTGTTATGGGAAGTGTCATAGCATTAAATTATCCATGGGAGATTATCACCTTGATAGCCCAATGTATGTGATATCCATGGGTGCAGCAGATATTGTTTTGGGAGTACGATGGCTTACTACTTTGGGAACAATTGAGATGAACTTCCAAGAACTATTCATGAGATTTCAATCAAAAGGAAAGACAGTAGAACTAAGAGGATTGAAGGAAATGTCTCCACAAATGGTAAGCTCTCATCAAATGAAAATTTTGATTAAGAAAGGAGTTGATGGATTTGTGGACCAATTATGTTCATTAGAAGTCTCTCAGTCTAAGGCTCCCACCCATCTAGATTTATGAGAAATGATTGATCGTCACTTGGTGGTTTTTGGAGATATACCTAAAGGACTTCCTCCTAAGAGGGATTGTGATCATGCCATACAACTAGTTCCAGGGAGCCATCCACCCAACATCAGGCCTTATAGGTATCCACATATACAAAAAAGTGAGATAGAAAAAATTGTTGAGGAGATGCTAGAGGCAAGAATTATTAGGCATAGCCAAAGTGTTCACTCCTCGCCTGTGGTGATGGTACGTAAAAAGGATGAAACTTGGCACATGTGCCTAGACTATAGAGTGCTCAACATGTACACCATTAAAGATAAGTTTCCTATTCCAATCATTAATGGTTTTCTAGATGAGTTGAATGGAGCTATTTATTTTACCAAGTTAGATCTTGGATTTGGTTATCACAAATTCAGATTAAGGAAGAAGATATTTGTAAGACAACATTTTGGACTCATGGGGGTCATTATGAATTTTTGGTGATGCCATTTGGTCTGACTAATGCACCATCTACATTTCAAATTTTGATGGATTCCATTTTTAAGAAATTCTTGAGGAATTTTGTATTAGTGTTCTTTGATGATATATTGATTTATAGCAAGACATGGGAAGAACACTTGCAGCATGTAGATCAAGCATTACAAATACTTGAAGATCATCAACTCTATGCTAAGTCATCCAAGTGTTCTTTTGGTCTTAATGAGGTGGAGTATTTGGGACACATAGTTTCACATGAAGGAGTAAAGGTGGACCCTAAAAACATTAAAGTTATCATAGAATGGCATATTCCAAAAACCATTAAGAAATTGAGGGTTTTTTTGGGATTAACGAGATACTATAGAAGATTTGTGAAGAATTATGGTCATAT
This sequence comes from Sequoiadendron giganteum, assembly GCA_007115665.2. NCBI lineage: Eukaryota > Viridiplantae > Streptophyta > Pinopsida > Cupressales > Cupressaceae > Sequoiadendron > Sequoiadendron giganteum. The sequence goes on along the minus strand of CM021109.1, from coordinate 503,781,615 downwards.
AGCAGCTCCTCTAATAGCTTTATTGAAGAAGGATTCTTTTCATTGGAATGAGTCTGCTACTACAACATTTGAGAGATTGAATGAGGTTGTGTACAACTCTAGTGCTTGCCAGTCTAGACTTCACCAAGGACATTATTATGGAATGTGATTCTATAGGAAATGGTATAGGAGCAATACTCATGCAGGAGGGTCGACCAATTTCTTTTGAGAGTCATCAATTAAATGGGAAGAATAAACTCAAACCTATTTATGAGAATGAAATGCTAGTGATCCTTCATGCAATTAAAAAATGGAGGCCTTATCTAATGGGTAGACACTTCAAGGTTAGGATAGATCATGATAGCCTAAAATATTTTTTGGAACAAAGATTATCTTCTGAAGAGCAACAAAAATGGGTCACTAAGATGTTGGGATATGAATTTGAGATTATATATAAGAAAGTGAAGGAAAATATTGTGCCAAATGCACTTTCTAGGAAGGATGAGAAATATGAAGCCTTATTGTGTTCCCTTTCAATATTACAAGAAAATTGGGTGGAAGAAGCCAAAGCTGAGTGGAAAAATGATGTTGCAACAAGTAATCTCATCCAACAATTAAAGAGTGATCCTATTAGTTCAGATAAGTTTTGTTGGAAGGGAGATACTCTTTGGTATAAAGAGTGTTTGTATCTCTGTAAGGATTCCACTCTTAAACACAAGATCCTCACAGAACTACATGAGTCTCAAGTTGGTGGTCATTCAGGATTCTTGAAGACATATCATTGGTTCAAGCAAGGATTTTTTTGGGAAGAGCTAAAAGGTGATGTTCAAAAATTTGTGGTTGAATGTTTGGTTTGTTAAAGGAATAAAGGGGAGACAATTAAGACACCAGGTCTCTTGCAGCACTTATCTATTCCTAGCCAATGTTGGGAAGATGTATTTGTGACTTCGTCATAGGGCTTCCCAAATCTAAAGTTCACGATGTCATCATGGTAGTAATTGATCACCTCACTAAATATGCACATTTCATTGCATTATCACATCCTTTTACAACAAGTGCAATGGAAAAATATTTTTTGGAGAATATAAAAAAGCTACATGGTACACCTAAGTTATTGTCAGTGATTGTGATCCTATCTTCACTTGTCACTTTTGGAAATATTTATTCTCATGTTTGGGTACTCAATTGGCTCATAACTCTTCATACCACTCTCAATCAGATGGGAAAACTAAGGTTGTTAAATAGTCTTTGGAAGGATATATGTGTTGTTTCACTTCAAATAAATAGTCTCATTGGGTAGATTGGCTACCACTAGCAGAATGGTAGCATAACACTTCTTTTCATAGCTCATCAAAAATGTCTCCAATTTTGGCACTCTATGGATATCATCCTCATTCCATCACATCATCATTGAAGGTGTCACAAAGAGCTCAAGTAGTAGAGGACCACTTGCTTCATCAACAGGTACTTTAAGGACTCAAGGAGAATTTAGCCATGGCACAAAATCAAATGAAACAGTAAGTAGACCAACATCATAGCGAAAAAAGTTTTGAAGTTGGGGATTGGGTCTTTTTGAGATTGTAGCCTTTTAAGAAAATCTCACTGAAGCAATAGAAAAATAATAAGTTTTCTCCAAGGTATTATGGCCCATACCAAGTCATGCAAAAGATTGGTAGTGTTGCCTACAAGCTAGATTTGCCACCAACAACAAAGATACATCCAGTTTTTCATGTTTCTTGTTTGAAGAAGGTAATTGGGCATAATATTCCAGCTCAAACAATACTACCAAAGCTCGATGAAGAAGGAAGAATCATTTTGGAACCAGAGAGCATTCATCAAACATGCATGAAAAATTTGAGGAATAGAAATCTCACTGAGTATCTCATCAATGGAAGAATTTACCAGTTGAAGATGCCATATGGGAGGATGAGGAGTTCATTTAGAAGAATCCACACTTGATTATCATTGAGGACAATTCTTCTTTGAAGAGGGGGGGCATGCTACACCCTTAATATTGGTGTACATTGGGTTATGAATAGTCGGCTTGTGGCTATCTTAACTCTTAGTTAAGTCATATTATCATTATTATATTGTTATTTAGTTATTTAGGTCGGCCTTAGGCTTATATAGGGCTATCTAAGTCAGCTTGGGTTATATCCTGGGCATAAGTAGGTATATATAGGAGGTAGTGAGTCTTATTTCATCATCATATTGTGAATTGTGTTCTCATTAGAGATATTTGGAGGTTTTCCCCCCTCGAAGTGGCTTGTTACTATTAGTTATTATCAAGTATTTGTATTGTGCAAGTTACTTCACTACACATAACCCTTTGGAAAAATATTCATGATAGGAAATTAATGAGTTACAAGACAAAGTGGGACTATTTTGGTGAAAGAATCTCATTAATATTTATAATTGATATCTTTGAGAGAGAAAGTGAGATGTTGGAATTTGTGCCCTATTAGCGCCATATATTGAAGTGTTTGGTTTGAGCCTTGTGTTCAATTAAAGGATTTAAGAACGAAAATCCTTGAATTTTGGAGATTAAAGGATAAAATCCCTTTGATTTCCTTAAGGCAATCTCACACAAAGGTTGTATTTGTACTTCAAAGTTTTGTTTGTATTTTAGCATATATTTTGTGTTTTCAATAATTTTTTATTTCTAAATCTTGAACATATTGTGGAAGAATGTAGTTTGTAATCACTAAAGTAATAATATTTTGTGGATGAATCTTAATTATTGTGTTTTATTCTTTGAAGCCTCATCATATTTATGCTATTTGTGCAATCCATTGCTATATATATAGTATGCTCTCACTTTTCCCTCGTAGGCTATGGGTGACTAGAAAATTTGAATAATTCTATTTATTCATTGTATACTTACTTCACCATCATGGGATCTTGGGGATCAAAAAGTGGTAAATAATCTATATTAAAAAATTGTTCAAAATATCACAATGGTATCATAGCTAACATCTTACCAAATTGTGGAGTATGGCAAGAAGTGAAAGGCCCATAATGGAGGAGAGATTAGAGTTTATTTAGGAAACCTAATATACCTTTAGATGGGGCAAGATAAAAAGAAAAAAGTGATGTTAGCATGCCAAGAGAGAATAAAAAACTTATTGACAAGAATGTTGTAGATCTAGATGAATGAAACCACTACCATCCCTTTAGAATCAAGGTCACATCAAAACACCACATAGAGGGGAAATTTCATCAAGAAATTACCAACCACTAGATAGTTCCATTTTTAAACCCTTTAGACCCATGTTCTTACCAAGAGAAGAAAGAGTGAAGCCTAAAACTTCTACATAAGAGCTTGATAGTTGTTTGGATAATATCAAGGGGATACTATGAATTTTGAGGTGGTCGGACCCTTTGATAGATACTTGGAGTTTTTTGGAAAAAAATATTTAACATAGAAGATGCCAAGGGAGTAACTAGAGTAATAGTGGGAAAGAATTAAATCATAAGTCAAACTAACTAACTACACCAAATTTTGATGGTACCAACAAGATAATTTCTCAAGCTTGGTTGTTGAAATTGCAAACTTACTTGACACTTAGCCCTATGATGGAAGATTATGCAATAAAATTTATCACATTACACTTGGAGAGTATTTCCTACAATTGGTGGAACCAAGGTCTAATTACATAAAAGTGCGACTTTGCACAATCTTTTGACAATTTCAACCAAAACTTGCTAAATAGATTTGAGAAAAATGATGATGATGAATATTTGAGAGAATTTTTATAATCAAATAATAGACTTTAGTGTATGCATATGTAGAAAAAATTTAAAGAGTTGTAGTTATGGTACCCTGAGAGAAGACAATCACATGCCTCTTCATTGAGAATCCATATGAACCTCTCAAATTTCTAGTTAAGACCTTTGCATCATCATCACTATAGGAGGCTATTAGGAGAGTGTTGATACTTGAGCTATTGTGCTAAGGAACAAATTTTCATCACAACCAAAACCACCCAGTACTAGATTTCAAAAGGGAAACTTTTAGAAAGAAGTATTCAACTCACATCCTCAAAAGACTACATTGCAACCATATGCAACAAAGAAGATGGATGATAGCACAAGAAATGAACATTAAATTAAGTGGTGTTTCATTTGCAAAGAACAATGGGAACTTGGTCATAGATTCCATAGCAAGGGCCAAATCCAATAAATTGAGATAGTGTTTTATGAAGAAGATGAATTTGAAGAACCAGAGCTACAACAAGCCCTAAAGAAGTAAATTTTCAAACATGAACCTAAGAGACTCAATGATGATAGCAACAACACCCTTTCAAGTCTTTCAAGATCACCATGATGACCCAAATTCAAGGTTCATGGGGTGTTGCCTAGGCTACAAATTGTAGTATTGATTGATATTAAGACCACCCACAATTTCATTGATGAAGGCCCAATGGCTAAGAGAGTTAAAAGCTAAAAAAATTGAGTTTAATGTCAATGTGGGTGATGAATTCATGATTCCATGCACAAAACTATGTGGCAACTCAAACTATCCTTTAGTGACTATGAGATATGTGATTATTTTTATATTTTGGAATTAGGGGAAACATATCTAGTTTTTGGAGTGCAACGGTTGCATTACTTTGGATAGTTTTCTCAAAATTATCAATCCATGAAATTAAAAAAATTAAGGGAAAAACAAGTGATCATAGCTAAGAGTAGTGAGAGGACCTTCCAAAAATGAAAAGTGTGAGCATCTATTTGCTTTGTGATGAAAGGAATGAACACCACTTCACCTTTTGGTAAGGACTGTAATTTTCATGTTGATATTCAAACCATTTTGGATAAGCATATTTAGTGATATGCTTCAAATTTTAACACTAAATAGGAGATTCTAATAAATCATAGATGTGGAACTAGGTTATAATATTATTATGATAGCTCCTTACTACCACCTAAAAAAAATTAAAGAGAAGATAGAGAATTCCATCAAGGAATTATTGGAAATGAGCCACATTAGACCCAATTCTAGCCCATTGGCATCATTACTAGTTCTTATGAAGAAAAATTATGGTGTGATGAGGATATGGATTGACTAACAAACATTGAACAAAAGGACTATTAAAAATCAATATCTTATTCTCAAGATCGGTGAGCTTGTTGATGAGTTGCATGGAGTAGTCTATTTCTTTAAGATTGATTTAAGATCGAACTACCATTAGATCCATTTATGTGAAAAAAATATGCAAAAGATAATTTCCAAATGCCAATATGGAGATTTTGAGTTTCTAGTCATTCTAATTGGTTTGACTAATGTGTCAACTATTTTCTAATGCATAATGAGTCAGTCATTTAGTGGACTATTGAAGAAATTTATTTTAGTAATTTTTGGTGATTTTTGATATATAGAAAAATATGGAGGATCATTTGAGGCACCTAGATATGGTCCTTCAACTTCTAGAGAATATGCTCTATTTGTAAAAGATTCAAATTATGAGTTTGAGGTTACAAAGATTTTGTATCTAGGCTTTATCCTTAGTGCTTAATGTGTTTAGGTGGCTTGATTCAAGCCATTTTTATTGGCCACCCTTGACCATAATAACATAGTTGAGATTATTTTATGGTCTTTGTAGCTATTATTGAAGGTTTGAGAGGGGATTCTCATAGCTTGCCCTAATTGACATAACAAAATAAGTCTTTTCCTAGAATGATACAACTTAAGAAGCTTAAGAAGGTAATAATATCATGCTTTGTACTTGTCATTCCAAAAAATTTAGTCTTGTTTGTTATAGAATGTGATTCTTTAGCAGAGGGAGTTCGAGTAGTACTAATTCAAAAGGGACACCCTATACCATTTGGGAGCATAGAGTTGAAATATTTAAGAAATGGATTTTCTATGATAAGGAGATGAGTGTCATCATGTATGTTTGGAAAAATGTATACAATAACTAGTGTGTAAAATATTTGGGGTTAAAATAGACCATAATTGTTTAAATTTCTTCACATGCCAACAAGACTTGAATGATAGGCAACAAAATGGATAAGTTAGCTCCAAGCTTATGATTTTGATGTAGAGTAGATAAAGGGGAAAAATAAATTTATTTATCTATCTCCATCATTTCTAGTGATTGAAAGGAAAAAAATTATCATGGCATAATATTCCAAGAACACACTTGCCGCTAACATTTTATATAAAAATATGAAGGATGAAAATATGTGATAGTTAATGGTCTCATTTTGGATAAGGACAAAATATTTTTTATTTCTTAAGTTTGAGATGAAAGGGAATATTTTGAAAGATTTGCATGATGCACCCATTGTGAGAAACCCTTGATTTTACAAGACATACAAGTGAACTAGGGAAATATTTGTTTGGAAGGACCTTAAGGGTGATGTACTTTGGTACATCAAGGAGTGCACAATCTATCAATAAAAAAATATAGAACATGTTTTTCCTATAGATTACTACAATCATTGTTTGTTCCCATTAAAAGTGGGAAAAAATATCCATGGAATTCATCACAAGCCTTCCAAATGTAAATTGCATGGTTTGTATTTATATTGTATTGGATTTATTAACTAATTTTGCACACTTATTTTCCATTCCTATAGGATTCAAAATAAACCAGGTGGCTAATTCATTTTTCTAAGAAATATTTAGGCCACATGAATTGCTTAGAATATTATTTATAATAGTGATAGTATAATCTTTCTAGCTCCTTTTGGTAGGAATTGTTTGATTTGACTAGTACCACTTGCTCACTCCCAATACTAGGTATCACCCACAAACAAGTGGATAGGTAGAAATAGTAAATAATTAGGTTAAAGTATATTTAAGAAACTATATCACAAACTAGAAAGAACCATGGATCAAGTTGCACATTTGGGAATATCGTGACAATACCAGCCATCACATGTTGATTTGTATAACTCTTTTTATGTCTTTGTATGGATGTGATGCACTAACCCTCATAGATTTAGTGTTCACTAATAATAGGGTACTAGTAGCTAGTGACTTGGTAGGACATAACCAAAATATTTTGAGGTCCTTCAAAGATCACCTACATCAAGCTCAAAATCAACAAAATATTATGCAAGAAACACCACATTAAGAGGTCATTCAAGGTTGAAGACACAGTTTTTCTAATCATGTAACCTTATAGGAAAATTTTCATTAAATGGCATGGGATTGAAAATCTCAAACCTCAACTTCATGGACTTTATAGAGTTGTGAGTTCAGGGTTGGTGAAGTTTCTTATGAGTTGGAATTGCAAGAAAACAAAAAAAATCATATTTTGTCAATGTGCATTGCCTCAAAGGAGAAGTTGGAGAAAAAATTACATTGTTAGTAGAGTTGCTACCATTGGATGATGGATGGAAGTTCATTTTGGTGCTAGAATCCATCACTAATACATGAAACAAACTGAGGAATATAATAGTCACGTAATACTTGGTTTGTTGGAGGAACATACATACAAAAGATGATACATGGGAGGGATGAGAGATTCTTAAGAACCCAACTCTACATTGCTTGTAGGAAAACAATTATGTGAAGGGTGAGGTTATATGTTCATTTTTAAATAATTAGCTTATGTTGGCCCTATCCTTATTTTCTTGATAAGGATATAAAAATATTTTAATAAAGGGGTCATAGTTTAGTATTAAAAAATTAAATAATAAATAATATGGGGGTGTGAGTTTTCATTAAAAATTGTGACCTAGAACACTTACAAAATTATGAATGAAAAATAATATGACAAGAAATTAATGAGTTATGAGATAAAGTAGGGCTATTTTGGGGAAATAATCTTGTTAATATTTTTAATTGGTATCTTTGAGAGGGAAAGTAGGACATTAGAATTTGTTCCCTATTGGTACTTTATATTGAAGTGTTGTGTTTCCTTTGAGACTACTACCAATTTATTCAAATTTATGTCATATTTTGATACTTTGTTCAACTAAAGGATTTGAGGATGAAAACTCTTGGTTTCCAGAGATAAAAGGATGAAACCCTTTTGGTTTTCGAGAGATTGGAGGACAAATAAGTTTTAATTTCCTAAGGGTAATCTCACACACAAGTTGTATTTGTTCTTCAAATTTTTGTTTGGATTTCAACATATATTTTAAGTTTGTAGTAATTTTATATTTCTAAAGTGTAACATATTATGGAAAAATATATTTTGTAATCATCAAAGCAACAATATAGTATGGGGGAAGCTTCATTCTTATTTGTCTAATATTCTTTGAAGTTGGGTGAGTGCAGAATCATGATGGAAAACTTATACCTCTAAGTGACAATAGAAATAAAGAAAAATAAAGTTAAGAAACTTCATGTAAAAAATTGAAATAGGTTATTAAAAAAAATTGGAAAATGTGTAGGAATAGAATGTGGTAAATTGAATTCAGCTTCTAGGCTACTATGTTTTTTTGGAAAAAAATAAATTTATTTGATGAAAATTTAAAATTTCAATGAAGCACTACTATAATTTTGAAAAAAAAAGTAGGTGTCATTCTGGTCAACCTAAGTAAACAATTAGTTATGAATTTTTTACTAGAATTTTTTAAAATATTTAAAAATAAATTGGCCAACCTAACATGGTCAAAAAAATATGAAGTTCAATTTTTTAACCTATAACTAGTGAAGCATAAAGCATGATGCATCTTTCAAATTTGAAAAAGGTGAAATGCTTTGAAAGTTATGGATGTAATTCAATCAACCTATCAATTAGGACTTCATACATGGTGCATGTCAAAAATCAATAATAGTTATCTATTATATTCAAAATGAAGCATATCTTATATTGATAGAATACTAAAAAATTCATGAATAAACCCTTTTCATTTCATCAAATTCGAATAAAAAAAAGTCGCCAGCACGAAGGGTGAAGTCCTAAAAGGAGAATGACCAGTTCATAGCTTCGGGTCAAAAGTGTTTACCCCTTAAAAAATGCCCTAAAAGGAGAGTAAAAACTCTAAACACGTTGGAGCAGTTGACCTTTTAGGCTTGACACTTCCAAGCCTAATTCCAAAGCTTTCCCAAGGAAAAACTGAGGGAAAAAATTTATGTTATAAAAATGAATTTGTTTGTAACAGATATCTATTATTACAAAATGGATATTCATGACCTAAAATCCTAAAACGCACACTTCAATAAAATGGGTTGATCAAAATTTTGATGTTTTATAGGCATTGGAAATGTGATTCAAATCTCTACACAATGGACTAGGTATTTTTTCTATATTATACACCAAAAATTAATTATAATCATTTAAAATTGATCCTTCACTTTCGAAACATAAAATTCTGACAACGTTTGCATACAAAGTCCTTTTTCTAAGTTTTTTTTGTAAAAACCATCTCAAAATAATTGAAATATTAAAAGAATAATCAATAATGAAATATTTAGATTTTGTGTACTAAGGAGAGTAACAAATTTTCATCTATCATAGAAGGATTTCATGTTGTCTTTGATCTTATACACACCTTCCCCAAGTTGACCTAGGAGAACATGTGTTCCCTTATGACATAACGATAACTCTTCCAAGTTATTTTCAATATATTCAATCATTAGATACTATAAAAGAGTAAATAATATGAAGATCAACTAAGTAGCAAAAATAATAATAGTAAACATTGTGTAGGGTCAAGTCCAAATGATGATGAATCCATAATTATACACTTGGCGTAACACATAAGTAACACATTTAATGGAAGATTAGGATCATAAGTAACTCATGGCATAAACAAAAGATAGGAAAAATAAATTCTAAAAGTACACTTTCATATCAAAAAATTAGAAATATTAATGATGTATCAAATATGAGAATAAAACCCTAATATGGTTCTTAAGGATGGGTAGGGTAAATAAAAAAGATTTCAAAATTAAGATAATAATAAAGGATGTAAAAAAATGAAATGAATGAAGAAAGGGTCATGCAAATATTTTTAAACATAAAATTGAAATGTAAATATAATAAAAGTATAGATATGAGAAACCCTAGAAGAAGACTAGGTTGTATAGGATTGATTGGGTTCACTAAAATGCAAATAAAATAAAATAAAATCCTTTAGGGTTAATCCAAACATAAATAATCAACTAACCTAGATTAATTACGTGGGGGTAATTATGTGAGCTAGTGTTTTATAATATTAAATTCTAAGGTATGGAGAGAGAGATGGGAGTGGGGGAAAATAAATATAGGGAGAGAGAAAAAGGGAGTGTGTTTGTATATGAGTGAGAGAGATATAGAGATAACTTTATATAGAGGGATATATATAGAGAGAGAGGGAGGGAAGGAGGAAAATAAATGGAGAGAGAAGTAGAGAGAGATATTAAGAGTGAGCAATAGGGAGAGAGGGAGAGATATATAGAGATAGATATAACTTGGGAAAGATAGAGTGGGAGAGAAAGGGAGAGAGATAGGTAGAGAGCGAGAGAGATGTGAGAATAGAAAGATAAAGTGAGAGATGGCTAAATAAATAGATAGGGGGAGAGGTATAGAGGGAGAGATAGGAATATAAAGAGGGAGAGATATCTAGAGATATATATAACTAGGAAAATATATAGGGGAAGAGAAAGGGGGAGAGATAAGTATAGATATATATAGAGAGATATGTATATATTTAAATAGATAGAGAGGGGGAGATAGGGATAGAAAGAGGTATATATATAGGGAAAGATGGAGGGAGAAGAGAAAGGTGGAGAGAAAAGGAGAGTTGGAGGTAGAGTAAGGGAAAGGGAGGGAGAGAGAGATATATAGGTAGAGATAACTAAATAGACAGAGAGGGAGAGAGGGAGATGGAGAGAAGGAGAGAGGGGGGAGATAGAGATATACAGGTAGATAAATAGATAGAGGAAATTAGAGAGGGAGAGAGGAGAGGGAGAGAGAGGGGGGGATATAGAGAGAGGGGAGAGATATAGATATGGAGGGAGAAAAAGTGATTGTGTGTGTATAAGTGAGAGACATATGGAGATAGAGAGGGATAGAGATATAGATAAATAGAAGGAGAGGGAGGGAGAGAAATGGAGAGAGGATAGAGGATAAGTAGAGAGATATAGAAATATAAAGTGATAGGGAGAGAGGGAGAGATAAGGATAGAAAGAAGGAGAGATATCTTAGAGAGATAGATATAACCTGGGAAAGACAAAGGTGGAAGAGAAATAGAGAGAGAGAGAGAGAGAGATAACTATGAAAATATAGAGGGGGAAGAGAAAGGGATAGAGATAGTTAGAGAGGGAAAGAGAGAAGGGGGAGAGAGAGAGAGAGGGGTGGATTAAGGGAAAGGGATATATAGGTAGAAAGGGAGATAGGGAGAGAATGAGAGGCAAAGAGATAGCCAAATAGATAATGGGAAAGGAAGAGAGGGACAAAGGCATAGAGAGAGGGGGAGATAGAGAGGAAGGGAGGGAGAGATAGAGAGGTGGGAGATAGAGATATAGTGGTAGAGAAAGGGATAGAGATAGTTAGAGAGGGAGAGTAAAGGAGAGGGGGAAGAGAGGAAGAGAAATATAAATAAATAGAGAGATATAGAAAGAGAGGGAGAGAGATAGAGAGGGGAAAGATAGAGAGATAGGGATAAGGAGACACAAGGAGTGTTTGTGTGTGAGAGAGTGAGAGAGATATGGATATAGAGATAGAGAGGGATAGAGATATAAATATAGGGAGAGGTAGGGAGGTAAATAGAGGAGAGAGGAGAAGTGGAGAGATATATAAAGAGGGAGTGATTTGGGAGAGAGGGAGAGAGAGATATCTAGAGATAGATATAACTTGGGAAATATAGAGGGGGGAAGAGAGATAAGTAGAGAGATAGATATATCTAAAGATACATATAACTAGGAAAGATATAAGGGGAAGAGAAAGGGAGAGAGATAGGCAAAGAAGGAGAGAGAAGAGAGAGAGAGAGAGAGTAAGGAAAAGGGAGAGAGATAGGTAGAGAGAGAGAAGGAGAGGGGGAGAGAAGAGAGAGGGGGGAGATAGACAAGAAGGGGGAAAGAGATAAAGAGAGGGGAAGATAGAGATATAGAGATAGAGAAAGGGATAGCTATAGCTAGAGAGAGAGGAGAGATGATCAAGATGGAGAGATAGCTAAATAGATCAAGAGAGAGATATGTATAGAAAGAGAGGGAGTTATGCAGGAGCATCCAAGGGTATCTAGAAATCTTGCACAACCAAAAAAATATTTTTATTTTATTTTGTCTTTTTCAATTTTCGGTGTGTTTTGATCTTGTGGGAAACCAAAGTCCCATGCCCAAGATAGGAGAAGGAATTATTTATTATTGTGTAACTCCTGTGATTAATTAAAAAGAAAAGGAATAAACATTTTTTCAGGTAGTGTTTGGCACCTAGGAGTGGAGATGCAGGGAAGAAGCTAATGGGTGCCAATTTGGGAAAATAATTCAAAATTTCTAGGAAAAACTCTAGAACTTCATTATGCATGATTCCCACACCTAGAAGAGAGCGGAGAAAATTGTTTACTGGAAAATTTGGGGAAGATAAAAACCCAACACCTAGCCTGGGAGATGGTTTTCAGCCATGAAAAAAGGAAAAAGATAAGAAAAAGTAAGAAAGAAAAAGAAAAATAAGATTTGGGCACCCCGATCTCTATGTCCAGAAGCTTCAGAAGTTTTTATTGCTACCTATACAATGCATCTTTTGTTGAGTTGAAGCTGATTTTTGGTGTTTTCCAAAATCTTTCCTATAGGAGTTTGCACATAGGCTTGGATTTTTTCCAGTAGATACTTGTTTTTGTTGCAAGATTGGATTAGTTTGGCTATTGTTGGAGTCATTGATTCTCATTGTTGTTGGAGACTCTTTGCTTGAATTAATGATTCCAAAATTCATACTGTATTGTTTTCAAAAAGGGATTTTATATAAGCTTGGCTTGAAAGATAACATGGTATTGTTGGTAAGAAAAATATGAATCTTTTGTTTTCCTATAGATTAATTTTGGAGCTTCCATTGTAAAAGTTTTTAGAGAAAGGGGGTCTCATTTGCAAGCTCAAATTAATTCTCAAAAAGTGGTATGTCACAAGTTGTTGAGAATATTTTCAAAATTTTAATGGATTTTTAATGAATATCAATATGGGTTCATTTCATAGCCTATAAGTAGTTAATTTATTTGAAAAGGTTAAAGGATTTGAGTTTTGGCTGCGACGATCAACTCCTCAATTCAAGTTCTTGGTCTTTGACTGCATCAAGGAGAGAGAGAGAGAGAGAGAGAGATGGGGAGGGGGGAATAGGGAGTATGTGTGAATGAGTTAGAGAGATATGAAGATAGAGATAGAGATGGATAAAGATATAAATAGAGGGAGAGGAAGGGAGATAAATAGAGATACGAGAGAGGAGAAGTAGAGATATATAGAAAGAGGGATTAATAGGGAGAGAGGGAGAGAGAGATATAAAGAAGGAGAGATATCTAGATATAGATATATAACTTGGGAAAGATAGAAGGAGGGGAGAAAGGGAGAGAGATAGGTAAAGGGAGAGAGATAAAGGGATATAAAGAGAGATATATCTAGAGATATATAATTAGGGAAAGATACAAGTGGAAGGGAAAGGGAGAGGAGAGAGAGAGAGAGAGAGGTAGAGTAATAGAAAGAGAGATAGGTAGAGATAGCTAAATAGATAGAGAGGAGGAGAGGGAGAGAGTTATAGATAGAGGGAGAGGGGGGGAGAGGTATAGAGAGATGGGGAGATAGAGAGTAAGGGAGGGAGAAAGATAGAAAGAGGGAGATAGAGATATAGTGGTAGAGAAAGGGATTGAGATAGAGAGAGGAGAGGGGAGAGAGAGATAGAGATAGGGATGGAGAAATAGGGAGTGTGTATGAGTGAGAGAGATATGGATATAGAGATAGAGAGGGATATAGATATATAAATAGAGGGAGAGGGAGGGAGAGATAGAGGAGAGAGTAGGGATATATAGAAAGAGGGATTTATCGGGAGAGAGGGAGAGATAGGGATAGAAAAAGAGATATTTATAGAGATAGATATAACTTGAGAAAGAAAGAGGGGGAAGAGAAAGGAATATTGGTTACTTCTTTAATATTTCAAGTGTAGAGATGTTAAGAGTAGGAGACCCTTGTTCCTTGGTAATGGTATCAAGAGTATGAGACTCTTATTTTGGATGAATATCATCTACATGTCCATTAGGCGTAAGCATCTCATGGGTAGATGTATGTGTGCTTGGTGTATTTATTTGTTCTTCTTTTGGAAAATATTGGATGTCTTGGAAGATATATGCCAAGTCATTGTAGTATTTTGATGATAGGATTCTTGATCTTGACTTTGTGTGGTATTATCTTTGATATGCTTTGGTTCACATTCTTGACATGGATCAATTTCAAAGAAGGGATTGCTTGTAAAGGATCCTTGGATTTCCTCAAAATGTGGGCATATGGGTGATAGCTCTTGACTTAGATTTTATGCATTGGGTATAAGTGTGGGATTAAGAGTCTCTTGATTATCAATATGTATTGCCATGAGGTTGGATGATGTCAATATATCTTGGACGGGATCATTGCTAGACTTGGGTGATTGATCATGCTTTGGATTAAATTCTTGATGCATTTCATCTTGCTCATTGGATGATGTAGAGACATTTTCAATGTGATCAGTGATAGATAGCTCTTGATCATTGTTTTCAACTTTTAACGTTAAGATACTGTCAATGTCGTCATTAGTGTTCGAACCTTGAATTTTGTTTTCAATAGCTATTTCTCCTTGATCAATAAGGTATTGGATGAGTCTTTTGAGTGTAACACATTTTGATGCATCGTGACCTTTTACTCCATAGTATTTACAATAGGTCTTGTCATCATACCATGGGAATTCGATGGTAGTTCACCACTTCGTGATGGTTTCGGGAGTGTAATAAGTTTGGCATTGACTAATTTGTTTAACACGCCCTCAATTAGCTCCCCTAAAGGAGTGTATTTACATTTAGTAGTGTGGTTGGATTGTGAGGTTTGTTGTGGTGGAGATGATTGTTGTATTTGAAATGGATTTTCTTGTTGATTTTGAGATTGATGATCTTGATGGTGTTGTAGTTGATGATTTTGATGTGGATATTGCTGATTTGGGGGTTGATATTGTTGTTGGATTTGATTTTGATGTTGGGTGATCTGATTTTGATTTTGTGACCATTGATATTGTTGATTCACTTGATTTTGTGACCATTGTTATTGTTGATTCACTTGATTTTGTGGAAATAGACTTTTTTGTTGATATAAATCAATGTTTTGACGATATTGGAAGTGTTGTTGATGTGGATATTGAGGTGTTGGTGGAATGATATTTGTTTGTCATTGATATGAAATGTCTTGACATTGAACATGGTGTTGGTGATACGTCGTATTTTGATTTTGTTCAAGTTCCTCAATCATTTTCTCAAGTGCATTTATGGAAATTTAATGTTCTAGACTTAGTCCTTTATGGTGATTTTGAAACCCTTGATAAGAGTGATTTTGATATGGATGAGGATTTTGATTGAAATCAGCCATGTGACAAGATGCTTCAAAACCTTGATTAGGGGAATCCATAGTTGATATATCATTGACATTTGTGACATATGATGTCTACATGGGTGTATAGAGTGGAACTGGATTTGGGTAATAGGTTGACATGTTTTGTGGATGTTATGGTTGCAGTTTTGGGATGTTTTGATGCTCAAGACCCTAGGATAGGAGTATGAGTGATGTTTGGATGCTTTGGAGATGATGCTATTTTTTGGACTCAAAATGTTGAAAACTTGGAGCGATATTTCACTTCATTTTTCTAAAAGATATGTTACAAAGAATCTACTTGAACTAGCCTTGAGGTTCCAAGGAATGATCCAAGTTTTTTGTTTTGATTTTGAATCCTAAAAGAAGGTTAGAGTGTTTTTTTCTGTAAATGGATGATGGACTGATGTAAATTATGACTTTTTTTGGGATTCTAACTATTTCATTCTCAAAAAGGATTTGTAACCAGTTTCGGATTGGTTTTCTAATTTCTACTAGAAAGAAGAGCAAAAACAAAAAATTTAGGGTAAAAGCGAAAAATTATGTCAAAAGTGGCTAGATTTTGGGCGAGTGCGGCCAGATCTAAAAGGAAACTACGGTAATATTTTTCAAGAGTGGCTCCTATTTCAAGTTTTTTGTCTAGTGAATAGTGCGGGCAAAAGAAAACATCTTGGTCAAAAGCAGCTAGTTTTTGGGTGATTGCAGCCAAAAAAACTGGTTAGGTGTGGCACAAAAAGATCAATTGTGGCAATATTTAGATCAGGTGCGCTTAGTTTTTCAAACTTGCAGTAGGTTTTCATCAGTAACTGTCATAAGAAAGAGAGCAAAAAGCGGAAAATTTTATCAACTACAACCAATTTTTGGTCAAGTGCGGAAAAAATAGAAGCAAAGGTGGCATTTGTTTAGTTTTGTTTCCTAATTTTTGTATTAGCAGTAGTTTGGATAAATTTTTCAATTTTGGATGACTTTACTTCATCTTATTTGCAATTTTGGGAAGTGATATCATGCAACACAACAATCAAAACTATTTGACCCTAAATGTCTACAACTTTAAGCATGTTTCCTTCCACAAAAGCTCAAAGTTTGTGAAAGTTGAAATGCTAAAGCTATAGTTTCCAATGTTAACTTCGTTCGTCATGCAACTTGAAATGTGAGTTTAAATATCCAAAAACCTTTAAGGATATTGTTTTAAGATATCCTCAAGAAGTGCAAACATGGGGCTCTTTTCAAAGGATTTGCACTAAGTCAAAAGGGTTTGAAGTTTGATAACCATGTTTAATGCTTGTTTTGATGTGTTCATTTTAATTCAAGCAAATGTTTTGTGTCAAAGTAACCAAAAATATTTTGGAAATTTCATGAAAATAGTTTATACCCTAGAGATAGACACGTCCTTTTAGAATGGGCTTACCTCATGCCCCGAAGGGATGATTTTACATGCAACGTATGGAAGAGTGTTTTAATCTCAACTATATTTTGTACTTGGTAAGTAACTTCTCAGAATCAAAGTTTTGATGCACCACTTTCAAAGAATATTTTGGCTAAAAAGGTGGCCTCTAATACATTGGCTCTTAGTCATAAACTATGAACACAAACATCCAACACTAACCCGCTGACAACTTAAGGCTCTTTAACCGTTCCCATTCGACTTAAGGTGTGGGATTAGGTGTAGTTTGTTGCCAATCTAGATTAAAGATACTTTCTTATGTTTTCACAACCTTTGATATAGCCCACCAGTAAACGTGCTTCGAGACCTTGCTTATGAGTTCTCCAGCATGAGATGTGTCTCATAGCAAGCCCCCTCTTTAAGGTAAATTTGAAATGCAACAAGTGAAAATCTCAAAAATTATTTTCGTCACCCAAGATCGCCAAAAGACGCAAGGGGAGAGGATGGAAACTTCAATTTTCCATGCATGGAAGACACAATATACACTTCATTGCAATGTTCTTTCTAAGCCCCTCGAGCGATGCTATCCAAAATAAAGGAAATAAAATGTGTACAAGATAGCAATTATTTTTTTATGTGCACCAGAGTTGAAGTGTTTAAGATATCAAGCAATGTAGATAGCAATGAACAAGTTTGAAAATTGATTTGTCCAATTTTAATCACCAATTGAAGTTTTTCTAAAGCCTTTTATTTAATTTTTCAACAAAACTAAATCACTCATTTCATCAACATATTGAAATCGATGGTCAAAGGAAAGCATTTTTTTAGAGCACCAAAAAGAGTTTTTTATTCTAATCTATAAAGATTTGGAAAATTCTTTTTTAGAGCACCAAACCGAAGGCATGTGGATTTGTGGGTTCTTTTTAAGCACCAATTGAATTTTTCCTAAGCTAGTAAGCTTCTATAAATTCTTTCTAAGCACCAATGGAGAAGTTTTCCTAAGTAAGAAAGCTTCTGAAAATTCTTTTTAACACCAAATTGAGAAGTTTTCCTAAGCTAGAAAGCTTCTAAAAATTCTTTTTAAAACACTAATTGAAAGAATTTGATTTTTGGGATTCATTTATAGCATCAATTTCAAATTTTGTTTTATGAACTACGAAAGCTTCTGAAAAAAATTTAAAACTTCAACCGTTCACCTTCTCTACAGTAAAACGTGTTAGTTGTTTTCCATATCCTGCAAGAGCTACACAAATGAAGTTAGAAAACACAAACATCACCAAAAAGCACCCATTAGCTTCAGAAAAATGAAAAACATCTTAGATTTTGGATCAAAAAGCAACAGGAAAAAAGTGAATTTTTTAAGCAAAAGCGGTCGTGTTAGAAGCAACTACGGCTAAAAAAGTCAAAATCGGCCTTCTGTTTATTAAGAAAAAGCGACCAAAAAATGTAAAAGTGCCCCTATTAATTTGGAAAAGTGGTTAAACTATCAAAAGAGGCCAAAAAATGGGTGAGTGTGGCCGAAAAAAAAATTCGACCACGTGAATTGCTTGTAGCTTCTACATGAAAAATTTTCAATTGTGTTTCTGTAACCTGCAACTATTCAAAATTCACTCATAAAATAGTTAGTGCTAAGGACCGTGGTCCCACCGAGCATGCCAGAATGTGTAAGGGGGAAATCGGGATGCATTAATAGATCAAAACATGCATGAATTGAAACTAATCTAATCTAAACAAAATCTATGATACATACCCATTACTCACGAAATAAACGATAAAAGCTATTGAATTCAAATGAACTAAAATCAAAACAATTAAAGAACATACAAAGAATTCATTTAACTAATGTTGTTACGCATCTCATGTCGAAGTGTGTTTGCAAAGATGTTGGATTGTTGTTGTGTCAATGCAAAGCCTCCATTTGTGTGTAGCAAAAGCTCCAAAGTCGTGCAATGTCATTGATCAAAGATGTATGTAAAAGCTTCAATAATTTGCTTGTAAATTTTGGCATTACTTCTATGTGCAGGTGAATTTCTAGTCTAAAATGTCAAAACAAAAGAGAATGCAAACAAGGAAAACACAAACAACACCTCAATGATTAGCCTAGTTGAACTTGAACAAAACAAAAGATAAAGAGAATATTTTACCTTGTCCAAGTTGATGAGTTGGTTGGCCTTGTTGATTGTTTGATTTGTGTGCTCCTTCTGATGGAAAATAGCATGAAACCTAGCTCTAAATGATCGTAAGTGAATGGAGAATGAAATTATGCAAGTGAGTATTACAATGGATGCAAAAGGTGCTGCAAAAATGGTGGTTTTGGATGTTTGAGGGATTGATTGCTTGATTGTGTGATTGATTGTATGAATGAAAGAGGGAAAATTCCTCTAATTTTAGGGGAAGTGCCTCTAAAAAAATGGAGGGTTGGGATGAAGTCACCATGGACAAGATCAAGGGCTAGGGTGAGTTGAGAACTCACAAGCCCTCACATCTCACCATGTGGTGGGTGAGGTGTCAAAAAGGGAGATGAGGTGGAGGTACCTTATGGTACCTAGGGATTGGGACAAGATCTCCTCATAAAAGAGTTACTTGTCCACATGTGGGTGATGTGATGTATGAGGAATTAAAACTTCCTCAAATATCCACATGGGGAAGAGGAGAGGAATTAAAAATTCCTTAAAATGCCTAAGGGGAATTAATGTGAATTTAAAATTCACATGGGGAAGAGGTTGTCTTCTCCAAAAGGAGAAATCAATTAATGAAAGTTGACTTGGGGGTATGCCATAAATGGCATAAGATTAGGTTGACCTAACCAGGTAATTAGAGTTGTGCAAACAAGGGATTAGATGAATTAATGATGAATTAAAGGCAAGTGGGGAGTTATGGAGGATGTGACACTAATCCTAATTAGGGGTGTGCACATCTTAATCATGGGTTAATTAAATTAACCTAGATTAGAGGAGAATTATGGAGGATGGGACAAGGAGAGAGAAATAATGGATTTAAAATTTAATTTAAATTCATAAAGACAAATGACTAAATTAAATAAATTAGAATATTTATTTAATTTAGAGAGGAAAGGGGGATAAAGGATAAAGTGTTTAATTATTTAATTAAATACCTTAGGAACATTAGAAAAAAGGGAATATTAATTAAATAATAAATTATTTAATTAATGCAGATGAGGGATGTGAGATAGAGGAATAAAATGGGATGAATTTGACCATATGGGGGTGGTCAAATTTCAATGTCTATATTTTGCCCCTCTTCGAAATATTGTTAGAATAACAGTGTTTCGAAGAAAAATAAAATATAGACGACTCAATAGAAGAACGGACTAGAAATTGATGTCCTAGCGTGGGAAAAGCTGTGTAGGTTATCTAATTGTAGAAAATGAAGGAAGATGCCCCGGTGTCACAGGAAAATAGATAGGACGAAGGAACGGAGGAAAATGACAGGGTATGCCCCCTCGAGAGGGCGAATGGGGAAGAAAAAGGGGCCCTAAGTGACTTCTCGATATGGAGAAACAGAGGGTACCACACGATAGAGCACGAAAAACCATGAAGAATGGATTTTGAAAGGAGGAAAATAGACAAACGGGGTGCGAATGGCGGCCCACAGAAGAAAAGGGATGAAGGAATTAAAAAGAGGTTAAATAAAGGGTAAAAATTACACAAATTTTAAAAGGTTAAAAAGGTGCAAAATTTAGGAATTATAAATAGTAAATTTCAAAATTACTATTTACCATGTGCACACTTGGCAGTAGACTCAGCAAAAAAGAGAGAGAGAAAGAGAGTGACGAGGATGGCTGACGGGTCGAGCGAGGATGAGGGATTCGTAGATGATGAGCTCATCCACCGAGGCAAGGAGTTGCGCCAGTACTACTATGAGCATGCAGCACCCTGCCAAGTAGGATTCAAAACCCGACTTCGTGATTTTAATTTGATTGAAAATTTTATGCATTTTAATTTGGGGGTTTAGGGTAGACTTAGGGCACAAATGCGCGGTGGTTGGGTTTATACGGTGATTGGGGAAAGGTGCATAAGCGCAATGCATAGGGGCAAACATGCCAAGGAGGGGCGATTGCGAAATCGCCTCTCCCCAAAAAGAGGTTGTAGATGGAGGAAACAAAACAGATTTGAGATCTTATGGATTAATATTCAAATCATTCCAATATCCAAATAATAGAGAACCTGCAAGAAGATTATTCAAACATGCAAATTCAAATACAAAACTCTAATCTACTTGCGAGGAAATAAACTAATTATCTCTATTACACTCCTCAAATCAAGATCTTGTGTAAGCAGATTGGCTCTCAAAAGCACATACACAAGAGGCTATGATTTATTGGAGATTCAAATGCAAGATATAAAGACTATTGCAAATATAAGAAATTAAAACTATAACTTGAGAAGAAACTAGCATGCAAGATGAAAATGATAGCTAGATTGTGAGTGATACTGACAGAGATTTGATGCATATATTAGATGATCCTGAAATGAGGTAGAGAGGTTGTTTAAATAGATACCCTCAAGAGAAATTCAAGCATCGGGGTAAATATGGGATAATGGGAGATTAGTGGTATAGGAGGAATAAGTGGTAAATGGTAAATGGTAAGTGGTAGGAGGGAATACTGGAGGGATTTATTTAATAAATGGAGAAAATGGATATAAAGTGCATGTGTTAAGGATAGAAGAATATTTATTGGATTAATTCAATGGAAGATATGAAAAGAAGAATGGATTGAGATGAATAATAGATAAAAATGAAATGATAGGACATATTAAGGATATAGCCAATGCCTGAAGAAAATTAAAGTTAAATGAGGATAAATTTAACAAAAAAAATTATGTGTCTACATTTTGCCCCTCTTTGAGACAATGCAGCTTGTCGCATTGTTTCAAAGAAAAATCGATCAACTGATACATGCCCCAAAGATATCCTAATAAGGATTATGATAAGAATGATATGCCCCCTTGAGAGATTGATCAAATATATTGTAAGAAGATTAATCTCTCGATAGATGTCTAGAAAATGATTAGATACTTGATATTACGCAAGTGATAAAGCAGTGATGCATAGTTGATAGGCGTAACTGAACAATTGATGGAAATGATCAGTATAGTTGTGTTGATGAGTTGATTAAGCTGATTTGAGATTGGTGCTTACGCAAGACAAGTTGATGCAATGAGTGATTGATTGATTAAGGGAACATGAGATTTCGAGAAGCAAGTTGATTGATTTCTCTATGACAAGAAAGATGAAGAAAATGAAATGCAAGAAATGGAAGATGCAAGATGGGATAAAATGAAAGTGATGAAGCCTCTTGTTCCTTTTAAGTGATTTTATCATCATCAAGCTTATTATGTTGCAAATTAGTATAAGTGTCTAGATAACATGAACGTCTAGACAACTTGAATACTGTTTGCATTTTTATTTAGTAGGAAAGTAGAAGCATCTAGGTATAAGGACCTTAGATTACCTGAATACTTATTGCATAGAAGACACTATCAAAGAAGGAATGCTCTCATCCACACTAGACTCATAGGTCCTCGATGGTATTAGACAAGCATGTCTTAAGAAGAGTCATCCTATGAATAAGAAACAATCCACATACAGCAAACAAGTGAACATGCCCCATCCTCACCTCTCTAGTCCCAGACATCCTGGAGAAGCTAAAAGACATGCCACCAAAGATAAAAGTCATAAAATAAGAAAAGATCAACAAACAAACAAATAGGCATCATGCTTCGATATAAAACTGATTCTTGGTACAGTTTTATGCATTTGATTTGATTTGAAAAAGGAATTGATAGGTATGCTGCAATATTTTCTTGATTGTTACTCGTGATGCAATTTGATTTTGTTGAAGTTCAAAGCTATGTGGTAATCTGAAAGTGTCACTGTTTAGGGATTTTTGAGGTTATTTGATTTTTTTGGATTTTTGGAATATTTAATTTTTTTGGATTTTTGGAGTATTTGATTTTTTTTGGATTTTTGGAATTTTTTATTTGTATTTTATTTTTTTGGATTTTTTCAAGACATTTTATGATTTTTGGGGATTTTTTCAGGACATTTTACGACAGAAAGAGATGAATCTCAAGTGAGCAACCAGACAAAGAGAGTGATTTCTCTGACCCTGAGATGTTCAATATCCTAACCCATATCTAAGGTTGAGGAAATGCCCCAGTGAGAGATAGGAGCAACCTAGTATGCATGGCAAAGCAAGCAAACAAGGGGACTATCGAACAATTCACAAGCCATGGTGAGTATGAAAAGGGAATTTTGAAACAGAGAGTGAATGAAAATGGGATGAAAAGATCAATTAGAGCTCCAAAGGAAAGAGGAGAAAAGCCTCTACACATGGCGCCAATTTCTTGGTTTTCACCATGGTACTTGCTTAAGGCGCCATCGAAGTGGTTTTCACCATTGAACGAATTGATTTCTCTTTATTTTATTTTATTTTATTTTTTGCATTTTTTTCAGGACTTTTTTTCATTTTTTTGTATTTTTTAGGACTTTATACCATTTTTTGTAATTTTTTAATGACTTTTTTTCCATTTTTTCTATTTTTTCAGGACTTTTTTCTATTTTTTGTATTTTTACAGGACTTTTTTCCATTTTTTGTATTTTTTCAGGACTTTAAAAGAGTGTACCCTTTGAAGTACTCAAGTATAAAACTTGTGAATGTGCATATGTTTGATGGGATCACTAAGCAATTCACCTTCTTTAGTAGATAACTGGTATGCCCTAGATCCATACACAATAGTGATAACGTATGGACCCAACCAGTTAGGCTCAAATTTACCCTTATTTTTGTTGTCTTATTGATTGTGAGGATTTTCATGAAGGACAAGATCCCCAACCTCAAATACGCATGGTTTCACTTTATGATTATAACTTTGGATCATTCGCTACTGATATGCTCTAAGATGATTAAAAGTAGTTTGTCTTCATTCATCTAATAGCTCAAATTCTTGCAAACGGGAAACTCGATATTCTTCATCACTGATGTGATTGCACAAGGAGACACGCAAAGAGGGCAACTCAACCTTGATGGGAAAGATGGCTTCAGATCCATAGACAAGGGCATAGGGGGTAGCACCTATGGGAGTGCGTATACTCGTGTGGTAGGCCCACAAGGCAGGATTTAGTTGAATATTCAAATCTCGGCCAACTTCATTGACCATATTTTTAAGAATTTTAAGAATGGTCTTGTTAGAGGCCTCAACCTAGCCATTACCTTGAGGATAGTAAGGTGTGGAGAAATGATGTTGTATATGGAATTTCTCACAGAGTTCACGACCATCCTGATTTTTTAACAAACGACCATTATCTACGATGATGGATAAAGGAACACCATAACGGTAGTTGATGTAGTTTAGTATGAAAGTGGCTATTTGTTTTCTAGTGATATGAGTGAGAGGAACAACTTCAATCCATTCCGTGAAATATTTTGTGGCAATGAGAATGAAATTATGACCATTGGATGAAGGTGGATGGATCTTTCCCATGAGATAGATTCCCCACTAATAAAAGGTCCATGGTGTAGCAAGAGACTACAATTCCTGTGCAGGAGCATGTATCAAATCTGCATGCTTTTGACACTGCTTGAATTTTTTAACAAACTAATAAGCATTTGTTTCCATTGTAGGCCAATAATAACCCATACACAAGAGTTTCTTGGCTAAGGTAGGATTGCTAGAATGTGACCCAAATATACCTTCATGTACTTCTCATAAAGAAGTTTTGCTCTCATCATGCTCAAGACATCTAAGTAAATTACCATCAAGACCTCGACGATAAAGGGTATCAGCTAAGATTACGTAGCGGTAAGCTTGATGGATAATGGTTTTAAGGGATTTATTAGATAGGTCTGACGGCAAGGTGTTATCCTGAAGATAGGTATAAATATCTCCATACTATTGAGAATTAGGACCAACAATAAGATAGATCATTTTAGAGTGTGGTATATTGTAAGCAAGGTCCAAAAGAGGCTCTACCAAGAACTCGCAGAAGGCCGCATTACTTGGCATTTCCACAAGTGAAATAATTGTTTCCATTGCATCAGAAGATCTGTTACTATCTCAAGGAATCTGCTCAAAATATATTGATGTGAAATAGGCCTTGAAGTCATCTTCCATTCTTTTGCAAGGCATCAATTTTTCGTTGTTTATTTTATAATCGTCATTAACTTGTTTGATCACTAGCTAAGAGTCACCAAGAACACGCAACTCTAGGATTTTTCATTGCACAGCCATACGAAGCCTCCAAAGTAATGCCTCATATTCTATAATATTGTTGGTACATGGAAACTGTATCTTATAAGCTTTAGGTATACAATCCCCTTGTGGAGTGACAAAGAGAATGCCAGCACCAGAACCACCTTGTGTGAAGGATTCGTCAAAATATAAAGTCCATAGATGTGTAGATTCCATGTTGAAGATTGATTCATCAGGGAATTATGTGATAAGAGGATGACTATTTTTCATAGGAGCATCAACGAGTTGATCTACTATAGCTTGTCCTTTGAATGCTTTTCTTTCTACGTACTCAATATCAAACTCACTAAGAATCATCACCCATTTAGCTAATCGTCCTATGAGTGTTGCTTTGTTCAATAGGTACTTAAGAGGATAAATTTTTGTAATGAGCTTTGTCTAGTGTGTAAGCATGTAATGTTGCAACTTCTATGATGCAAAAACTATGGCAAGGAATGCTCTTTCAATAGGACTATAATTGACCTCATATCCTACTAGAGTGTGACTAATGCAATATATTGCAAGTTCCTTTCCTTCAAAATCATGTTGTGCCAAAATTTCCCCCAATGTTGTGGTGGTTGTGGATATATACAGAAGGAAAGGCTTGTCATTTGTAGGGGTACTAATACTGGTGGTGTCATCATATATTCTTTGATTTTCTAAAAAGCTTGTTCGCACTTGTCATCCCATCTAAATGAAATATTCTTTTGTAATAGATGTTGAAAGGGTTGACATTTATCTGCGAGTTGCACTATTAAATGACGAATAGACTGAAGTTTTCCTTGTAATGATCTTAGTTGTCTAATATTCTTAGGTGGATGCATTTCGAGTATAGCCTTTATTTTTGCAGGATCGGCTTCAATTCCTTTAGATGAGACAATGTATCCAAGGAGTTTCCCAGAGGTTATCCATGATCTTGTATTTTTCTAATCTTGTGAAAATTTTATCCATGATCTCTAGATTTCTATCTTTGGTGTAAGATTTTCCCAATAAATCATCTACATAGTCTTCTAAATAGGTATGCATCATGTCATGAAAGATAGTGGTCATCGCACGCTGGTATGTAGCTCAGGTGTTCTTCAACCCAAAGGGCATGACATTCCAACAGAAGGTTCCCCAAGGACAAGTGAATGTTGTCTTAATTTGATCTTCAGGAACAATTTTAATTTGATTGTAGCCCGAGAAACCATCTATGAGGGATAACATTTTGTGCCCTGTTGTCAAATTGACTATCATGTCAATGTTTGGAAGTGGGAAGTCATCCTTAGGAAAAGATTTGTTTAAATATCTAAAATCTTTGCAAACTCGGATTCCCCCATCAAGTTTTGAAATTGGTACTAAATTTCAAATCCAATCAGCATAGTCAACAGGTCTTATAAATCCCACATCTAGCAACTTTTGTAATTCAGCTTTTACCAATAGAGCAATATGCAGGTGCATTTTTCTCAGCTTTTGTTTAACAGGTTTTTCCCTGGTGGCAAAGACAAGTGATGCATTACTAGATCTAGATCAATTCCTAGCATATATGCATAGGACCATGAAAATTTAACCCGTCTTTCCTTGTAAAATTGTATATGCTCCATTCTCTCTTCAGGTGTTAATGACTTTGCTAGATGAATTATCTTTTGTTTTTCTTTTGTACCCAGATTAGCTGGTATTGTCTTCTCCACCAACATAGATGATTTTTCATGAAATAATACTAAGGGAAGTGTGTCAAGCCTTCCATCCTTGGGTTCCTCTTAGAGGTTTTCACCCTTGGGTACGTCCTTTATTTTTACTTTTTTCGGGTCTAATAGCACCCCAGAGCGGTTTTCACTAGAAGACCTATTTATATTTTCAATAATTTTGCGACTGAAAGGCTTGGAACCCTCCCCAAAGTAAGCCGCACTATTGAGTTCTATGGTCAAACCTGTCTTATGATCCTCAAGAGGTGTATCTTCTGTTCTCCCAAAAAATTTATGATTGCCTCATCATTTTGAAATACATCCAGTTGTGGTGGTCCCTTCTGATCTAGATCAATGAGTTCGGGGTGAACCAAGGGTAAAGGGTCATGATTTGAATCAAGATTTTGAATGGATTCAAGGGTACAAATGTTATGATCAAGTTTAGGGATAGGGATACTATTATAATCATAAATTTCAATGAAGCCATCAATGGCATTGTCCTCGTTTGTTTGTGTAGCATTAGAGGACTCTACTTCCTTACTTGAAGTACATGCGGTACTCAAGGTCTTATCTATCTATGCATCATATCCTAAACCAGGGAAATCTACCTTTATCTATCCAATGCAAAGGGCATGATTCAAAGTATATTCTACTACACCTTGCTCTTTTACTTGTATTTTGGTATCAACTTCCTTGGATTTTGAGGAGGATGCTTTTAAGGACTCAAGATCAAAAAATGCTTGGGAAGGAAATACCTCATGATTGCTTGGGATTGTGATTTCAGTTTTAGGACTTAGATTATGGATATACATGAAAGGGTTGGGATCTCCTTGTATTATGATTTCAACACCATTGTGGGGGAATTTAATGTACTAGTGGTATGTAGAAGGTACTGCTTGCATTGCACGAATCCAAGGTTTTCCAAGGAGGATATTATAGGTCAGTGGGAGATCAAGGACTTGGAAAACCACATCCTTTACCACAAGGTTTCCTTTGATTGGTAGAGTAATGATCCTTTAGACGAGAATTCCTCTTCATCATATGCCTTTATGGTAATCTTATTCTTTGGATCAAATGCATTTTTAGAAAACCCAATTTTTTTGATTAATTCTTGGGTACAAATATTAAGACCTGCTCCTCCGTCTATCATACCTCGCTTGATCTTGGCATTATTGATGAGGATGTCAATATGTAAAGATTCATTATACGGTTTTCAAGGGTATGAATCATCATTTTCAGTAAAAGTGAGAGTGTGAAGCGAGGTGATATGTCCCACCATAGCTTGGAATTGATTTGCATGTAGGTTTGTGGGCACTGTAGTAGTAGCAAGCACTTTATCTAGAATAGCTTTATGCTCAGGAGATAGGCGTAGCAGCTCAAGTATCAAAATTTGTGCGGGTGTTTTCCCTAAATGTTCTATGAGGTTATATTACGAAGCTGGTGTAGCGAGTTTTGAATTTGGACCTTTAAGGGTGATTGTGCCTTTGCGGGTAGTAACCTTTCAATCAGGTTCTTTTCCTTTTATAATGAAAGTGTTTACATGATTATCAACCTCACTGTTGTTATGTATGGTATAGTCATACTTAGTAGTATTATAATTTACACCATCACCAGATTCAAGCACCTTTCCTTTATCCTTTCCATGCTTAGGGAAAGGGTTTTTAAACACCTCACGATCAGAGTTACCAAAAGGAGTGTGTCTATCAACTGTTATCTTACCATCATCGATAAGGTCCTATATTAAATGTTGAAGTTTATTGCAACTATTAGTCTTATGTCCTTTATGTCTATGATAGTCACAAAAGTGATCCTCATTCCACCATGGGGGTTTGACTTGTGGATTATATTCCTTTATTTTGGGTAGCATTATAATATTAATTTCAAGAAGCTCTTTTAATGTAGATTCAAGTGATTGTCCCAATGGTGTAAAATTTTGTTTAGGGAAATTTCTTTGTTTTTATTTTCCTTTATCTGAAGATGAACCTTTGATATTATAAATGGGCGATGATGTTTTAGTTGTATTGGCATCAACAACTTCGTCATTGACTACATTCTTGTTCTTTGTCCAAAAAGGTGTCTTGTTGTTTGAATTTGATTTTTGATCTTTGTCATTATTAAGTTTTATATATCCATCATTAATGATAGTTTGTTCGATTTGAAATCTCATTTCTATGGCTTCGTCAAAGGAATCCAAGCATTTGAGTTGAAGTTCCCTTCTAATTTATTTGTTCAAATTTTGACAAAAGAGGTCAACCAATTCATGATCGGGAATGGTATAAAGTAATCATTTTGTTAAATGTCTCCATCTTTGTAAAAATGACACAAAAGATTCACCTTATTTTTATTTGGTGTTGAAAAGTTTTTTCATGGTCACTTTAAAGTCACAATTGAAAGTATAATTGGAGACAAATTTATCAGCCAATTCTTAAAAGGATTGGATGGTTGGGGGTAATCGTGAAAACCATTCCATAGCTTCTCCTCCTAGACTACAGTGGAATAATCTCATAAGGTATGTTTCATCGACTGTAAATTCCATGGTAGTAGCACAAAATTGTCTTAAGTAGTTTTTAGGATCTCCTTTTCCATTGTATTTGTCAAGTTTTTTTATGTCCCAGTGGTTAGGAAAAGGTGGCATTGGTATGCTTGGATTGAAGGGATAAGGACATATATCTTCAATGGATAACTTGTGAGATGATTCTTTACAATTCTTGAGAGTATCCAATTCTTGTCTCAATGTTCTAAGCTCATCCAAAATAGGATCATTTGTAGGTGTGGGTTTTGATGTCTTTGAAGATCGCTTGTAACCTGATTGTAGATAAAAGGGTCTATGATCTTTGATTCTACCATCGTTATTTGTTTTGGGATGTTTAGATTCACTAGAATTGGGTTGATCATTCATCATGAGTAGTGACATGTCAAAATTAGGAGGCATTTTGATTCCTTCATCAGCAAGGGCTTTGAAGTATTGTTGTGGGTTACATTTGACTACCTCCATAAGAATTTTAGTGAATCTATTATCATTAAGAGCTTCATTTATGGTGGATTGGTTTATTTCTTCATCCTCAATTTCACTTGTTTCATTAGTTGCAACACTAATGTGATCTTCCCCATCAAAGTATTTTCCCCAAGGGTTCCCTTCTTGAAACATTTTTGCTCTTAATCTACGAGTCATAGGTGATTGTTCTTATTTTCAACCCAAGGTAATGTTATGCCTTGCATAAACACCTCATTTTAATTTTTGGTCAAAATGGGTCCCCCTTTATTTATTTTTCTCTTGGGTGTTTTGTTCAGGACCTAGGAGTTGTTCTTTTTCTCCTAAGTCTTTGTTTTCTTCTGTTTTGGCAGAAGTGAAATCGGAACGAAATCTGAATTCAGACCTTTTGCAAAAGGTTCCCTCTCCAGATTTGGTTATGATTCTGCTCCCGTTTGTTTCCCTTGTGTTTTTGTCATTTCTTGGTGTTCCGTTTGGGACAGGCTTCACTTTCGTCCCACCTCCTTTGTATTTTGTTGTTTCCTTGTGTCAGTGTTGTTTTCTTTTGGTGGGATCAGAACCAGATCAAAACTTGAATTCATAACTTTTGCCAAAATTTCAAGTTAGGTTCTCGTTCCATTTCTGCCTCCGCCTTTGTGTTTTATTCTTTTGTTTGTTTTGGGCTTGGTTCCTTTTGTCCCGATCCTGCTTTGTCTTCTTGTCTCACCGCCTTTGTTATTTTCATTTTTCTTTGTCTTTGGCGGGAACGGAACCGAAAACGAACCCGAACCAGGAACTTTGCAAAAGGTTTCCTGGTCCAGTTTTGGTCCTGACTCCATCCCCATTCTGTTGTTGTCTTCTTCCCTGCCTTGGAGCCGGAGCTGGTGAAGGATGAGAGACTTTGGTACAGCTTCTTGTTCATTCCCAAATTTGATCTTGTGCCCAATTTACTTCTGATGTACATGATACCTATGTGCTTGTTCCCGCATTAATTCTACGTCTAACCAACCGCATTAATTGCATTAATTACAAGCTCCTCACACGCATGAAATCGAATTCAAAACCTTAATCAAGGTTATTTTCCTCATTACAACTATTCAAAGTATTATTAAGAAGCCAGAGCTAAATTAATTCGAAGAGAAGCATGATTTGGTCAAAGGGCAAGCACCTACAAGCGGATTTCGATCGATTTTTCATCCTATTTGGTAGCATTTTGAGGGAGGTGGTGTTCTCTTGTTTCGTTTTGCGTGTTTTTTTTGTTTGATGTTCATTGTGTTCTTGGTGCATTCATGAGAGCTTCCTCATGAATCTCTGTTTTGTTTCGTTGTTTCATTTTTGTTTTGCCTTCTTCAGTTTGTCTTTTTCTGTCATTTTTTGTTTGCTTTTTGTTTGTTTTATGTTTGTTTTTGTCGGTCTTCTCTCATTTTCATATTTTGGTGGTATTTGTACTATCGTGCCCTAATTTAATTTAGGGTTTTGTTTTTGGGTGGTCTTGAGCATTTTAAAAGGGTTTGAAATCTATTAGGCACCCCTCTTATCTTATTCCTATGCCAATTCAATGGTTTTCGTGTTGGGTTGGTGAGCCCTAATTTCTAGAGTTGACAGGTTACACAAACTAGGGTTTGTGTATTGTTTCTTTACAATATTGTGCCCTAGTCGACTTGGTCTTACCTCAGTCATATCAATAATGGATTTATTCCTTTATTTTAAGTCTCCTCATCCCCTCATATAACCTCATTCTAAGTCACTATGGGTGCTTGGTTAAGTTTGCTTCATATTTGATGATAAACTGGTGGAAGCGGAGCCAAGAATGAACTCAATCCATAAGTATGTGGGTATGAGTTCATGACCTTATGAGCTTGCTCCTGTTGAGGTTTTGAATCTGCTCCACATCCTTTTCACTGGTGAAAGCGGAGCCAGAATGGAATCAATACTTGGAACTATGTAATGTATCGGGTTCGGTTTTTGTTATGATCTCGGTCCCAGTCCTGGTTCCAATGTTGATCTCGACCCTGATCCTACCAATACTAAAAGCTTTTCAATTCTTATCCCTTTCTTGGTTGCTTCTCCAATGAGTTTCAAATTTCATTAAGTATAAAAGGCTACCTAGGGAAGGATAGGGTAATATGAAAGGTAAACATTCTAATGATGATATTCATGCTTTCTATTGATCTAATCCAGGGTTTTCTTGCAGGAATAAACAATTTTTAGAATATTTGGAGATGTTTCACAGAAGGAAGGTAAATTTTTTGAAAGCTCAAAGGGAGCAAAGCCAAAGAAGATAAAGGTGGAATAGTTGCCCTACACCTTAAGCTACAAACACCAAGATGTAACCCTTATAGCTAGCAAGTTAAATTCAAGATGGGCCGATGTTACAAATACTAATTTGGGATCATTCAACTGTGAGGAGTTGACTCTCGATATTTTTGCAAAAGAGGTGATTGGAAGGATAGAAAGAATAGTCCAATCTAGGCTAGCACATGTGAAACTCTTCCCCCTATCAGTTCAGTTCTCAGAGCTCATCTTAACTGAAGCAGGAGCTTTCAATCCTATATCAAGGCAGTGTATGAACGAACAAGGGAATGTAATAATTGATTTATCCCCACAGATGATGAGGTTTATGTTCAATGCACCTACCTAGAAGAACCCCAAGAAAGTGACTGAAGTAGAAGCATTACAAATATTCAATAAAAATAAAGAAGTCAATAGATCCCACATGAATAAGAAGTGGTTGAGGATTGACAAGAAGTCCTTAACCAAGGTTCTTGAATAGCCCAAGAGGGGAGACTTCAAGAAGGAAGTTGATAATTTGATTCTGATGCTTTCCAGGGTTTTTGGAAAGAAGGACTCTGCATGCTTTAAAGAATGGATGTTCCCATTCATTGAAGCTATTTTTATGGCAGGCAGAAATTTGATTGGGGCATGATCTTATTTGATAATTTGCACAATCAGATGTTGAGGGTGAGGCAAAAACAGAGCTTCTTTATTCCTTCCCATGTTATATATGTTGCTGCAAGGATGGGTATTTTTCCTAGGTTGAATGCAGTGGGAATATTGGGAGAAGCTCCTGGACATAAGAAGGTATGGGATCATTATAATCAATTGACCTTGCAAAACATCAGAGCCGTACTATAGAAGGTTCAATGATGCATTCCTTTATATCATCATCAACCGATTGACTAGGGATGATGGATTTAGGTTGATTAGAGATTTCATGGCTCTCATTGTTGAGTGGGGACATTGTTATATCTAATACCCCAAGTTCTCTTACTTCAAGTTGGCAGGGTTTGATGGACATCCTCACCTACTCCCAAGATGTTGCAATGATATTATTGTCCTCATGGAATTCATATATCAAGCTATGGCAGTCAATGTAAAATTTTCCAACAAACATAAGCCTGGATGCCACAAGTTCCCCATGAAATTGGGAGAATATTGTTGCCTTCACAATTTGGTTGTGAAGGCAATATGTGAAGAACTAAGTTACTTGAAATTAGGATTATATACAGCTCGGAAACACTTTGATCTGGAGCATAAGATAAATGATCTAAATCCCAACAATTTTTATAAATATTGCAATTTGTTGGAAGGATTTAGGATTGATTTACAGGATGACTATGATATTAGGAGGAAGAGCTATGAAAGGATAATCATCCCACAAATGATTGAGTATGGGGTGAAGGAAGAAATTCCTGATACACTATCGGATGATGGTGTAATTTTGGACCCTGGATATGAAGTAGGAAAGATAGGCACCAAGAACTTGGACCCAATAAACTGGGGTGAGGAGGAATTTATTGATATTAAACGAATTTCCAGGATAGTGATGGATAGAAGTATCCAATGGGTAGTTATGAGGATAAAGGAGCCACAGGCACAAGCTTCAAAGAAGAGAAAGGAAGGAGCTACCCAGGAGTATAAAATAACTAAGAGAAGGATAGCTCCTAAAGAGCAATTGGAATATTTTCCTCCTATCTTTGGAGGAGATGTTGTTCCAGAAGTACCTGTTCAAGAAACCCATGAATCATTGGGTTTGGAAACTACCACAGTTGGAGAAGGATCTTCATCACATCCTCCTCTCCCTAAAAAAAATTCTGAAGAAGTACCTGCAGGGACCCTACATGAGCAAGCTAAAACTTTGAGGGGAAAAGAAAAAGAGATTCAAATTCATGACATAAATACCAATTCAGAGGCTAAACAATCAGATAATGAGCCTCTTCTGATTGCTTCCACTAAAGATATTGAAGGTGTTGAGACCGAGCATGTCTTGACTCTAGAGGACCAATGGAAGCTTTTTGAGGATGCAAAGAGAGAAGCATATGCCAAATCTAAAGCTGGTGCAATAGAAAAACAACAAGAATTGGAGGCTAAAGCTAAAGCTGATGCACTTGCCAGGAAACAAGAATCAGAAGCTAAGGAAAAAGCTAAATAATTGGCAAGAAAACAAAAAGAGAAAGAAGATATTATGTTGCAACAAAGGGAAACATAGCGAAAAGATAAAGAAGAAATAGATAAATTAGCTTTGTTGCATAAAATCTATGAATTGGAAGAAGGAAAGGCTCAACAAAAGAGAGAAAGAGAAGCCATTGAGGCTAATTTTAGAGCCATAGAGCAAGCTCAGAGAAAGAAACAAGAAGAAGAGCTTGAATTGAGAAGACTTGAAGAAGAAGAAGAGAAAGCTAAACAAGAGAAACAAGTTGCTAAAATGTGGGCAAAGGTCAAGGAGTTAGAGAAACAAAGATATGATATGTTAGAAGCAAGGAGGAGAGAGGAAGAACAAGAGAAAGTTGAGGCTGACAAGCTGGCCAAGGAAAAGGAAAAAAAGGAAAAGCAGCAAGAGGTTGATTCTCAACCTAAGGTAGCACTTTAGCAACCCATCTCTCCTGCTACATCTTCTTCTACACAAGTGGTAACTCCTCTTGCTGCCCCAAACAACCCCAACCCCTTAATTGGGATGATGTGATGAAAGAGATTGAGAAGGAGAGGCCCAAGAAAAGGGCTAGGGTTTTTCATTCTACTAGGTTGATGGATGTTGGGGAGATTGTAGATGAATGTGCCATTCCTATGGTGGACAAAGATAAACAAGAGATGCAATGGAGTGACTATCAGTTAGGCACTGTGAATCTGGGAAGACCTACAGGGAACCAGCAAATGTGTTGGAATCTGCCTCAACTTTCTAGTCGACCCATTTGAAGACTTAGGCGTTTTCTCTTTGTTTCAGGCCTTTACCACCTTACTGTGGGCCACCCTTTCTTGATTGGCGGTAGCGCAGTGTAGTGGTAGTGGCCTAGATGACTATTACCTCCTGACTGTGGAGGTGGCTCGATGGTGGTGAGGCAGTGCGGTTGGTGGCGAGCTGGCAAAGGTTTGGTTTATCGTCTTACAACAGGTTGGTCTGGTCAGTGGCGAGGTAATGCGGTAGGTGATGCAGGGGTTGCAGATTGGTTGTGTAAGGTTTACCGCCTTACTGT
The DNA here is from genome assembly GCA_007115665.2 of Sequoiadendron giganteum. Lineage (NCBI taxonomy): Eukaryota > Viridiplantae > Streptophyta > Pinopsida > Cupressales > Cupressaceae > Sequoiadendron > Sequoiadendron giganteum. The sequence continues at coordinate 503,746,422 of CM021109.1, read as the reverse complement.
GGGTGGTGGGTCCACTCACCGTGGTGTTCGCGGTGAGACCGCCTGCGGTTCGTCTGGCGGTTACCACCCTACCACGGGGTGGCCTGTTGGCCCCCATAGTAGCGCAGTTTACCCACTAACGATTGTGCTCAACGATCACCGCCTTACTGTGGGTCTTCACTAATTGGGCAGCAATAGCGCGGTGCAAGCAAGGGGCGTGTTCGGTGACGGTTACCTCCTTACCATGGAGGTCTGGTGGTCTAGGTGTGGTAGCACGGTGAAGCCGTGATGGTCAGTGGTGGTGCCTACCACCTTATCATGAAGGCTTGTTCCTTAAGTCGTGGTGATGTCATTTGACCACTGGCGCTCTGCAATTCGGTTACCACCATACCGCGATGGGCAATTCCAAGCCTAGCGGTAGTGCGGTTGGAGACTGAGGTTTGTGCAGGCGATTATCACCATACCATGAGGTGGGCTAGACCAGGCAATGGTAGCACGGGGAAGGTGTGACGGAGCTCAGTGGTGTTGAGAGGTGAGCTCAGATGAGCTCACCGCTTTACCGCGGATGGGTGACTTGGACTCGGCGGTAATGCAGTAGGAGCTCGGATGAGCTCGGGGCACAGTTTGACCGAGTTGGACTCAGTGTCAGAGTGACAAGCGATTGATAGGATGACACATGGCAGGTTGGCAGCATTTGATTGGCTGAAGACCAGAACAGTCATAGGCAGTTATTGCAGGCCGATTTCTAGCTGGAATTGGAACCCAATTAAGGCATGGTTTGAATGCCTGGGCGGCTCGATGCAATTGTGTGCAGATCGGTTGCTTGCTCGAATGGCAAAGCAATGTGGATTTAGGCCTATATTTGGTGGGGACATTGATGGAGATGTATGACTTAAAGAAGTCAAATACATTGGATGAAATGAGAGTCGTTGACAGCGAGAGTGAGAGGCGCGAAGTGTGTTTGAGCAATATGCTAAGGCATTATAACTATGAACACTCTGCCTCTCGGTTCTAAAACAAGTTGAACCTGTTGTGAGACCTTGGGGTTGTGCTGGCCAAGACGCTGGCTGAGACAGTTATTTCTAAGGAGCTAAAGGGAATCTATATAGTATGTCAGATGTATGACATTGCAACTATGTGAAGGTTCTGGTTTTGTGTTGCCTACCCATTTTCTTTCTCCAGATGGACAAGATGTATTATCCTGAAGAGCATAGCTTTGTTTTTGTTTTGTTACTGAATAATACAAGTGAGCTGAATGTTTTGGAGGTGAGTTTTTTACTTGAAAAGGTTTTCCCTACATATATTTGTGTGTCCATCATGTTTTTCTTTCATGGTTATTTGTTTGTGTTGAATCTGTCTATTGTTTTTCATTTACTTTCCTCAGTAGGATCAATGAGGGATCATTTGTGCCTGCTTCCACTTTATGGCATAGTTGTTTTTTATCTTTGTTGTGATTTTAAATTGAAATCACTAAGACACTGTTGTCTTAGATGCTAGTCTTGATGATAGACCAGACTCCTTATCCCCAACAAGTGGTATCAGAGCTAGTTGAAGGAGGTCGAGGTTTGATGATACCAACCATTGGTATCAAATTCTTCTCTTAGTTGTTGAAGTTCTGATTTTTCTCCTGTGTTGATTTCTTAGCCTAGCAAGCTTGAGGAAATCTAGAGAAATCAGTTGGTGATTGATCCTTTGATGAGTGGAAGTGTGTGCTTCTTTGATTCAACACACAATTTGAAAGATGTCGGAGATGACTAGAGTTGATCATGTTGTGGCAACATGGTCTGAGGCTCCTAGCTCGCAAAAAAGTTCCTGATGCAAAGGGCATGAGATATGTTCATGGTTGTGTTGTAGCAAAGCGTGGTGTTCATACTGGGTGTCTCTGTGAGAGGCTCCTTGGTGGCATGGACTTGCTTGTGTTGTTGATCAGCTATGGAGAGTTGTGCTTGTTCTGGGTGTTTTTGACTTAGCACTGAAGGCAGTTTCTCTGGTGCTCTAATTGCATGGAGGCTATGAAGTGACCTTCGTGGTCTGCAACTTCTGGATAGCCTGGCTCTCTCTTTTGCTTATGCATGACTGTGGTTTTGGAACTGGTCTAAAATGGACATGTTGTTCTTGTCTGCCTATCTCTTGCAATTGCATGGTTCAGATTCATGTCTTTGGCTCTGGAGGTTTTGTATAGATTTTCCTAAAAATTCTATCATGCATTTTCATGTTTCTTTTCATTGTTTTGGTTAACTATGATGGTTGTGTGCAGACTCCTGAGTTTTTCAGATGAGCAATGAAGATGGAGATGCGTGGGTGTTTTATAAACATTGTGGTTTTGCAAGTTTTACACGGTCAAGATAAAACTTGCATTGTGTGGAGCTGTTCTCTACTATTTTCCAATTCCTGGCCTTTGGGGTATGACTGGATGAGATAGCTATAGTTTGACTGGTCTTGAGGAGGGTGTCTTCTCTGCATAAGAATGTTGGTATGTGTTCATTCATTCAACATTTCTTGTGGTGTTGCTTGTGGGCTTCCTAGACTATGGTGCTTGTGTTGTGGACGTATTTGGCAAGTCAGATCTGTTGTTGATTTGGTGTTTGAGTCATGGTTGTCTACATGGTTGTTCTCTTTGATATCTCAATTTTGTATTTTTCCAGTGTGATAATAGACTTGTAGAGTTGTCATTTGAAGTGGATCTTCGAGTTGTGTGGTTGATAGATTAGCTACCTATTGACTGTTGTGAGACAACTCGAGAGTGGACTTTCTATATCCACGTGATTGCTTTTGTGTTGTTGCAGATCTATTAGTTGACCTTGTCTGTGGTCACTTGTGCATTGGCCTAGCTGTTTTCTGATGAGAGGATGGATGGCATTGGAGTACCTGAATAGTCAGTGATGGGAACCTATAGCATGTGGGCCACATTGTCATGAAGAACCTGTTACACTAGTTAGTGTAAGCTTTTGACAGTGATTGTGTGGTCAGTCATGGTGCTTGGAAAGCTCGATGTCACGTTGCAGTGGGAGCTTTAGCAATGACTGGAGTCCTTCTTTGGTGTTGTAGTTACTATGTTCTTTTGCATCTACATGTTCACTACTTGAAGGTGTAATGTCCCCGATTTAGCCCTACTCTCTACAATTGGTTTTAGCCTATTTCTAGAAACTCGTAGGCTAAGCAGAATGGGAAATTAGGGTTTCCTATTTTTTAGGAGGTTTCAGATGTAGTTTTGAGAGCTTGCATGTGTGTTTTTCTAACACATGTCTAGTGGAGCTTTCTGGGTTTTTGAAGAGCTTCAGGATGGGGTAACTTGCATCTGAATCTGACATCCTTTCCGGGCACTTACTATTTATAGTAAGTCATGATGGTTGTATGGTTTGTGCTTAAAAGATATTTGGAAACACTTACTATTTATAGTAAGTCATGATACTGCTCAGTTGGCATACAGATGTGGTTTTAGCAAACTTACTATTTATAGCAATATGCTATTTTTGGTAAGTATATTTATAGTAGTATCACTCTAGCAGCAATTCAATCTTTTGCAGTTCAATGTGGCCGATCAGTTTGGCTTTTTGTTGAGTTGAAGTGAATTTACTATTTTTGGCAGTGGCTATTTTTAGTAAGTCTAATTTTGGCAGTATCATCATCTGCAGTTCAGCTCAGGTCATCATGCTATTTGTGGTAATCCTTCAGTTTCAGTATTGGCATTGGTTTTCGTTATCTCCTTGGACTAAGTGTTATACTTAGTCAATTTCATGTTTTAAGTTGTACCCCCACGCCTAGGAGTAATAACTTCATTTTGTTTTAAAGAAGGGACATTAAGGGATCATGTTGAGCATTTAATGATTTATTAAATGCTTTATTGTTGCAAAGTAAAATGGACGCCTAAAGGGAAGGGAAATAATGTTCTATTATTTCACAATAAAGTGAATGGTTGAAGGTGGCGTCCCTTGGGAAGTTGAAGTGATTCAACTTCTTGGAATTCAAAGTGTTTCATTTTCCCATTGAAACTTGTATATTGTTGCATTGTGGGGAGCTAATTATGTTATGTTTTGGAAAGCAAAGTTATGCTGCTGGTTTGAAATCCAGAATCTGGCTAATGGAAAGCTTAGCAATTCTATTCCACTCTTCGGGCCTGAAACTATGGTTCCCTAGATGATGGATTGAGAGTGTGCTTCATCCAGAAGTACATATTGAGCATTACTATGGATTTTTGGTGAGATATTTCCAATTTTCAAGTTGCTAGTTATTGTTTGGCTAAAGGAGATTTTTATATACAACTTTTTGTATGAATTTAATTTGCTTTTGGGCATTGAAGCAATCCATTCCTAGGCTAAGGGCGACCCTCTTGGCAAAGTTACATATTTTATTTTGCAGATTTGAATATTTAATGCAAGGTCGACCTCCCTAGAAGGTCGTACCATTGCTAGAGGTGTCTTGGAGTTCGTGCTTAAATATCGGTGACCCATTGATGTGGTTTCAGTGATTGATTTTGGGTGCCATCCTCCAAGTATGCATTTGAAATTCATTTCAAAACATTTGGAGGTATTTTTAAAGGTGTTATGAGAATTTTGGTATTATCATTGATTGTTGGTTCAGAATTTCAGTTTGTTGTTCGTCATATCAGATTTGCTTCAGTTCTGATTTTTGGCTTATATCTTGGTGATTGAGAAAATTATATATTGTAATAAACATTCTTCAGTAGTTTGCATTGATTATATCATTGTAACACATGTAAATTGCAGATTTATTTCATTGTAAGGCTAAGATTTAGTAGTACTAATCCAGTCATTATTCTTACTACATTTACTTGTGATTTCCTAATGCAAACACTTTAACCCCTGGTTGGTTTACTACCAGTGTGGAGAATAAACATTTGTATCTCTTTTCATACCCACTTTCAAGTGGTGAATTCCCACTATTGAGTGGATGCCTCCCGCAGCAGAAGAAGTATTAATATTGTAATCTTTCCCCCTCACTGTTTGGTGGTAGCATGGAAAGTTCCTTTTGGCTGGTTATCTGCCTTTGTTCATTTCAATTTCAGCATTAGTACTCCACCATATGTTAGAACCTTGCCTGTCAAAGGATCTTGAGTGCACATTCTTAGTGTTGAGTTTAATCTCTCTCTTTCAGTGTAATCTTGTAATCTTGATTCAGTAGATCCTAGGGATCCTCTGACCATATGCCCGCCCCTCCTCCTTAAGTGGTTTTAGGGCGCATTCTTGGTTAGAGTTCTTTCATGCACGTTTTGGGTTATGCTAACCTTAATGGGGTGCTTGGTTACATTGTAAATGTTCATTTAAAAATTAAAAAAAATTGAGAGATTATACTTCAGAAGGTGTGTTGCATCTTGGGGCCATGGAAGACATTGTTAGTTTTGGCTGAGTTGTTGGTGGTGCTTGACAGGTGATGTTGGTTTTGGTTTAGAGTTGTTTGCTTTATGTCATGATTACTCTTTCTTAGAGTTTTGGCATTTTATTGTGCTCTTGAGACCATAGCTTGTTTACTTGAAGCATGGTATCTCTGAAGGGGATGTGTAGATCATGGTGTCATGACAAGTCTTGAAGCTTTGACAGTGGTTTGGGGTTTCTCTATGTTTTGAGTGCATTGGTCATATGTTGGTGGACTTCATGGTTGCTGCAGTATTGCAAATTGGAGTCAGCATGAGATGACAAGTTGTTGATACTCATGGATGCATGGAGAATAAGGTGAGGCTAGAATTCTTATGAGAATGTTGTTGTTACAGTTGAAAGTTCAAGAAGCCTGCACCTTGGTTGAATGCGAATTCGACAGAGACCTTGAAGGAGAATGCTCTTGGGTAAGTCATGGTGACTTGTATATCTTGAAGGATTCATAATGGAAGATGGATAGCATTGTGTATCTCCTTGTGCTTTTGAGGACTGATAGGAGATGGTGTATGGGTTAGTCTGATCTTCTTGAAGCTTACATCCATGGTGTTTTTGGGTGTTGTTAAGGCTTTCCCTTTGGGATGAGAAGAAGATCACTCTTGTCACAACTGGCATTTAGAAGGGTTTGTAGAAGGGCATGTTTTGATTTGTTGTTTCTCTCTAATTTGGTCTTGTCCTTCCTATTTGTTTCATATGACTTTAGATGTTTGTGGAGCCGTGATGATCACTGTTTTCTGTGGTCATGTATTTTTCACTCGGGTGATGACACGAGGGGTTTTCCTTCTTTAGTAAGATATGGAACCTTGGAAGAATAGTGGATGATTGATGAGAGAAAAATCTCTTGCAGCAGGAGGTTGCAGGTTGTGTGATCAGAGTGGGTGTTCCTTGGAACTACATAATTACTTTCTTCTATATGCAGGGGCTGGTGGACTTGGTATGCCTGGATCATTTGTGATGGTGCTTTTTTTTCACTCATCTCGATAGTTCCCTTGCAGTGGGAGTACCTGGACATGTTTGGTCTACGACTGGTTGACACAGGGTACTTGTTTGCTACTGAGATGGGTGATTTTATGATGGCATGAGTCTGTTGTTGGTTTTCATACCTTTGAGGTGTCAGTGGTTGTACGGATTAGCATGAGCTATGGGTGCTATGTTCAGCCACATGGGTTTGGTCAGCTGGATGAGGACAGTCAGGTCACTAGTTGTTGTTCTGGCTGATTGGTGTTCTTGTTTTGTAGAATTGTGGTTTATGTCCTATTTCTTGTCCTTGCGATGGTGCCTTGTGTTTGCTGTTGTGCTGCCTTTTCCACCTGAAGGATCATTTGCTTTCATTCCTGAGATTGGTGCATTTACGCCTTGGCTTATTCCTTTTCTTGTGTTGGATGTTTGGAGCAGTTGCCTCAGATGGTGGACATTTTGAATGTTGATTGCAGTGGTCTTGGTTGGAGCATGAGAGCATGTTTTGGTACTTGTTCGGGTTCTTGGAGGATGCCTAAAAGTCTTCAACAAGTGGGAGATTATTGGAATTTTCCTCAACTTTTTGGTCGACCCATTTGAAGACTTAGGTGTTTTCTCTCTATTTCAGGCCTTTACCGCCTTACCGCGGGCCACCCTTTCTTGACTGGTGGTGGTGTGGTGTAGTGGCGATGGCCTGGATGACTGTTACCTCCTTACCATGGAGGTGGCTCGATGGTGGCGACGCAGTGTGGTTGGTAGTGAGCTGGCGAAGGTTTGGTTTACCGCCTTACCGCAGGTTGGTATGGTCGGTGGTGAGGTAACGCGGTAGGTGGCGTAGGGGTTGCAGACTGGTTGTGTAATCTTTACCACCTTACCACGGGCAGTGGGTCCACTCACCGCGGTGTTCAAGGTGTTCACGGTGAGACCGCCTATGGTTCATTTGGCAGTTACCGGCCTACCACAAGGTGGCCTGTCAGCCCCCACGATAGCGTGGTTTAACCACTAATAGCTATGCTCGGCAATCACCGCCTTACCGTGGGTCTTCACTAACAGGGTAGCGGTAGCGCGGTGTAGGCAAGGGGCGTGTTCGATGACGGTTACCTCCTTACCATGGAGGTCTGGCAATCTGGGTGTGGTAGCATAGTGAAGCCATGACGGTCAGTGGTGGTGCCTACCGACTTATTGTGAAGGCTTTTTCCTTAAGCCGCAATGATGCGGTTGACCACTAGCAGTCTGCGATTCGGTTACCACCATACCATGATGCGAAATTCCAAGCCCAATGGTAGTACGGTTGGAGACTGAGGTTTGTGCAGGCGGTTATCGCCATACCATGAGGTGGGCCAAATCGGGCAGTGGTAGCACAGGGAAGGTGTGACGAAGTTCGGTGGTGTCGAGAGGTGAGCTCGGATGAACTCACCGCTTTACCGTGGTTGGGTGACTTAGACTCGGCGGTAACACGGTAGGAGCTTGGATGAGCTTGGGGCACAGTTTGACCGAGTTGGACTTGGTGTCAGAGTGATAGGCGATTGACAGGATGACACATGGCAGGTTGGCAGCGTCTGATTGGTCGAAGACCAGAATAGTCATAGGCAGTTATTGCAGGCCGATTTCTAGCTGGAATTCGAACCCAATTAAGGCATGGTTTGAATGCCTGGGTGGCTCGATGCAATTATGTGCAGATCAGTTGCTTGCTTGAATGGTCAGAGCGGCATGGATTTAGGCCTGCGTTCGGTGGGGACATTGATGGAGATGTATGACTTAAAGAAGTCGAATACATTAGATGAAATGAGAGAGCCGTTGACAGTGAGAGTGAGAGGCGTGAAGTGTGTTCGAGTAGTATGTTAAGGCATTGTAACTGCAAACACTCTGCCTCTCGGTTCTAAAACAATGTGAACTTGTTGTGAGATCTTGGGGTTGTGTTGGCCGAGAGGCTGGCTGAGACAGTTATTTCTGAGGAGTTGAAGGGAATCTATATAGTATGCAAGATGTATGACATTGCAACTATGTGAAGGATCTGGTTTTGTGTTGCCTGCCAGTTTTCTTTCTCTAGATGGACAAGATGTATTATCCTGAAGAGCATAGCTCTTTTTTTGTATTGTAACTGGTTTTTGTTACTGAATAATACAAGTGAGCTGAATGTTTTGGAGGTGGGGTTTTTTACCTGAAAAGGTTTTCCCCACATATATCTATGTGTCAATCATGTTTGTCTTTCATGGTCATCTATTTGTGTTGAATCTGTCTATTGTTTTGCATTTGCTTTCCTCAATAGGATCAATGGGGGATCATTTGTGCCTGCTTCCACTTTATGGCATAGTTGTTATGTGTCTTTGTTGTGATTTTGAATTGAAATCCTAAGACACTGTTGTCTTAGATGCTAATCTTGATGGCAGACTAGACTCCTTATCCCCAACAAAATGGATGTTATTGATATTATAGCCTCTTCACCAAATCAAGAATGGTAAAGTACAAGCAAAGGAAGGATGAGCTCAAATCTCAGGTAGACCAATTGCATAAATTTTTGAAATATTGGTCTTCTCCTATTTCTTCACAATTTGTTGCTCCTGAGACACCAAATTTATTAAGTAAGAAAGAGGCAGACAACCTTGTTGAAATCAGCAATAAGGTGAGAATGATGGATAGATGGATTTCTAGGTTGAATCACAAAGTAGAGGATTTACTTATTGAGACTTGTAAATCTCATGAAAGTGCACTAGAATTGGTTAATGATATGGTTTCACATACTGAGACTCTTGGAAAAAAAGAAGAGGAATATACAGAGTATGCAAGGAAGTTGAAACATATCAATAAGCTGCCAATACAAACCTTGTTGGAACAATCCTTCCTTGAAGAGGATAATGCAGACTTCATTGAAAAGACCATCTGCATTATTATATTCTGGTCTTTATTCATTTATGGACGTAGGAATGAGGTGCAACAGGCTGGAAAGGATCTACATGAGCAAGTTGAGGAGTTGGGAGCAAGTATTGATATAATTGTTAATGAAGACATCCTTGTAACAGATGGCCTCCTTCTTGATAAACTTAAAGAGAAATGGAGTGGTAGATTTGAGGAGGTAATACAAAAATGCGATGATGGTGATGACCTCCTGAAGTATAGGCTGATGGATATCAAGGAAGAAATAAAAGATGCTAGAAGGGAGCTTATTAAACTTGGAGATATGCAAGAGTTTCCCTTTGCTGAAATAAAAATAAGAAAGTTTGAAGATAGTTGGGTGGATAGGCCAGAGATGGATGTACTTCAACAAGTTTTCACTAATTATGATGAGTACATACTTGAGTAGAAAATGCAGGAATGAATTTGCAGTGACATATCCCTTTGCTAGATGAGCATCAAAAAGGCACGGCTAGCTGGACAACTCCCTTTCCTATTTTGCAGGATTATGACACAAGTTCAATTGGAGATCCTAGCAGTTATATCTTCCCCCTTTGGAGTGCAGATTTTGATAAGGGGTGATCAATTAGTAACTAAAGATCATGATGGACAATCATTCTACGTTGCCCCAATTGCTCCATGATTTGTGGATCTAAATTTTTGATGAGAGGAATTAGTGCAAAAATTCCCTATATGTATAATTCCTCTCCATTTTGTAAAGGTTGGCTCATTGAAGCAAGGATTGGCCACCTAAAGAGAGATCTAGGATAGTTTTTTAGTTTTTTAGAAGCTTTTACATTTTTTATGCCAAAGATACTTGGACATTTTTATAAGTTTTCAATACAGTTTATGTTATTTCCATAATGAATTTCAATGATAATGTTAATGAACAATAGTCATTTGTATGTCAGTGAATGTTGTGCATAAATGCCTCTTATTTGATAAAATCAATAGAAGATTTTGAATCTGAGACTATTTCATTGAGTTATCTGTGAATGGAATTTCTTTGTATTTATTGATCTATAGATTTTAGTAATGAGTTGGTGATATGTTTTGGTTTAGTTTCAAAAGTTTAATGATGATGAATGATTATATGTCTTGAATTAGAACTATGGATGAATGCAGTGGTACAGAGTATTCTATAGATTGTATCATTTTATGGTTTTAGTTGTTTGGAAGAAATGCTCATTATGAAGTTTGTATGTCTGAATTAAAGGAAATTTACATTTATGATTTGTTGTGCTACACTTTGTTCTATCTTTTTTCTATTTATTTACACCCCCCCAAATGTTAAGTTAATTTGTATTATGTAGTTTGTACTCTTTACCAATAGGCTCCTTGAACATTACAGTTGCATAGGCCACTAAACAACATCAACACAGTTGAGAACCAACTACAGAGGCCTATGAAGATAGGTGGCTATAGGATATTTATCTTTTTAAGGAGAAATAGGGTAGTAATATTCTATTTTAATGTTGTTGTGTCATTTTGACCATCAACAGAACTGGTGTTAGGAGGGCCTAAAGGAACAAACTTGAGCAAATCGGGTCATTTTCACCATAAAGTTTCAGAAGAATTCTCAAATCCTCTGGAAATCCAGACCCATTTCTCAAACTTTGAACGCCTACTAGACCCAGAACTCGTAGGGCTTTAACACCACCACCCAGCTACCTATATTTCCACCAATATTACCACTGGCACAGCCAAATCCACTACCACCCATGGCATTCTTTGCAAGTAACCCTTCCCCATTGGGAACTATTCCTAGTGGCATTCATGAGATGCCTAAGAATCCCGAGAAATTTTGTCCTAGGTACTCCCATGGAGAATCACAAAGTGTTGAAGAGCACATACAGGAATTTAAAGATGCTTGTACATGATCTCAGATAGCCCATCATGATGTTGTGTGCAAGTTCTTTCTCTATTCTTTAGGGGATATGGCCTATAATTGGTATCTGAACTTACCCACTAGACCCATCCTGAGTTGGAGAAACTTAGAGGATGCCTTTATCAATCAATTTTGGGTCTATGTAGATCTGGCTATCTTATATCACCAGTTTGCCACAATTAGGAAGGAACCACATGATCCATTACCCCTTTTTAATACTCATTTCCAAATAATGTACAGATGGTTGCAAGATCCTTATCTGGTGCCCGAAAAAATTGCCATCAGATCCAACCTGAAAGCCATAGACTCGCTCATTTGTTTATTTTTGCAAAGGACCTATCTTGCAGTAGATATTGACTTGCTATCTAAGGTGTATCACCTGGCTATTAAATTGTAACAACAAATAAGCTCACAATTAGGCAGCCTTGGAGGATTTTTTCCTCACTTGGGATACCCTCCAATGCCTAATCCAAGTCCACTATTCAATACAGTCCCAAGGATGTCCCACTCTGCTTATGGACCTTTAGCTGAGTTACAGATGCCTTCCCCACAACCATGGATTAACGGGGGATTTTGGATCAATCCCAACAAGCTCAGAACTCACATAATTTCAGTAGAGGGTCTAATCCTGCAACTCACTCACCTGCCATGAATTTTCCAGAAAATGAGTGTACCACCCAGTTGACTTCAAAGGTAGAAACTTTGAAGAAGACTTTATCTCAGGTGACTAATGAAATGGCTCAGCTTAAACTAAACCCCTCCCATGGCCAAAATCAAAATCAAGGATACCAAAATCAGGGTTATCAAAACCAAGGAGGGTTTTCTAATTAGAACAATTATTCCAAAATTCCAATCAAAACCAGAGGAATTTTTAAGGTCAAAACTTCCCCAATCAAAACAATCAAAACCAGAAATGGGGATATAATCATAGATCAAAAAATAATAGGTTGTGGAATACTGGACCAAACAATGGGGGAGTATCTCATAATTATCAATCCAACAAGGACAAGCCTCATACTGCAAATGTTACAGATTTGAATCTCATGACGAATTGGTATAGGTTACATGACACTGCGTTACATTTTGAAGTTAATTGCCCTTAAATGGAAAAGGTTGTCAAGATAGCACAAGCTGACTCCCACCCACCACAAGGAAATCCCAACCAAGGTAGTGGATCGGTGGATACAACCATGACTTTTGAGACCATTGATGAACGATACTAGTTTCCCATGTAAGGAGAGAATGAACAAGAGGAAGACACTTATGATGGGCCTTTCAAACCAAGGGAGGCCATTTCTTGAGGAATTAGAACAAGGGATCATTTACTACATCCGCCCCTCCTAATGTGATGGTTCCTCCGAACCAAAATGTTGATAACAATCTGCCTCCGCTGAAAGGCCCATCCAATTCACATAACAAAGGTAGCTCTACTCCTGTTCCTTGGTTTCCTAGGAATAAGGATATAGAATTTGATTTCATTTCAGAAATGTAGAAACAAAGGACCTCTTTGTCATTTTTGACATTCTGAAGTGGTGCCCTACCCAACGTGATATTGTATTAAAAGCCTTGGAGGAGGCAGATAAGTCAAAAGGAAAGAATAAGGTAACTCCAACCAATGATATGAACGCAGCCTTGTACATAGGTAAGACAGGGACACCCCCATTTCTTTTAAGCTTAAGAATTTATGGAAAGAATCTACACAATTATCTCTTAGATTTTGGAGCCTCAGGTAATGTCATGCCCTTTTCTATTTGTAAAAATTTGGGATTAAGTCTTGTCCAAACTCACAAGAAAATGATACAATTAGACAAAACTAAGGTTAATTTCATTGGTGAACTAAAGAATATGCATGTGCATATTGGATCATACCCACAGATCTAGACATATATAGATATTCAGGTGGCTGATATACCTGAAACATATGGCATGTTGCTTAGTCGAGACTTGATGAAAAGTCTTGGAGGTTATCTTTCCCTGTATTTCTCACATGTGTGGCTCCCATGGAAAGGGGTGGCAACCCAAATTAGGATAGAAAGTGAACCTCGTTTGAAACACATGATCACCGAATATGATTTTCCTAACGAGGTAGCATATTTCAAAACTGAGATGGGAGTGTATAGGGGAGAAGAAGAAATTTTGACCTTTTCAATAGTCAATCCTGAACACCCATAGCCTTCAGAACATAGTGACGATATGACCACTATTAATCACCAAGTTCTAATGAGGAAATTACAACAAGATAGGCTATTTTTAGGAAATGAAGTTGAACTCTTGAGTCTGTTACTCCCAAACTGGTGTAGGGTCCATTACTAGATTCATTCTGAGTTGACATGTCAACCCTATGCAAATATTCTAAATCATGTCTATCAGTCAAGAGAAAATCGTGAACCTCACCTTAGAACACCTTCGGACCAATTCCCATTTGAAGCTAGAGATGCGACTATCCTTACGAGGAACGATCATACCAAGAATGAAGTCATTCTCCATATTGTATAGATTGAGGTCTTATTGTTTGATTCACATGATGAGGCTGACCAATCTCAAAAATTGATCAACACACCCACCCCTACTAATCTTCCAATCCCCAAGGGATTTCTCAAGAAGATGACCAATTCTGGGGGTGTTGATCAAGGTGAGGTGCAGGGAGAAGTTCCTACACAAGTCTCAAATTTGAGTGGAGAACCCGATCAACATCATTTGCACCAAACTCCTGGGTCTGATATGTTGAACCAGCAATTATTCTGCATAAACAAACACCCACGACTCGCCCCAAGAAGGCAACCCCAACCCTAGACCAACTCTGGACCCTTAAATTTGATGGCTCTAAGTCTAAAGTAGGGAGTGGAGTTGGATTTGAACTAACAAACCCAAAAGGGAAAATGTATTTTGCTTCTTACAGGTTGCAGTTTGGCTATACTAATAACATTGCAAAATATGAACCACTTGCTATAGGACTGATGTTTGTGCATCAGAAGAAGATTACAGCTCTGACGGTCATGGGAGACTCTGAGGTAGTCATTAAACAAGTTCACAGTCAATATGCATGTCATAATAAGAGGTTGGTTGCATACAGGAATAGGGTATGGAATCTAATAGAAGATTTCGATGATTTTGGAATCAAATTGATTCCCAGAGAAGATAATCAGATTGTGGATGCCTTGGCTATTACGGTGAGTACTGTGGAGCCCATGCAAGATTCCAAATTAAAAATATTCTCTATTGAATTAGTCTCCATCCATGTTGTCCCTGATAACATCAAAAATTTCCAAGTGTTTGATGATGATCAGCATATTCTTGCTTTCCTCACGAGTTCAGAGGTGTTTGAAGGTCAGATCATTGATGAATTTGATCGAGATCAAGGAGATTGGGATCTAGAAAATTGTGATGCAGAAGGCATAATGAACCTGAAATCTAACAACATTCCTAGAGGAATGGTGGCATTGGAAATAATTTTTGATTCTAATCCTCGAGCTCATGATAAAGTGCTTACAGATGTTGAAGGAGGGAAATATGAGTCATATAACTTGGCAAATTTAGGGGCAGAGAAGAGAAAAAAATCGGTAAAACTTGTCCCAAGGAAATCAGAGACAAAATCTTGGGAGTGCTAAAAAGAGACATTGCAGCAATAGCCTAGGGATATGAAGATCTGAAGACTTTCGACACTTCAGTGATCACACACACCATCCCACTGAAAGCTAAAGTGAAGCCATTTCGACAGAACTAGCACCCATTTAATGCTCTCATTGAACCTTTGATTCTTAAGGAGGTATAGAAGTTGTTTTCGACAAGGATAATTTTTCCAGTAAGGCACTCAAAATAGGTCGCTAATCTAGTCCTTGTTCGTAAGAAGAGTGGAGAAATCAGATTATGTGTCGACTTAATAAATTTGAATAAAGCTTTAGAGAAGGACAATTATCCACTCCCTTCCCTTGACGAGGTGCTGCAAATAGTGAATGGTTCATAAATGATGTCATTCCTAGATGGATATTCAGGATACAATTAGGTATTGGTCAATCATGAGGATAGAATGAAAACTGCATTCACTACCAAGTGGGGGACATTTGCTTATCGGAGGATGTTGTTTGGTCTCATCAATGTTGGGGCCACATTTCAACACGCAATGGACGTGGCATTCAAAGATCTGGTAGGTAAATGCCCTATCATCTACATGGATGATTTGACAGTTTTCTCAAAGAATAGAGAAAACCATGTTGCAAACCTGTCAAAGGTCCTTCAAAAGTGCATAAGTTATGGTGTTTCTCTTAATCTGAAGAAGTGCATATTTGGGGTTTCAGAAGGGAAGCTCATGGGTCACATAATATCAAAGAAAGGAATATCAATTGACCCTGATCGAGTGGAATCCAGTCTCAAGTTGACCATGCCAAGCAGTAAAAAGGAAATGAGATATTTCTTCAGAAAGATAAATTTTGTAAGAAAATTTATAACCGAGTTTGCGAAGATCGTCAAACCCCTCAAGGAAATGATGAAGAAATATGCTAAGGTTGAGTGGAGTAATGAGGCTAAATCTACATTTTTGTAGATTAAACAGTTTATTTGAGAGGCACAAGTTTTAGCTAGCCCTGATTATTTGAAGTCTTTTTATATATATTCTTTTGCATCTGACCATTCTTGTGTCATTATTTTAACATAGCGAAAAGGTGAAGGAGATGAAAGACCTATTTCTTTTATGAGTTATCCATTCAAAAATGTTGAAGTTAGGTATCTGCCCTTGGAGAAATAGGATTTTGCACTTGTGCGAGCTATCAAGAAGTTTCAGCACTATATCCTCTGCAATCAAGTTATTACCATAGTTCTTGACCCTGTTGTAAAGTTCGTTCTTATGCAGAGTGAACTTGGGGAGAGACGAGGAAAGTGGATGGAAATCTTAAAAGAATTTGATCTTGAAATCCATCCAATGAAGTTAGTCTATAGACAAGGCCTATCCATGGAAATGGCAGACATTGATGCTAAGATCACCTGTCAATAGTATGTGGTACAATTATTTACAAACAATCCATGGTATGTTGGTTTGATCTTTTTGTTGTTAAATAATAAATGTCCAAATGGGATGAATGCTACTTAGAGGAGAGCACTCAGGATGAAGAGTTCCCACTATATGCTCAAAGGGGGATCTTTGTACCAAAGAAACTTTGAGGGCGTCTATCTGTGTTGCCTTGATTAGCAACAAGCGAAACAAGTCATAACAAAATTTCATGGTAGACACGGTACTGGACATGGTTTTTTTGATTCCATGGCACACCAAAATTTGAGATTAGGTTACTACTGGCCCCATGTATGCCATGATGCTCACAAACATGTAAGGACATATCATACATGCTAGGCTTCTACATCTAGGGAACGCAATCCAGTAATGCCCCTACAACCTGTCTATGAGGTAAGGCCATTCACCCAATGGGCATTGGATTTTGTTGGGGTAATTAACCCCAATTCTTCTGCAGGTCACAAATTTATTTTGACAGCAACCGATTACTGTACACATTGGACTAGAGCTCAACCTTGTAAGAACAGCACCACCGAGGTGGTCATCAAATTCCTCAATGAATGTATTGTTACCAGGTTTGGAGTATCGTTTTCCCTAGTATGTGATAATGGCCCTACTTTCTCTTCTGCAAAATTTATTCAATGGGCATATGAGCATAAAATTAAGTTAAAATATTCTTCTAATTACTACCCACAGGGGAATAGAATAGCTGAGTCTACAAATAAATAAAAAATTGGAAGTAATTAAGAAGTTGTTAGAAAGTAACCCTAGAGATTGGCATACTCAACTTAGATTTTCCTTATGGGCAGATAGAACTCGAATCAAGGTCGCTTTAGGAAACTCGCCATTCAAGTTTGTCTATGGCCGGGACCCGATTTTTCCTATTCATCTACAAATACCTATTCTTAGGTTTATGCAATAATTCTACTCAAATGATGATAGGATAAAGGTCAAGTTGACCAATTTATTGAATCTGGAGGAACAAAGAGATGCTAATTTATAGTTTTCTAAGCATCAAGCTACTCTCAAACATAGGTTTGATAAAAGAGAAAAAATTAAAGCCTTCAAAATGTCAAATCTGGTAGTATTGTGGGATAAAGGAAAGGGGACCATCAAAATTTTGACCGACTTTGGTTGGGTCTGTATCAAATCACCAAGATCCTTGGCGAGAATGCTTTTCGGTTGAGCACTTTGACAAGAGAGCCTGTTCCATTGTCAGTCAATGGGTAGTTTCTCAAACATTACTTTGGTTCATGAGAGTCTGATGTTCTGATTGGATGTATATATGTATTTAGTTGGTTTGTTTCTTTTGTTTGTTTGTTCTGTTTTGCTTGTTTGTTTTGTTTTGCTTGTTTATTCTATTTTGCTTTTTTATTTTGGGGTTTTTTTTGTCGTCGTTGGTGTTTCTGTCCCTTTTGTTTCTGGGTGACTTCGATTTGGCTCTATTTCAAAATTCGGAGTGGTTATTCAATGTATACTAATGGTACTAGGAGAGAAGTTGGTTAAGTTATTTTTAGGTATGTTTGTTGAACTTTTTCGTTTCATGACTTGTGTCTTGTGTTCTTTTTATATAATGGTCTGAAAGGTTAACCACGAATAGCTATATTGTAAAAGATCTCATAAACCATGGTTGAATTTTTCACAAAATAGATAAGAACAGATGTTCTACATAAAATGCCATTTGTCTCTAGGTGACTATATTTTGGACTTGAGTGAAAAATATGAATCCTGACACTGTCATGAAATCCATTGTAGTTCTCAACCCCAGATTTTAGGTTGTTATATCTGAGTATTGAGAAAAGATAATAAAGAATCCCTTCAAGAAAAGCTTATAAAAATGAGAAGTAAAGAGAATCATTGAATGA
Organism: Sequoiadendron giganteum; assembly: GCA_007115665.2. Taxonomy (NCBI): domain Eukaryota; kingdom Viridiplantae; phylum Streptophyta; class Pinopsida; order Cupressales; family Cupressaceae; genus Sequoiadendron; species Sequoiadendron giganteum. The sequence goes on along the minus strand of CM021109.1, from coordinate 503,728,449 downwards.
TGACAAACTCAATACAAAAACGGTAGTTCAAGTATCTCTATCGAGGCTATGGATACTTGACTAGCAGTAGAGCAATGCTTTGAGAGAACTAGAGGTATCTTCATCAAGGCTATAGACACCTAACTAGCAGTGGAGCAATGCCCAGGATATCATTGCACGACTGTAAAAAAGGTTTCATCTCACGTATCTTGAATGTTGAATACAATTGTTTAATGAGTAGAAGGAGTTTTTACCAAAATAGATGCACCATACATACACAAACTCAGATTCGAAGTACTTAATGTTGATTTACATTTGAGATTCCAGCTCAACCTTGTTTTCCATGACTAATCATACTTGATTGTAAAACATCCATGAACCAGAGGTTCTGGGTGATTGAATTCTTCAGTGTCTTGAAAATGGGTAAACCGTTTTCCTAGTCGAGTTGCCATTTGTTATGCCTTGCATAAACCACCCCATTTTAATTTTTGGTCAAAATGGGTCCCCCTTTGTTTTTTTCTCCTGGGTGTTTTATTCGGGACTTAGGAGTTGTTCTTTTTCTCCTAATTCTTTATTTTCTTCTATTTTGGCAAAAGTAGAACCAGAACAGAATCTGAATTTGGACCTTTTGCAAAAGGTTCCCTCTCTAGATTTGGTTCTGATTTTTCTCCCGTTTATTTCCCTTATGTTTTTTTCATTTATTGGTGCTTCGTTTGGGATAGGCTTCACCTTGGTCCCACCTCCTTTGTATTTTATTGTTTCCTTGTTTCGGTGTTGTTTTCTTTTGGCGAGATCGAAACTTGAATTCAAAACTTTTGGCCAAAATTCCAAGTTAGGTTCCCGTTCTGTTTCTACCTCCGCCTTTGTGTTTTGTTCTTTTCTTTGTTTTTGGCTCAGTTCCTTTGGTATCGATCCCACTTTGTCTTCTTGTCTCACCGCTTTTTATTTTTCTTTGTCTTTGGCAGGAACAAAACTAGAAACGGACCTAAACCGGGAACTTTGCAAAAGGTTTCCTGGTCCGGTTTTGGTCCCGACTCCATCCCCATTCTATTGTTGTCTTCTTCCCTATCTCAGAGTCGGAGCTGGTGAAGGATGAGATACTTTGGTAAAGCTTCTTCTTCATTCCCAACTTTAATCCCATGCCTGCTTTACTTCTGATGTGCAGGATAGCTATGTGCTTGTTCCTGCATTGATTTTGTGCTTGACCAACCGCATTAATTACATTAATTACAGGCTCTTCGCACGCATGAAATCGAATTCAAAACCTTAATCAAGGTTATTTGGCTCATTACAACTATTCAAAGTATTGTTAATAAGCTAGAGCTAAATTAATTCAAAGAGAAGCGTGATTTGGTCAAAGGGAAAGCACCTACAAGTGGATTTCGATTGAGTTTTCATCCTGTTTGGTAGCGTTTTGAGGTAGGTGGTTTTCTCCTGTTCCATTTCGTGTGTGTTTTTTCCATTTGATGTTCATTGTGTTCTTGGCACATTTGCAAGAGCTTCCTCATGAATCTTCATTTTGTTTCATTTTTGTTTTCCTTCTTTGGTTTGTCTTTTTCTGTCATTTTTCATTTGCTTTTCATTTGTTTTATGTTTGTTTTTGTTGGTCTATAATCGTTTTCATGTTTTGGTGGTATTCGTACTGTCGCTCCCTAATTTAGTTTAGGGTTTTGTTTTTGGGGGGTCTTAAGTGTTTTAAAAGGGTTTGAAATCTATTAGGTACCCCTCTGATCTTATTCCTATGCCAATTCAATGGTTTTCATGTTGGGTCGATGATGCCCTAATTTCTGGAGTTGACAGGTTACGCAAACTAGGGTTTGTGTATTATTTCTTTACAATATTGTGCCCTAGCTGACTTGGTCTTACCTCCATCATATCAATAATGGATTCATGCCTTTATTTTAAGTCTTCTTGTCCCCTAACATGACCTCATTCTAAGTCACTATGGGTGCTTGGTTAAGCTTGCTTCATATTTGATGATAAAGTAGCAGAAGCGGAGCCAAGAACGAACACAATCCATAAGTATGTGGGTATGAGTTCATGACCGATTCTGAGCCTGATCTCGATGAGGTTTTGACTCTACTCCACATCCTTTTCACTGGCAGAAGCTGAACCGGAATGGAATCAAGACTTGGAAATATGTAATGTACCGGGTTTGTTTTTCATTCTGATCCTGGTCTCGGTTCTAATGTTGATCCCGCCAATACTAAAAGCTTTCCAATTTTGATCCCTTTCTTGGTTTTGTCTCTGATGAGTTTCAAATTTCACTAAGTATAAAAGGCTAATTAGGGAAGGACAGGGTAATATGAAAGGTTAACCTTTTAATGATGATATTCATGCTTTCTATTGATCTAATCCAAGGTTGTCTTGCAGGAATAAAAAATGTTTGGAATTTTTGGAGATGTTTCACAGTAGGAACGGAAAGTTGTTGAAAGCTCAAAAGGAGAAAAGCCTAAGAAGATAAAGGTGGAATAGTTGCCCTATACCTTGAGATACAAACACCAAGATGCAACCCTTACAGCTAGAAAGTTAGATTCAAGATGGGTCGATGTTACAGATACTAATTTGGGTTCATTCAACTGTTAGGAGTTGACTCTTGATACTTTTATAGAAGAGGTGATTAGAAGGACAGAAAGAATATTCCAATCTAGGCTTGCACATGTCGCACTCTTCCTCCTGTCAGTTCATTGCCCGGAGCTCATCTTGACTGCAACAAGAGCTTACAATCCTGTATCAAGGAAGTGTATGGACCAACAAGGGAATGTAATAATTGATTTATCCCCATAGATGATGAGGTTTATGTTCAATGCACCTACCCCAAAGAACCCCAAGCAAGTGACTGAAGCAGAAGCATTACAAATATTTAATAAAAATAAAGAAGTCAATAGATCCCACATGAACAAGAAGTGGTTGAGGACTGAGAACAAGTCCTTAACCAAGGTTCCTGAACAACCCAAGAGGGTAGACTTCAAGAAGGAAGTTGATGATTTGATTCTGATGCTTTCCAGGGTGTTTGGAAAGAAGGACTCTGCATGCTTCAAGGAATGGATATTCCCATTTATTGAAGCTATTATGAGTATTTTTCCTGGGTTGAATGCAGTGGGAATATTGGAAGAAGCTCCTGGACATAAGAATGTATGAGATAATTATGATTAATTGACCTTGTAAACATCAGATCTGCACTATAGAAGGTTCAATGATGCATTCCTTTATGTCATCGTCAACTGATTGACTCGGGATGTTGAATTTAGGTTGAGTAGAGATGTCATCGCTCTCATTGGTGAGTGGGGACATTGGTATATCCAATACCCCAAGTTATTTTACTTTGGGTTGGCAGGGTTTGATGGACATCCTCACCTACTCCCAAGATGTTGCAATGATAATATTGTCCTCATGGAATTCATATATCAAGCTATGGGATTCAATGCGAAAATTGCCAACAAACATAAGATTGGATGCCACAAGTTCCCCATGAAATTGGGAGAATATTCTTGCCTTCACGATTTGGCTGCAAAGGTAGTATGTGAAGAACTGAGTTACTTGAACTTAGGATTATATACAACCCAGAAACACTTTGATCCAGAGCATAAGATTAATGGTCTAAATCCCATCATTTTTTATAAACATTACAATTTGTTGGAATATTTCTTCATTGATTTACATAATGACTATGATGTTAGGAGGAGGAGCTATGAAAGGCTGACCATCCCACAAATGATTGAGTATGGGGTGAAGGAAGACATTCCTGATACACTATCGGATGATGGTGTAATTTTGGACCCTGGATACGAAGCATGAAAGATAGGCACCAAGAACTTGGACCCAATAAACTAGGGTGAGGAGGAATTTATTGATATTAAATAAATTTCCAGGACAGTGATGGATAGAAGTATCCAATGGGTAGTTATGAGGATAAAGGAGCCACAGGCGCAAGCTTCAAAGAAGAGAAAGGTAAGAGCTACCCAGGGGTACAAAAGAACTAAGAGGAGGACAGCTTCTAAAGAGCAATTGGAATATTTTCCTCCTATCTTTGGAGCAGATGTTGTTCCAGAAGTACCCATTCAAGAAACCCATGAATCATTGGATTTGGAAACTACGACGGCTAGAGAAGGATCTTCATCACAGCCTCCTCTCACTGAAAAACTATTTTGAAGAAGTACCTGCAGCAACCCTACATGAGCAAGCTGAAAATCTAAGGGGAAAAGAAAAGGAGATTGAAATTCATGACATAAATATTGATTCAGAGGCTACACAATCAGATAATGAGCCTCTTATGACTACTTCCACTAAATATATTGAAGATGTTGAGATTGAGCATGTCTTCACTCTAGAGGACCAATGGAAGCTTTTTGAGGATACAAAGAGAGAAGCAGATGCCAAAGCTAAAGCTGATGCAATAGTAAAACAACAAGAATTGGAGGCTAAAGCTCAAGTTGATGCACTTGCCAAGAAACAAGAATTAGAAGCTAAGGTAAAAGCTGAAGAATTGGAAAGAAAACAAAAAGAGAAATATCTTCTACTTCAACAAAGGGAAATAGAGCAGAAAGCTAAAGAAGAAAGAGATAAGTTAGCTTTGTTGCAGAAAATCTATGAACTAGAAGAAGAAAAGGCTCAACAAAAGAGAGAAAGAGAAGCCATTGAGGCTAATTTCAGAGCCATAGAGGAAGCTCTGAGAAAGAAAGAAGAAGAATAGCTCGAATTGAGAATACTTGATGAAGAAGAGCAAGCTAAACAAGAGCAAGAAGCTGCTAACATGTGGGAAATGGTCAAGGAGTTAGAGAAACAAAGAGATGATATTTTAGAAGCAAGGAGGAGAGAGGAAGAACAAGAGAAAGTTGAGGCTGACAAGCTAGCCAAGGAAAAGGCAGAAAAGGAAAAGCTACAAGAGGTTGATTCTCAACCTAAGGTAACACTCTGGAAACCCCTCTCTTCTACCACATCTTCTTCTAAACAAGTGGTAACTCATCTTGCTTCCCCAACATGGTTAAAACTTAATTTGGAAAGAAAATAGATAGTACAACCCCAACCCCTTAACTGGGATAATGTGATGAAAGAGATTGAGAAGGAGAGGCCCAAGAAAAGGGCTAGGATTCTTCATTCTACTAGGTTGATGGATGTTGGGGAGATTGTAGTTGAATGTGCCATTCCTATGGTGGACAAAGATAATTAAAAAAAAAAGATGCAATTGAGTGACTATCAATTAGGCACCGTGAATTTGGGAAGACCTACAAGGAACCAACAAATGGATCTTATTGATATTGTAGCCTCTTCCACCAAAACAAGAATGGTAAAGGACAAGCAAAGGAAGGATGAGCTCAAATCTCAGATAGACCAATTGCATAATTTTTTGAAATATTTTTCTTCTCCTATTTCTTCACAATCTGTTGCTCCTGAGACACTAGTTTTATTAAGTAAGAAAGAGGCAAACAACCTTGTTGAAATGAGGAATAAGGTGAGAATGATGGATAGATGGATTGCTAGGCTGAATCAAGAAGTAGAGGATTTACTTATTGAGAGTTTTAAAGCTCATGAAAGTGCACTAGAATTGGTTAATGATATGGTTTCACATGTTGAGACTCTTGGAAAACAAGAAGATGAATATGCAGAGTATGCTAGGAAGTTGAAAGATATCAATAAACTGCCAATACAAACCTTGTTGGAATAGTCCATCCTTGAAGAGGATAATGCAGACTTCGTTGAAAATACCATCAGCATTATTAGATTTTGGTCTTCATTCATTTATGGACATAGGAATGAGGTGCAACAGGCTAGAAAGGATCTACATGAGCAAGTTGAGGAATTGGGAGCAAGTATTTCTAAACTTGTTAATGAAGATATCCCTATAACAGATAGCCTCCTTCTTGATAAACTTAAAGAGAAATGGAGTGGTAGATTTGAGGAGGTAATGAAAAAAGGGGATGATGGTGATTACCTCTTGATGGATAGGCTCATGGATATCAAGGAAGAAATAAAGGCTGCCAGAAGGGAGCTTATTAAACTTGGAGATATGCAGGATTTTGCCTCTGCTGAACTAAAAAGAATAAAGTTTGAAGACAGTTGGGTGGATGGGCCAGAGATGGATGTACTTCAACAACTTTTCACTAATTATGATTACATACTTGAGCATAAAATGTAGGAATGAATTTGTAGTGACACATCCCTTTGCCAGATGAGCATCAAAAAGGCATAGCTAGCTAGACAACTCCCTTTGCTATTTTGCAGGGTTATGACACAAGTTCAACTGGAGATCCTAGAAGTTTTATCTTCCCCCCCTTGAGCGCAGATTTTTTATAAGGGATGATCAATTAGTAACTAAAGATCATGATGGACAGCCATTCTATGTTGCCCCAATTGCTCCATGATTTGTGGATCTGAATTTTTGATGAGAGGAATTAGTGCGAAAATTGCCTATATGTATAATTTCTCTCCATTTTGTAAAGGTCAGTTCATTGAAGCAAGGATTGGCCATCTAAAGAGAGATCTAGGATAGTTTTACAAAACTTTAGAAGCTTTTATAGTTTTTATGCAAAGATACTTAGACAGTTTTACAAGTGTTCAATACAGTTTATGTTATTTCCATAATGAATTTCAATGGTAATGTTAATGGACAATAGTCATTCGTATGCCAGTGAATGTTGTGCATAAATGTCTCTTATTTTATAAAAATCAATAGAAGATTTTGAATCTGAGACTATTTCATTGAGTTATTTGTGAATGGAATTTCTTTGTATTTTTTTATCTATAAATTTTAGTAATGAGTTGGTGATATGCTCTGGTTTGGTTTCAAAATTTTAATGATGATGAATGATTGTATGTCTTGAATTAGCACTATGAATGAATGCAGTGGTACAGATTATTTTATGGATTGTATCATTTTATGCTTTTATTTGTTTGGAAGAAATGCTCATTATGAAGTTTGTATGTCTGAATTAAAGGAAATTTACATTTATGATTTGTTGTCCTATGCTCTATTCTATCTTTTTTATGTTTATTTACAACCCCCCAAATGTTAAGTTAATTTGCATTATGCAGTTTGTACTCTTTACCAATAGGCCCCTTGAACATTACAGTTGCATAGGCCACTAAACGACATCAACACAGTTGAGAACCAACTATAGAGACCTTGGAAGATAGGTGGCTATAGGTTATTTATCTTTTTCAGGAGAAATAGGGTAGTAATATTTTGTTTTAATGTCGTTGTGTCATTTTGACCATCAACAGGTAATGTATGAGACCTAAGACTAGGATGCAATGAAAAGGGTATGATTCTAAGATAAGATATGAAAATGGTGTGGTATGATGTGACAAGCTAAGAATGCAAGAGCTTAAAGGCAACTCTAGGTCCAAAGTTGGTTATGATGTAAAGGCTTTACTTGTTTTATGATGGATAAACACAAGGATCAATGATCAAGAATGAGTATGTAGGAGATAATGGACTCCAAAAGGATTTCCCTACTCAAGGATAATGGTATGTTCCCTAGCTCAAGGATGATGAACCGTAAGTGATGCGGGTGATAGATAGCCAATGGTTTGATTTCAAGACCTAGGAAGAGTAGCCTAAGTGCAAGCTAAAGGTTTGCAAGAGCAATAATAGGTATGCAAGGGTGGATGATATGCAAGGACTAGGTGAGATGCAAGGAATAAGTGGAATGCAATGACTAGATGGGATGTAAAGGGCTAAGTGGAATGCAAGGATTGAAAAATCAGAATTGAAGGATGATGGCCCCAAGAAATCTAAGTGATAGGTTCATGTTGGATGTCTTTGTTGTTTGACCTTTTGAGCTTTGCAAAGTTTGAAATGTTGTAAGTTATTAGGTGTGATGTTTGTTTGAGGTCTATTTTTGAACACACATGCAAGACATAGTAGACAAAATGTTTGATTTTAACAATACAAGCACAAATCCTAAGGTTGGAAAGGACAATATTCATTGCGTTCCCACTTGGATTTCTCCAATTGCGCTTACTCTTAGTGGATGATTAGAAGCTTGACTACACTGGCTCCCCTCCACGACACTCACTTCTTGGGTCAGCCAAGCTTCAATTTGTCATGAATCTCCCATGATGAACTTTCTCACCTCTACTAAGAGTTGCAAGTATGTGGGATGGCTTCAAAGGTCTGACCTCTTGCACCAACAAATAGAGGGATTTTGGCAACTACAAAAAAGAGGTGTCTAGTAATGGCATCCTTTTGAGTGGTTATACATGCGGCAAGATTAGCTTTGATAAGGAGGATTCCCGGCCTACAGAGTTTACACTCTATAGGGTTTATGAGCATTCACTTGTCGGCATAACACATCCGTACTCGTGGTACTTAAACTTTCCTCAAGCACCCATTTTATATATCGGCTGGAAGTAGCTTGGCTTTAGCCTGTTATCGGTTGGGTCATTCCCTTGGGTGAGTAATTTTTCCCACCAAGGCAGACCCTCTAAAGGATTAAACACATACAAAGATGATGGCTTTGTTTTCTTATCACCAAGTTTGCACAAGGTGAGAGCATACTCCCTACCATCTCAAGCATAGCAAACAGTGTTCATTCATCCCCTAGTTAAATCTATATGGCGGAAGACAATTGTTCATTTTAAATCACCAACTAAAATGTTTTCTAATCTAAAAATGTTGTTGGTTTCAAAATCATGTCTTCGACGAACGTCCTGCATCAAAATCTCATTAGTAGTTTCATGCCTCCTTTCTTCGACATGCGTATGTTTTGATTTTCAATTCTCTGTCAAAAGAACCTGCAAAAGAAACCAAATTAATAAAATTTAGTTCCAAAACAAAACTAAAACGAAAACTAACATAAATCTAAATTAAAAATTAATCTAGGATAAAAAGCTAATCTAAAATAAAAAGTTAATTTAAAATTAAAGGTTAATCTAAATTAAAGATCTAAAGGTAGAAATTAAAAATTAACCTAAATTCAAAGTTAATTTGAAATAAAAAACTAATCTAGATTAAAAATTAATCTAAGTTAAAAAGTTAGTCTAAATTAAAAACTAATCTAGAATTAAAAGCTAATTAAAAAATTAATCTAGAATTAATAATAAAAACTAATCTACAATTAAAAGTTAATCTAAAATCTAAAATTAAAAACTAATTTAAACTAAAAGCTAACTTAAATTAAGATTATGGTTAATCTAAATTAAAAGCTAATTTAAATTAAAAACTAGTCCTAATTAAAATTTAATCTAATCTAAATTCTAAAATTAAATCTAAATCTAAATCTAAATTAAAATTAAAAATTAAATGTAAATCTAAAAGTTAGATCTAAAATAAAAAATAAATCTAAGTTAAAATAAAAAGTTAAATCTAAATTACAATTAATTCTATTTAAAATCTAATCAAAATCTAAGTTAATTCTAATTTTAATCTAATATAATTTAAAGTTAGTTCTAATTTAAATCTAAGTTTTAACTAGAAAATTAAACCTAAATTAAAATTAGCTCTAAATTAGCACTAAACGTACACTAAAATTAAATTTAAATTTAAATTGAGAATAAATTCAATATTAAATGAAAAACTACCGTAACTCACAACCAAACCAAAGAAAAGTAAAAATAAACAACAACAAACTTAATAAAAAGCTCCTGCAGATTTTAACGCCTCAAACCATATTTTTAAAATGATAAAATGTCATCAAGAACAAGTTTTTAAAACAAACAAAAAATTGCCTTCAGTGAATGATAAATGTCTCCCAAGAATGATAAATGATTTCCAAAGATAATAACCACTTGTAATATGGCAAATGATATTTTGAACAACTTGCAAACAGCACATTTCACCTATTAATGCACAGATTTGCAGATGAATGACACTTTTCAGATACAAATATAGAGTTATTTTTGCAAGCACAGACAAGGTGAAAACTATTTATTTCACTCAAAATATCAAGCAAATACAGTTGGCAAGCGTAAAGCCAGATCATCAACAACTTTTTGCCATCATTTGATGCCCATGAACTCAACACAAACCAAATATTATCAGCAAACTAGATGTTAATTAAAACTTTCATCAAGCGAATCAACCTATAGCCATTATTTTATCATATTTCCCAAAGTTACAATCTGGTTTCTGTGATTTTTGGAAAGAAATCAAAAAACATCAAGACGCAAAAACTCATTAAATTTCTCACAGGCCTAGTTTATAGTTTGTGAGAAATGTTTGTCCCACCGAGCATGCCAAATGTAGATGGAGGAAACAAAATAGATTTGAGATCTTATGGATTAATATTCAAATCATTCCAACATCTAAATAATAGAGAACCTACAAGAAGATAATTCAAAAATGCAAATGCAAAACTCTAATCTACTTGCGAGGAAATAAACTAATTATCTCTATTACACTCCTCAAATCAAGATCTTGTGTAAACAAAATGGCTCTCAGAAGTACACACACAAGAGGCTATGACTTATTGGAGATTCAAAATGAAAGATATAAAGACTATTGCAAATATAAGAAATTAAAACTATAACTTGAGAAGAAAATAGCATGTAAGATGAAAATGATAGCTAGATTGCAAGTGAGAGTGACAAATATTCAATGCATATATTAGATGATCCTGAAATGAGGTAGAGAGGTTGTTTAAATAGATACCCCAAGAGAAATTCAAGCATCATGGTAAATATGGGATAATGGGAGATTAGTGGTATAGGAGGAATAAGTGGTAAATGGTAAATGGTAAGTGGTAGGAGGGAATAATAGAGGGATTTTATTTAATAAATGGATAAAATGGATATAAGGTGCATGTGTTAAGGATAGAAGAATATTTATTGGATTAATTCAATGGAAGATATGAAGAGAAGAATGGAATTATATGAATAATAGATAAAAAATGAAATGATAGGACATATTAAGGATATAGCCAATGTCTGAAGAAAATTAAAGTTAAATGAGAATAAATTTAACAAAAAAAATTATGTGTCTACAAAGGAATTTTTGCCAGATGTGAAGGCGAGGGTGATCAAAAATAGGCGATTGTGAAATCACCCAAGATGGGAAAGGGCGAATGCAATTTTTCCCAACAAAGAGGTGAATTCGCTTGTTAGAGGGGAAAAGACACGGGCAATTGCAAAATCGCCCTTGAAAGCGAAAAGGTGAATTTTCCAATATGACAGGTGAATTTGTGAATGGGTGAGAAGAGGGGTGAATTCCTCAAGGAAATAGGAGAATTCGGACATTGACAGGAAAAGGGGTGAATTCACCAAACAAAGAGGCAAATTCGCAGGCGACTGGAAATAGGGAAAATTCGCTAGAAAAGAGGCGAATTTGTGGGGGCAACAAAAAAAGGTGAATTCATCAAACAAAGAGGCAAATTCATGGGGGACTGAAAAAGAGGTGAATTCATCCTACACAAGGGCGAATGCACCAAAACCTGGGGCAGGGGAAAAAATGATGGAAAAAAGAAAATGAATTTTGAAAGACTAACAAAATGTTATGTGTGGACGTAGAACTTCAAGACGTTGAGGACTTGGGAGAGGCATTCAGTGGTGCTGGGGGTGACCATCGGGGCATTGAATTCCCATGACCATGTGGCACTGGCACAAGTAGGGTTACTACATGTGTTGGGGTATCCCAACATTAGAGCACATTAGGCATTGTTAACAACATTGATTGAGAGGTGGAGCTCAGAGACCTCGACATTCCATCTCCCAACATGGGAGATGATAGTGACACTGGAGGATGTGTGGAGGATACTGTGACTGCCCATCAGAGGGCATTTGGTTAGTTGGACATGGAGCTAGGGGAGAGAGGGATATAGGAGCTTACGAGCAATCTTTGGATGGGCGAATCTCCCTATCCAAGGGGGGAGTTAGACTTGGATGAGTGCTTGGTATTGGAGGTGTCGACACTACCATTATACTTTTGTGGCATGATTAGTGGGATTCTACTGCCAGACAGGAGCGGATGGTTTTGCAGCCTCAATATCATTGAGGTTGTCAAGAATATTGTGGAGAGGAGGGAGGGGGATTTTTCCTAGGGTGCATGTGTGTTAGCGCAGCTGTATCGGGACATGCAAGTGGTTTGTTATAGGAGAGCCCTCAATATCACACATGTGACTTTGTTCCAGGTATGGGCCTGGGAGCATATTAGTGTGGTGAGGCTAGGGATTTGATAGTAGGGACACAGGATGAGACACTACCAGTATCATACTGGTATGGTACAGAGTGCAGCTAGTGACTGCACTACTTGGACGTGAGTGACTTGGAGGGATGGAGGAGGAGGTTGGATGACCTATAAGGGGATCATATTATATGGAGCCCCTATTAGTGGTGATGATTTGTTGGGTGGAGAGGGGATGAGAGGAGGCATAGGGGCTACTTATTTATAGTGTGTTATGTGATTGGGAGAGACCCGCACATCATTGAGCTCCATAGACTAGATAAAGTGACGAGGCAGTTCGAGGTGCAACAAGATATCCCACTGAGGCCTCAGAGATTTTGTCAGATTAGCAGAGAGCGCCTATGGGGTGATCTGATCATGGTAGAATTTGTGAGGCAGATGTGGGAGGGTGTACATGTAGTACCATATTCAAGGAGAGGAGGGGTGGAAGATGTAGGGATGACAGTGCGGTACTCTGCATGGTGGAGAGAGCATAGACCAGGGCGGATTACGACGGTGCAACCAATTGTAGGGGCACTAGGTTATGACTCAAAGGATGAGAGGAGATTGGTCGAATAGTGGCAGAGGGGTAGGAGAGGAGGTAGGGAGGATGTAGAGATGGAGGATGTGGAAGAGTAGCATCAGGCCATGGATGTGGATTTTGCACAGGTGGAGCCACTCACAATGGTACCGTATGTACCACCATCGCCCGAGGAGCCGACAGTATTATTAACAGGGACCCTTGCTAGGTTGAGGATTGTAGAAAAAATACTGAGAGACTCTAAGGTGTACTGAGATAGGCTACAAATAGAGGTTGGGAGGCTGCAGGAGGCTAAGAGGTTAGCAAAGAGGGATTATGGGTTGCTCACAAATGAGGCGGTGAGGATATTGAAGGAGAGGGATGCCATGTAGAAGGAGAGGGATGAGGTGCAGTGGGAGAGAGATGAGTTGAGGAGGGAGAAGGATGAGCTTTAGGAAAGGACAAATTATGAAGAGGTATCCATGGGGGACGTAGGAGGGTGGATGGAGAGGTCAGAGGTAGCAGAGGCCCAGGTGTAGACCCTGTAGGGTGAGAGGGATACAATGGTACAAGAAATTTCACAGATGCAGGCACAAATAGACCAGTTGATGATGGCACAGGATGCATGGGATCAGGAGAGGAGTGTTGGATTTTGTGGTTGTGTTGTTGATATGTGGTTGTCATTGATGTCAACACTATTAGCATTAATGATTCTGAAGGTTGTATATGTCAAGGATATTGAGAAAATGGTAATAAATATATTGCAGGTAGCCAGTGAAGCTAAGAAGGTTAGAGTGATGGAAATTTTTGTACATTGATGATCAAAAGGTGTGCATTAAAGGGTTTGTTGTTGAGCATATCTAGTATGTATTCCAAAAAATTTAGAGGTGTACATCAAGAATTGAGGAAGTTATGAAGTTTTGTGTTCCTACAATTATTCAGTTACTATAGCAGGTGTTTCTGGAAGTTGAGATTGCAATTCTAGTGAAGTGATTTGTTGCATACATTCCTGAGGTGTTCAATGATATTTCTAGATTGTTCTCTATCAGTGTGGTATGTCTGCATTGATTGGTGTGTTCGTGATTGAAGATTTTTCTTTGTGTGTTCGAGTTTTCATGTTCTTGGCCGACATGATGGTGGTAGCGTGTTGTGGATCCTTATGGATTAATCTTGTATTGTTTTTCATGTTTGAGGATGTTGATTTAGGTCCTCACTATGTTGTGACTGACTTAGGTTGGTGTGCATTAAGATTTGTTCATGTATTGAGGCTAACAGCTGTAATTTACTATTTATTCGTGGCCGACAGAGTTGTTGATGTAAATTCATGTAGCGGATATATAAGAGAAATTTTTTCCTCATTTTGAAGTATGCTCGACATATGTATGTGAAGTATATGCAAGATATGTATGAATAAAGATCAGATCATTCGAGTGCAGAGCAAAGTGTGAAGAAGATTGAGCGAAGAGTGAAGAAGTGTTTTTGTGCCTAATCAAAATTGTAATCAAGCTTTTGTAGAAGCTAATTTCTTAATTTAACCTCATCAGATTGATTTAATCTGATTGTTTTATGTAAGGAAGTGACCCTTCCCTTTTAGTAGTGAGCTCTAGGCAGTGTGTCTGAATGCATGTGCATTCCCTATTCATTTCTTTCATTATACTTCTAACAACGTATAATCTTGTGGACTAACATCCATCGTGGTTTTTCCCCTAACAGGGTTTTCACGTATAAAAATCTTGGTGTTCATGTGTCACTGGTGTGTTGTTGATTTATGCTTTCGCTGTTAATTATCTGATCTAAGATTAAAGTTTGTTTAAAGTTTAATAAGTTTAATTTTCGTAACAACTGATTCACCCCCCCTCTCAGTTGTCTATCCTTGTTTTTCCAACAATTGGTATTAGAGCCTGGTTCCTCTTAAGAATTCTAACAGCTTGAGGTGATCCGAGATGGCATCATACAAGAAGGATAGTCCTAGATTTGATGGTACAAACTACTCTCTATGGAAAGTCGGAATGGAGTGTCATTTGAAGTGCATTGGTGAGCCTTTTTGGAAGATTAAAAAGAATGCATATACAATTTGTCATAATGGTCCCTCTACTATTGATGAGATCAAAGAAGCAAAAACTAATACTAGGGATATAGAAGCATTGCTAAGTGATTTGACAGATTCAGAGATGAAAAATGTGACAGGTTTGAAGATTGCACATGACATTTGGATAAAGTTGGAAACATTGTATGAAGGAGATGCACTAGTAAAAGTTGCTAAGCTACAAAGTCTGAAAGGAAAATGGGAGAACATGAATATGAGTGAAGATGAAAATATCTTTTCTTTCTCGCAAAAGGTAAATGAATTAGTGATGGACATAAGATGTGTTGGTGGAACCTTGGAAGAAGATGATATTGTGGCTACTTCTTACAAAACAAAAGTTCATGCTATTGAAGAGCTCAGGACAGTAACAAATGTGACAAGAGACATGCTAATTGGAAAACTTGTTGCCTTTGAGTTGAGTGAATTTGGTGAATCTTCTCCTAAGACAAAGTTTGCATTCAAAGCTACTATATCCGGAAAAATCCAACAAAGATATGATCTGGGAGAGAGTTCCAGAAAGACGTTCAAGTATGAAGAAGAGATGAAACTGATTGAAGATGAAGAAAGAGAACTAGAAGAATTGAAAGCATTGATTGTGAAAAGAGAAGCTAGAGGATAAGGTAAGTACAAAGGAAATTTTCCTATTAAATGTTTCTCTTGCAATAAGATAGGTCATTTTGCATCAAGATGTCCTGAAAGAGTCTCTAAGTATAAACCTGATAAGACTAGATTTCAAAAGAAGTGTTATTATGTTGAAGAAGGAGTTATTGATGATGAATCTGATAAAGAAACTAGAAATTAAGATGAATGGGTATTCATTGCTATCAAGGAAAATGGTCTGGTGTCCACTGAATCAGCTGGGAATCAAAATATTGAGAAATCTCTTGCAGCCAGAATTGATGAGAAGGATGAGTGGGTGATTGATAGTGGATGCTCACATCATATGACTGGTGATAAAAGCAAGTTTCTAAGCTTGGAAAAGTATGACGGTGGTGTTGTAAGATTTGGAGATAACAATGCTAGTGTGATTTGTGGTAGAGTCATTATTTCTCTTGGTGGAAAATGTAATACTGATGATGTTCTTTATCTTGAAGGATTGAAGCATAATTTGTTGAGTGTTGGATAGATGGTTGAAAAAGGTTACAATCTTCAATACAGAGATGGTAAATGCAGGATACTGGGAAGCTCGGGAAATGTGATTACTTCAAGTACAAAGACAAGAGGTAATATTTTTCATTTAAACGTTGCTAGTGAAATTTGTCTTATTGCTCAAGTTGATGTAAGCTGGTTATGGCATAGAAGGTTGTGTCACGTGAATTTTGATAACATTGTCAAAATAAGCTCAACACAAGCAGTCAAAGATCTACCTAAGTTAGTGAAGCCTACTAACACTATATGCAAGGAATGTTAGATGGGAAATCAAACAAGAATATCATTTCGAAGCAAACAACATCATTCCAATGGAGTACTGGATTTGGTACATACTGATCTATGTGGTCCATCCAGAGTCAGAAGTCTAAAAGGAGAAATGTACTTTATGTTGCTTATTGATGATTATTCTAGAATGGTATGGGTTGTTTTCTTAAGAGAAAAACATGAGGCATTAGAGAAATTCAAAAGCTTCAAAGCTTTGGTAGAAATTGAGACAAGTTTGAAGATCAAATGTTTAAGATCAAACAGAGGTGGTGAATTCACTTCTCGGGAGTTCGATTCATTCCGGGAAGAGCATCGAATAAAAAGACAGTTATCTGCTCCCCAAACCCCACAACAAAATGGAGTGGTTGAGAGAAAGAATGGAACAATTTTAGATGCTTCCAGATCTATGATGTTGGAAGGTAATGTTCATCATTTCTACTGGAGAGAAGTTGTAAGCACTATTGTATATACTATCAATCAGGTGAATGTCAATAGTAATTCTGGTAAGACTCCTTTTGAACTATGGTTTGGTTCTAAACCTACTATTAAATATTTCAAAATATTTGGAAGTAGATGCTATATCAAAAGAGATGAAGATATAGGAAAGTTTGAAGCTAGAAGTGATGAAGGAATCTTTCTGGGTTACTCTACTAGGAGAAAATCCTACCGGTGTTACAATAAAATATTGAAGAAAATGGTTGAGAGTGAAAATCTCAGAGTTGATGAAGACACTGCTAGATCATCCAAATATTGTGGATATGATTTAGATGACCAAAAAGATAGTACCGATAATGGAAAGAATGTGCAGACATAGAATCAAACTCAAAGTGTTCTGATGAATCGTGAAGAAGAAGACAGTGGAAATACAAAATAAAGAACAGAACTCAAAACTCCAAGGTACATCTAAAGGGAAGTCATTCTAAAAGTTAGATCATAGGAGACAAGAACAAAGGTGTACAGACTAGAAAAATAATTACAGAAGAATATTGCATGATTTCCAAGACTAGGCCTAGTAATGTCAATGAAGCATGTAAAGATGAGCATTGGATGGAATCCATGAAGGAAGAACTGATGCAAATAGATAAAAATGATACTTGGATTCTTGTTCCTAGACCTCAAAACAAAAATGTGATTAGAACCAAATGACTCTTTCAGAATAAGTTGAATGAGCAAGGTGAAGTAGTTAGAAACAAAGCAAGACTAGTCTGTAAAGGATACTAACAGATGGAAGGTATTGATTTTGAAGAAACCTTTGCCCCTATTGCTATAATTGAAGTTGTAAAGTTATTTCTTGCTTATGCCACTTTCAATAATTACAAAGTTTATCAAATGGATGTGAAGTCAACATTCATGAATGGTGAAATAGAAAAAGAAGTCTATGTTGAAAAATCGGATGGATTTCAACTGACTCATGAAAAAGACATGGTTTGTTGATTGAAGAAAGCACATATGGACTCAAACAAGCCCCTAGAGCATGGTATGCTAGATTGGATAAATACTTATTGAAGCTTGGATTCAATAAAGGTACTGCTGACAGCAATCTATATTTTAAGATGGATCGGGATAAAGAATTGATTATTGAAGTCTTTGTTGATGACATTATCTTTGAAGGTGATGATAACTTATGTATAAAATTTGCTAATGAAATGAAAAGTGAATTTGAAATGTCAATGATAGGAGAACTGAAATTCTTTTTGGGATTTCAAATTACTCAGTTAGATGATGGAATCTTTATTTATCAATCTAAATATGTAAGAGAGTTACTGAAAATTTTTGGCATGGAAGATTCAAAACCAGTTGGTACACCCATGGTAACCGGATGCAAATTATCTCAAAATGATGATTCTCCTAAGTCTAATCAAACAATATATAGGTCAATGATTGGTGGATTGCTATATTTAACTCAGACCAGACCAAACATTATGAATGTTGTGTGCATGGTTTCTAGATATCAAGTTGATCCAAGGGAATCACATGTGACTACAATAAAGAGAATTTTTAGATACTTGAAAGGAACAATTGATTTTGGTCTTTGGTATCCTAAGGATGATGATCTTACTCTGAATGCCTTTACAGATGTAGATTAGGCAAGAGATGTAAATGACAGGAAAAGCATAAGTGGTGGTGCATTATTCTTGGGAAAGAAGTTGGTGTCTTAGCTAAGTAAAAAATAGAATTCCATTTCTCTATCTACTACTAAGGCAGAATATATTGTTGATACAAACAATTGCACTCAAGTGTTGTGGATGAAATAGATGCTGAGAGATATCAAAGTTGAGTATGATGAACCCATTGCTATATTTTGTGACAATTCAAGTGCCATAAAAATTTCTAAGAATCTGGTGCTACACTCAAAGACAAAACATATATCTATCAAGTACCACTTTTTGAGAGACAAGGTGAGTGATAAAGAGGTCAGATTGGAATATGTGCCTACAAAGGAACAAATTGCATATATCTTTACTAAATTGTTGCCTAAGGATACTTTTGAGTATCTCAAAGGCAAGTTAGAGGTAATTTCCCCTCCTAATCTGAACTAAGATGCAAGTCTTTGCATCAATTTGTGGACTTACAGTTAGATCTTATTTCAGATTAATGTTGTGGTGGTTGCTACTCAGGGGGAGTAGTTAGATGATTCAGATGATATGTGTATCAGAGCATGTGTACCTTTTTCATTGATTTCAAAGGGGGAGAAGAATAATGTGAAAAACTCTTTAAGAAAGGGGGAGAAGAGTCAAGAAAAGGAGAGAAGAGCTATGAGAGGAGAACTGTAGAACAAAGGGAGAGAAGTGTACTATGTAAACATCTAGTTGTGTTGATGGTATTATTTTTCACATCATGTGTTGCCATCAATGCCAAAGGGGGAGATTGTTGGATGTTGTGGTTGTGTTGCTAATATGTGGTTGTCATTGATGTCAACACTATTAGCATTAATGATTCTAAAGGCTATATATGTTGAGGATATTGAGAAATTTGTAATAAATATATTGTAGGTAGCCAGTGAAGCTAAGAAGGTCAGAGTGATGGAAAAAAATTTACGTTGATGATCAAAAGGCACGTATTAAAGGGTTTGTTGTTGAGCCTATCTAGTATGTTGCCTAAAATTTTCAGAGGCGTGCATCAAGAATGGAGGAAGTTATGTGTTCCTACAATTATTCAATTATTGTAGCAGGTGTTTCTGGAAGTTGAGATTGCAATTCTGGTGAAGTGAGTTGTTGCATACATTCCTGAGGTGTTCAATGATGTTTCTAGATAATGTTATAGCAGTGTGGTACGTTCGCATTGATTGGTGTGTTCGTGATTGAATATTTTTCTTTGTGTGTTTGATTTTTCATGTTCTTGGCTGACATGATGGTGGTAGCGTGTTGTGGATCCTTATGGATTAACTTGTATTGTTTGGCATGTTTCAGGATGTTGATTTAGGTCCTCACTATGTTGTGACTGACTTAGATTGGTGTGCATTAATATTTGTTCATGTATTGAGGCCAACAGTTGTAATTTATTCTTTATTTGTGGCCGACAGGGTTGTTGATGTAAATTCATGTAGCGGATATATAAGAGTGATTGTTTCCTCATTTTGAAGTATGCTCGGCATATGTATGCAAAGTATATGCAAGATATGTGTGAATAAAGATTAGATCATTTGAGTGCAAAGCAGAGTGTGAAGAATATTGAGAGAAGAGTGAAGAAGTGTTTTGGTGCCTAACCAGAACTATAATCAACCTTTTGTAGAAGCTAATTTCTTAGTTCAACCTCGTCAGATGGATTTAATCTAATTTTTTTATGTAAGGAAGTGAGCCTTCCCTTTGAGCAATGAGCTTTAGGCAGTGTTCCTGAATGCATGTGCATTCCATATTCATTTATTTCATTATACTTCTAACAAAGTATAATTTTGTGGACTAACATCCACCGTGGTTTTTCCCCTAACAGGGTTTCCACGTATAAAAATCTTGGTGTTCATGTGTCACTGATGTGTTGTTGATTTATGCTTTCACTGTTAATAATCACATCTGAGATTAAAGGTTTTTTAAAGTTGAATAAGTTTAATTTTTGTAACAATTGATTCACCCCCCCTCTCAGTTGTCTATCCTTGTTTTTCCAAGAAGGAGATACTTGGTTGGACTACAAGATAGGTGTTGTTTGGTGTTTTTGCACAGCAACAACTCAAACAGAATAAAATTTATCCTATCTCTCTTGAAAGGTTGGTCTCTATGAACAAAGAGATAACTCCAAGGTCTCACGGGTGTCAATTTATGATAATGCAATGGAAAAAACTCAATGATAAAATGTGAATATGTTGGTAATCACAAGGGGTCTTACGTACAAATACTGGAAGCTCCAAACTCATCAGATTTTAAGATATGGTGATGTTTTAACTTCAAGTTCTAACCATTTAATAAAAGAAACAGCAAAAGATGAGGGTTTCAAAAGTTCTAATTGTTAACACTACTTCTAATATTAATCATGCAAATTATGAAATACTTGGAATGGACCAATTCCTTAAACTAGTTTTTGGTCGACTCAGGCTATACCTGCAATCTTGCATAAAACAATGCAATCTTCTAAGGTGTTAAAGATTTTCAGGCTATGGACATTCATTTAATAGGACTGAATGAATATATACAGTTGAACTGAGCACATGAATATGAGGTACAGGTTGACCTTGCACAGCATTCCCACAATCAAGAAGCTGCCCAAGATGTGAACCAGGGATTGATGCAACACTCCAGGCATTAAATCACAAGCATTGTGAACTAAATCTAAGCTACATCCAAACATTCCAAGAGATTTGAAAGATAGAACAAGAAACATGCAAGATTATTCAATGCAAAGGAGGCACCAGTCATAGCACAATGTCTGCACTTTGTCTTAAATCATCATATTAACAACAATTCTGGTATGTTACGCCACTTGCTTGAAATGTGAAAACTAACTTCTAATCTTCTAACATGCTAGTCTACTGCTAAATCTATTGATTACAAGTCCTCTAACTTAGTTTGTTAATCTAGATCCAACCTAGCTAATTCCTACCTAGTCAAACCCTTACAAAAGAGGTAGAGTGCCATACTTATAGAACAACAAGCCCACGCGAAACAGAGCTAGGGTTACAAAGAAACACGACCACCAATCAAATCAGTCCCGATAATCAGCAATAACCTGTCACTCAACAATGAATGCAGCAAGGACCCCATCAGATTGATCTGGAATCGCACGAAGTCAGGGAGACGGATCCTCGAGCTACGCCCACCATCAATGCTCCACCCACATGAACAGCAACCCGTGCAAACACCATGAGGAACACAAACCACTGATCAAAGCAGAGTTGGTCAAACGGACAGCTCAGATCAAACAAAACTAGGTTGAATGCACCAACCAAATCTTCCTGCCATTAATGAACACCAAACGAGTCGACCTTGTGTGTAGGGAGCGGGTTCCATGACAGCAGTCATAAAGTGTACCTGACTACACCCGTGAATCATGCCAAATCTTCAAAGTACACCCAACAAATCCCAACTTGATCCAACTTGCATCCAAACAGGCCACCATTAATGCCCAATACACCATCAAAATCCAAGCAAGTCCAAAATAGTTCCTAAGGCAAGAGAATCAAGCATAAACCCAGGCGAAGGTGGAACCAAACACAGGTGGAGGCAGAGACAGAATGGGAATGGGAAAGGAAACCAAAGAGAAACCAAGCATAGGTGGAAACAAAACCAACCCCGGTGGAACCGGAGGCAGAATGGTAACGGGAAAGGAAATCAAAGAGAAACCAGGTGCAAGCGGAAACAAAACCAACCCTAGTGGAAGCAGAGGTGGAACGAGAATGGGAAAGGAACCGAAGAGAAACCAGGTACAGGCGGAAATAAAACCAACCCCGGAGGAAGAGGAGGTAGAACGGGAACGGGAAAGGAAACCAAAGAGAAACCAAGCGCAGGCAGAAAATAAAACCAACCCCGATGAAAGCGGAGGCGGAACAGGAATGGGAAAGGAACCGAAGAGAAACCAGGTGCAAGCAGAAAAAAACCAACCCCGATGAAAGCAAAGGCGGAACGGGAATGGGAAAGGAAACCAAAGAGAAACCTGGCGCAGGCGGAAACAAAACCAACCCCGACGGAAGCAAAGGTAGAACGGGACGAGGAAAGGAACCGTGAACTTAACCAAAGTTCAAAGTTCAAATCCATCCTGGTTCCACCTCCGACAAGCAAAGGAAAAATGAAGCGAAGAAAAGACCTTAGGGAGGAAAACCAACCCAAAGGATGAAAAATGGACAAAACGACGAAGAAAACAAGGGAGCGAGAAGCGGAGCCGGAACAGGAACGGGAACAAAGCCAAGAACTTTACCAAAGTTCAGAGTGAAGTCTCATCTTGGTTCTACCTCTGGCAAAACAAAAAGAAACAAGGAAAACAAGGACAACCAGGGAAAACCAACCTGAAGGATCCAAACAAAAACACAAAGGGGAAAAACAAAAGGCAAAAGAAGACCGCCCTAGAGAGGACATCCACAAGACTCCAAAACCACCAGGAACCCAACACAAAGGCACTCACAACCAGGGCAAGAACCAAAGACCAAAACCCCAAGATTTTCAAAGATAACCGCAATGAGGGGGCAAGCCACAGAAATAGCCCAAAAGGGTAGGCCAAGAGAGGTTCCCCACTTTCAGATGGGCGTGTGTGCAAAACTGCACAACAAATGGCAACTCCATTGGGGAAATTCTCCAAAGCATTTTGATGAAAAACTAGCATCATGAACTCAGAATCTCGGGTTTCAATCCAAGCATCAGGTTACAAATCGACAATGTTTCAGAAATCACTAACAAGCTAACCTTTCATGTACCAAGGTCAAATTATGTGCATATGCATTCATTTCCTTTCCTAAGTTGCAGCAAGGACCAAATTTAGTCTGACAGGGCTACCTAGGGATTCTAACTCCAAAAGCAACCTGGATAGAGCCTCACTGTCAGTCAGGCATCCATAGCCCTGGTGAGGTTATGACTGTGACGCTCCCTAGCATAGCTCTACTGCCAGCCAGGCGTCCATAGCCCCAGTAGAGATACTAAGATACCCTTGAAAAGGTGAACATCTTTTTATTTTCAATATTTTATTTTCCTTTTGATATTCTCTTTTGAGATTTTCTTTTAAAGCTTTACTTTTCACCTTGCAGGCAATGAAGCCCACACTCAAGGATGAGAACCACAGCGGCATTGGAGAAAAATTTAAGATTTTTCACCCAGTCAAACCTCCTAAAGACCATATGCAACCTCAAAATTCTTAATATTTGTGTGAAGATATAAGACCCAAATGCATTCTAGAATTCAACTTAGTCAATTGACACTTACTCCCAGCCCATGCAACATCAGATGAAGGAAATCCACCAGTTTGAATGACTCTGAAAAGATGACAGGAGTTTGTAAAAGAAATCCCAGAGCAGCCCCTAGACAAGCAGCCAGTTATACAGATGCAACAAGCCCAGAGGAAAGTAGGACAACCCCAAAGCAATCAGTAGGGAAAACCAACCCAAGCAGCAGACAAGTAGAGCAAAACCAAAAGAAACCCCACAAAAACCAAGGAAAAAACAACACAACAGAAAGGAAACCTAATCTACTTATGTTCAAGGAAAGAGTCGAGAACAGCTCAAGACTAGAAATAATGCTTCAAATACTGCCCATTGACAGGTAGTGGGATATCTCCTCCAGTGAGGGTTTTCAAACGAAAGGCATTATCTCCCAGAATCTCTGCAATCTGATAAGGGTCGAGCCAAATTTTGTCAAATTTTCCATTATCCCCCTTTCTGTCATGGGCTTTATCCCAGTAGAGAACCAAGTCAGAGATTCTAAAGGCTTTCACCTTGGCTCTCCTATCAAACCATCTTTTCACTACGCCCTAATGTTTGGAAAAGTTTTCTAAAGCTTCATGTCTTCTCTCCTCAAGGTGCAACAATTCAATCAAGCGGGCTTCACGCTTATCCTCTCCATCATAATATTCATTAATGAATTGCAGGGTAGGGATCTTCAGCTGGATGGGAAAGATAGGTTCCAAGCCATACACTAAATGATAAGGAGAGGCTCCTAAAGATGTCTTATGTCTAGTGCGGTCTGTCCAAAGAGAAAATCTAAGTTGAGTGTGCTAGTCCTTGGGGTTCTTATCTAATAGTTTTCGGATGACTATCAAAAGGTTCTTATTGGAAGACTCAGCCAAACCATTCCCTTGTAGATAGTAATTGGATGAAAACTTTATGGAAATTCCATGGTCATAAGCCCAGTTAGAAAACTTTAATGATGCAAATGCACAACCATTGTTACAAACTACAGCTAATGGACAACCAAAGCGATTAATGATACCTGATTCTATGAAATTTATTACTATTTCAGAAGTGCATTGTTTTCATGCAAGAGCTTCAGTCCACCTAGTAAAATAATCGATTATGGTAAGAATATACCTGTGGCCTACAGATGAAGATGGGTTGATTGGACCTATGAAATCCATTCCCCATTGTGCAAATGGTTTTACCTCTATGATAGGTCCAAGTGGAAGAGTTGCACACCTCTCCCTGCTTGTTGCAGTTTGGCACACATGGTAAGTCCTCACGTGGTGATGTATGTCCTTGAACAAGGTAGGCCAATAATAGTCTGCCCTTCGAATCTAATTTGCAATGGAAGGTGTTGAACCATGGCCTGTGCTATATTTATCATGAAATTCAGTCATCACTCTCCCTGCCTCTTCTTTCCCTAGGCATCTCAAGTAGACACCTTCATGATTTCTCTTGTATAAGACAGCTCCCTTCATAATAAAATTGCCACTCTTAAAACGTAGAGCTCTCCTTTGTACTGAATTAAGGTGTTTGGGACATTGCTGATTCAACAAGTAGTAGATAATGTCATCATACCATTCCCCCAGAGAAACATCTTCGAGATTATAATGTTGGGCAACAAGGTCAAGACCCATTTTTTCCATTGTCTTGGTCAGTCCCTATCCTTTTACTAGCTTCATGGGTTGAATTTCAATATCATATTCTTGTAACATAGTCACCCAATTGGCTCTACGTTCACCCAACTCATTTTGCATCAACAACAGCTTGACTGCAGGATTATGGACCACAGCAAAGACCTTGTTTCTCAGTATATATTGTATGAACTTCTTCACAGTTCAGATCAAGGCATAGTCCTGCTTTTCAACACTAGGATACCTTAGTTCGGCATCCTTCAAAGGTGCACTCATGAAGGCTATGGGATGTTCATTCCCTTGATCAGACTTTTGTGTCAACAAGCCCACCGCACAGGAGTGATCAGAAGCAAATGAATAGATGTAGAATGGCTTGGCATAATCAGGACTTACCAAAATAGGTGCCTCAATAATAGCTCTCTTGATTTCTACAAATATTTCCTTAGCCTTTGTATTCCATTCAACCTTTTCTTCTTGCTTCAACATGGCATTCAATGGCTTGACTATTTATGCAAATCCAGTGATAAATTTTTTGGCAAAGTTAATCTTGCCAAAGAATGACTTCATTTCTTTCTTGTCTGCAGGGGGTTGAATTTTCAATATTGCCTCCACTCGTTCAGGATCAATGGCAATACCTTATTCTGAAATAACATGTCCTAACAGCTTTCCCTTGGTGACTCCAAAGATGCACTTCTTTGGATTAAGTGAAATACCAAATTCCCTGCACTTCTGGAATACTTTGCATAAATTTGCAACATGATCACATCTCCCCTTGGAAAATAACGTCAAATCATCCATGTAGATGATTATGCATTTGCCAATGATGTCCTTAAAAGAAATATCCATAGTTCTTTGGAATGTAGCTCCAACATTGATTAATCCAAAGGGCATTCTTCGATAAGGAAAGGTTCCCCATTTTGTAGCGAAGGCATTTTTGTGCCTATCTTCATATTGGACCATGACCTGATTGTATCCAGAGTACCCATCAAGAAAGGACATCATCTAAGATCCATTGACAACTTGAAGCACCTCATCCAGTGAAGGGACTAGATAATTTTTCTTTTATGATGCTCTGTTTAGGTTCCTAAAATCAACACACAGTCTGATTTCTCCATTTTTCTTCCTGACTGGAACCAAGTTTGCAACCCATGTTGAGTGTCTTACTAGAAATATGATTTATGCCAAGAGTAGCTTCTGCACTTCCTTCTGAATAATGGGCTCCAGCAAAGCATTAATTGGTCGTTGTCTTTTCCTAAATGGCTTAACATTTGGCTTGAGGGGGATAGTATGTGCAATGATCGAAGTGTCATATGTCCTCAAGTCATCATAGCTCCAGGCTATCACATCCTGATATGTGTGCAAGGCATCAATAATTCCCTTCCTCTCCTTTGGAGTGCACACCTTACCAATAGAGACATTCTTGACATCACTTTGGGTCCCCATATTGTATGTTTCACACTGACAATTGAGGGATTCCATTTTCATTTTCTGCTCTTGATCTCTTATCCTATCCAAATCAAAGATCCTTTCCAATTGCACCATGCCTCTTGGGATGGTATTAGTCTTCAAATTGAGAACTCCTTCTAGGTCAATTTCGGCCTCTTGAGGCTCAACCTCATCAATTTCTTGAGAAGAAAACACATCACATCTAGTGATAAAATCAAGAATGTGCTTATCATCCTCAAATACCTGAAAATTGGTGACGTTGTTAGGCACTGAAGGTACTGGAACAAGTTCCACAGTGAACCTCTTTAAGCCTGAAAGTGATCATGGTTGCAATGTACTTCTTGCTTGTGTCAGAGAATCAGCAGTCTGATTCTTACTCCGAGGTATCAATTGAATGTTGAAGGCATCAAATCCTTCAATAAGATCCCAAATCTTGTGTCTATAATTGGCCATCCTTCTATCATGACATGAGTATTGTTTTCTCACTTACCTGACCACTAGCTCAGAATCTCCAAACACTTGCAGGATTTTAACTTTCTTTCTCAATGCCATTAATAGCCCATGAACTAGAGCTTCATATTCAGCTACATTGTTAGTGCATTGGAATTGGAGTCTGTGAGCAGCA
Source organism: Sequoiadendron giganteum (assembly GCA_007115665.2). Taxonomy (NCBI): domain Eukaryota; kingdom Viridiplantae; phylum Streptophyta; class Pinopsida; order Cupressales; family Cupressaceae; genus Sequoiadendron; species Sequoiadendron giganteum. The sequence goes on along the minus strand of CM021109.1, from coordinate 503,701,340 downwards.
AAGTAGGTTTCACCTTTAGGACTGACCAGCTCTAGCCCTGCTCCAGCACCTTGCTTGGATTTAGATCCATTAAACCTTAATGTCTAGCAGTCATTAGCTCCTACTCCTCTTGAGATACCTTTGTCCTTATTGTCACCTGGAGGTTCTTCAGGAGGTTTTGGATCCTTTCCCTTTTGACTATTTTGAAAGATCTGTATCTTTGACTCAATGGTTGGGGTTGTGTTAATGTGCCTTTGTATCTGTTCTACTACAGTTTGACACAAGCAACATTCCAATTCAGAATGGGGAGCATCATGGACTAGGACCAATTAGGAAGAAGCAATTCTTCAAAGTTCATATTTCTACCCAGCTGAATCTGATCTTCTACACATTTCTGGATAAACTCTTGGAAGTTATCCAACAAACTCAGTTGTCTATCTGCTTGGTCATCAAGTTCCTCTGCTTGTTCAAGTTGCACTTCGGAGCTGCTGGCTTTTGATGTGGATTCACTAGAAGATCCTTGCAACATCAAGATTTATTCTGTGTCCGAAGCAAGGGAGGCTAGGACATAGTTCCCCATACTGAATTCTGATATCGGTATCTCATTTGAAGTATTCTGATACTCAGTAATGACATACTTCATTCTAGGTTCTCTCTCAATTATGATCTAATTTGGGACTCCTTTCTAGGGGAGCCACGTGTGAGAATGATCTTTGGATGTGTATCCATTTAGTGCCTTGGTGAAATCTCTACCCAAGATCAGACTGTAGGTGTTAGGAATGTTAGCTACCTGAATATTAAGCACTTGTTGCACTCTAGGGTCTGAGGCAACTTACATGGGAATCATGTTTAGTTCTCCTACTATATTCACCTTTGTTTTATCTAATTGGGTGACTTTCTTTTGAGAGGTTGTAGGGGTAATACCAAGATCCCTATAGATAGCAAATGGAATAACATTTGTGGATGCCCCTAAATCCAGCAGGAAATTGTGCAGACTTTTACCAAATAACGAATGGAGATCAGAAAAGGAGGGGTTTCCATTTTTCCTTGGAATAAATTCAACTGATTCAACTTGGGAAACCTGACTCTTATCATTTTCTTTACCCCTATCCTAGATTGTGAAAAACTAGGACCTTTAGGTGTTTGTGAAATAGGAGGCCTTACAATTGCCTCATTGGTGGCTATTCCTAGCATTGTTATACCTGAATTAAAAGACCTAAGGACTACATTTCTGATTTCAAGAACTCTTAATAACTCAAAAGCAGAAAGACTCACCTTTACTTTTATGAGTTCCTCAATGACATATTCCCCTAGTTGTTCCACATTCATGTCAATGTGGAGCTCCTTGGAATGACCAGTCTTCTTATCCTTTATTGCATCAGCGTTGCTTCCATTGGAAAAATCTGGTTGTCCTTCTTTCGTGAGCTATTGTGTTGGAACCTGAGGGTAGGATGGATTGTTATTGGTGTGTGGATCTGGTGGAGTAGCAAAATTGTGTGGAGGGGCAGATGTAGTGAACGATCCTCCAGCTTGTGGATTCTTGTGGGGCTTGCTCCTCATATCATACTTTCTGACAGGTTGCTGAAACATTTGCACTTCCTCAACACTAGCCTCTTCTTCATCCAATGGGCCATTTTCATTCTCAATTTCTTCATCAAACAGCTAAGAGATTTCATCTTCATTGAGCACTTGCTTAGCCTCTCCATTCTGGCTACTTGATTCCTCTTTTTGTTCATTCTCCTCATCCCTTGGGAAAGGAGCATGATTCAACACCAAAACTAGGGAATCATAGGGGTTTGAGGGCACCAATTCTTGGCTAGTGGAGTTGTCTTCAACTTCATATTGAAAAATGGAAGCAACAGTTTGAAATTCAGGGCAGTCCAATTCAGAGTGTTGACTTTTTTTGTGAAGCCTACACCATCCAAGAAAAGTGGCTTCTGCTAAGTACACACCACCTAGAGGTTTCTCCAGATTGGAAGGTTGATCTAGTGGAGTGGGAACTCCTCCATTGTTAGGCCCAGTGTTCCACAGCCTATTCTGCCTAGGTGGTTGTCTTCTGTCAAATCCTTGTCCGCCTTGTTGATTTCTATCAAAATTCTGACTAGAACCTTGTCCTCTTTCAAAGTTCTAATTTATGTCATAGTGTTGCCCTCTATTATAACTTGATTGCATGCTCTTCTGGTTAGCTTAGAGTTGATTGTTCTGGTTCCTCAAGTAAGTTACCTCCATGTTTAGCTTCTTCACTTGCTCAGTTAGCTCATCTAACCTTTCTTTATCAATATTGTTGTAAGGTATTGGATTCATAGTGTTTGGGGAGTACCCTGACACTCCTCTAGAACCAATAGACTGATTCAAAACTTTCGATTTCTGCAAATATGTAGGGATATTAGCTTGTGGCTATGAATGGAGAGGATGGTTAGCAATTTTTTGTGGATAACCGAGCATTGGTTGGACTTGGTTTATTGGATGACCCAAGTGAGGGACCAGAGGCAACTGTGGAATAGGATTCATGATAAGTGTGTGATTGGTCAGAGCCTGGGTGAGAGATTAGACTTGGCTTGGGTGAGCAGCTAGTCCTATAGATGGTAGAGGTCTAGACAAGTGTTGTCTTAGGTTTGTACTGACCTTAACAGCCTCCATATATGCAGTGAGCAAGGTAGTTGGGAGATTAGTTCTGCACTTAAGGAAGGTGGAAGTAAGGCTGTCAAGGGCTTCAAAGTAGACCTCCAGGGCAGTTTTTTCATTTCCAGCATAAGGTGCCTGAAGTCTAGTGTATGCTCAGTGGAACCTATTGTTGAATGATCCTATAGGTTCATTAACCTCTCTTTTTACCCCAGTAAACTGCATATGTAGCTCATTAGCACTAATGGGAATCTTAAATTTTAGCAAGAATGCAGCCTCAAGCTCAGCCCAATTAGAGATGGATGCAGTAGGTAAGTGATTATACCAATAAAAGGCCTCTTCTCCTAGAGAATAGGGGAAGAGTCTGCATGCAACATCCTCATGATTAATTCCTCTGTCTCTTAGACAAGTCTGAAAGATGCTAATGTGCTCCTTTTTTGTCCTATTTGGGTCATTCGTGTGAAACTTGGAGCAAAAATGTATAGGGTTCTTGGGCATAACATTGTAGTTGTTGAATGTCAAAGGTGATGGGTTATTTTCCAAGAAATCCATCGATGGAGGTGGTAATGGTCAATGGATGGCTAGTTGGCGTTGTGGAATGGAACCAGTCTAGGAATCGGATGAAGATTAAGTGGATGGAGGTGGGGATGGTGGAAATGATGGATTGGATGATGGTTCCTCCCTTCTTCTGGTCCTTCTTGACCTGTTTGGAGGTGGAAATTATTGAAACACTTCTCCTTCTCCTAGTATAGATTTGGTTCTCCTTCTGAGCCTCTCAGGAGAAATGGCATTTAGAAAACACTCCAACTTGCTTGTTCGGGCCCTTCTTCTAGTGTCAATCCTGTTATTTGGTGTTTCTACACAGCAACAACTTAGACAGAATAAAATTTATCCTATCTCTCTTGAAAGGTTGGTCTTTATGAACAAAGAGATAACCCTAAGGTCTCACGGGTGTCAAGTTATGATAATGCAGTGGAACAAACTCAGTGATAAAATGTGAATATGTTGGTAATCACAAGGGGTCTTACGTACAAATATTGGAAGCTCCAAACTCATCAGATTTTAAGATATGGTGATGCTTTAACTTCAAGTTCTAACCATTTAATAAAAGAAACAAAAAAATATGAGGGTTTCAAAAGTTCTAATTGTTAACACTACTTCTAAGATTAATCATGCAAATTATGAAATACTTGGAATGGACCAATTCCTTAAACTAGTTTTTGGTCAACTCAGGCTATACCTGCAATCTTGCATAAAATAGTGCAATCTTCTAAGGTGTTAAAGATTTTCAGGCTATGGACATTCATTCAATAGGACTGAATGAATATATACAGTTGAACTGAGCACATGAATATGAGGTACAGGTTGACCTTGCACAGCATTCCCACAATCAAGAAGCTGCCCAAGATGTGAACCAGGGATTGCTGCAACACTCTAGGCATTAAATCACAAGCATTGTGAACTAAATCTAAGCTACATCCAAACATTCCAAGAGATTTGAAAGATAGAACAAGAAACATGCAAGATTATTCAATGCAAAGGAGGCACCAGTCATAGCACAATGTTTGCACTTTGTCTTAAATCATCATATTAACAACAATTCTTATTTGTTACGGCACTTGCTTGAAATTTGAAAACTAACTTCCAATCTTCTAACATGCTAGTCTACTGCTAAATCTATTGATTTTAAGTCCTCTGACTTAGTCTGCTAATCCATATCCAACCTAGCTAATTCCAACCTAGCCGAACCCTTACAAAAGAGGCAGAGTGACATACTTACAGAAAAACAGGCCCACGCGAAATAGAGCTAGGGTTACAAAGAAACACGACCACTAATCAAATTAGCCCTGACAGCCAGCAATAACTCGTCGCTCAGCAATGAATGCAACAAGGACCCCATCAGATTGATCTGGGATCACACGAAGTTAGGGAGATGGATCATCGAGCCACGCCCACCATCAATGCTCCACCTGTGTGAACACCAGGAGGAACACAAACCACTGATCAAACCAGAGCCAAGAAAACGGACGGCTCAGATCGAACAAAACCAGGTTGAATCCATCAACCAAATTTTCCCGCCATCAATGAACACCAAACGCGTCGACCTTGCGTGCAGGGAGCGAGTTTCGTGACAGCAGTCATAAAGTGTACCTGACTGCACCCACGAATCATGCCAAATCTTCAAAGTACACCCAGCAAGTCCTAGCTTGATCCAACCTGCATCCAAATGGTCCACCATTAATGCCCAATACACCATCAAAATCCAAGCAGGTCCAAAACAGTTCCTAAGGCAAGAGAATCAAGCATAAACCCAGGCGGAGGCGGAACCAAAGACAGGCAGAGGCGGAGACAGAACGGGAACAGGAAAGGAAACCAAAGAGAAACCAAGCGCAGGTGAAAACAAAACCAACCCCGGCGAAAGCGGAGGCAGAACAAGAATGGGAAAGGAAACCAAAGAGAAACTAGGCGTAGGCAGAAACAAAACAGACTCCAACGGAAGCGGAGGCGAAACGAGAAGGGAAAGGAACCGAAGAGAAACTAGGCATAGGTGGAAACAAAACCAACCCCGGTGGAAGAGGAGGCGAAATGGGAATGGGAAAGGAAACCAAAGAGAAACCAGGCACAGGAAGAAACAAAACCAACCCCGGCCGAAGCAGAGGTGGAACGGGAATGGGAAAGGAACCGTGAACTTAACCAAAGTTCAAAGTTTGAATCCATCCCAATTCCGCCTCTGACAAGCGAAGGAAAAATGAAGTGAATAAAAGACCTTAGGGAGGAAAACCAACCCGAAGGACAAAAACGGACAAAACGAGGAAGAAAGAAAGGGAGCGGCAAGCAGAGCCGGAATGGGAACTGAACTGAGAACTTTACCAAAGTTTAGAGTTAATTTGCATCCTGGTTCCACCTCTGGTAGAACAAAAAGAAATAAGGAAAATAAGGAAGCAAGGAAAACAAGGAAAACCAGGAAAACCCAAGAGGGAAAACCAACCCGAAGGATCCAAACAAAAACACAAAGGGGAAAAATAGAAGGCAAAAGAAGACCACCCCAGAGAGGACATCTGCAAGACTCCAAAAACACCAGGAACCCAACACAAAGGCACTCACAACCAGGGAAAGCACCAAAGACCAAAACCCCAATATTTCCAAAGATAACCATAATGAGAGGGCAAGCCACAGAAACAGGCCAAAAGGGTAGGCCAAGAGAGGGTCCCCACTTTCAGAGGGGCGTGTGTGCAAAATTACACAACAACAGGTATAGGGTAGAGTGGGACATGGTGAGAGCATAAGAAGTAGAGAGGGATGATTATATGAGAGAGGCTAACTACTGCATGGGGCTTACTTCAGAGAGATTCCAGATCCCACACATCGCGTACCTCCATATGTCTGAGCAGTACCACAGATGCCAACATGGTCATGTTCAGGAGGGACACACACGAGGGTACAACAATTACCGAGAAACTCCCCCATGTAGAGGACCAGTGCCAGACTCCCCTCAGAGATCATATGGAGACAGCATAGGGTAGAGAGGACAGGAGTGACAAGATCCTAATCTTTTTACAGGTGTAGGGTGTATATACAGGGGATCAGGACAGAGGCCACAAGTTCCACAATGCAGACTAGACATGGATCATTCTATTCATTAATGTGGTCTCTATATTTGAGTAGAGCTCAGTACTTGTATTTTATTCAATAATTGTTGATGGACATGTATTTATGCTTTATCATGGACTTTATCATGGACTTTGTTATGGACATGATATTTTGACATTTATATACTATGCAATGGCCCTTATCAACACTATGTGTTTATGATGCGATGGATGTTTATTTATGAATGTGTGTATGGACATGATTTATTATGGGATATGCACATGGTTATGATATATGTATGCGTCTATGATGATTTATGTGATATGCCTATGTGGATGATATGGGTGAAATGCATTATGCCTAATACTTTGTGATGCAGGATGTGATGGATTATATGCTATGATCATGGTACTAATGCTTCGTGATGCAATATGTGATGGATTATATGCTATTATCATGGTACTAATTCTTTGTGATGCAAGTGGTGAGGTATGCGTGGAGATAGAAAACTTATGCCTGCAATGGATATGCTTAGAAATCCTTATGATTGATTCAGAAAATGCGATGAATATTTGTGTTATATTATTATGATTTGATGCATGTTATGAAAATTCAATGTGATGGAATGGATAATATATGTATGCATATTTACTAGTTTCATGGATGAATGAAATGGATGTGATATAATGCAATGTATGTAATATTTGTAATGAGGTGAAGTTAAGATGCTTAGAATAACAAATAAATATTATCCTAAACAACTTAAGATGAACATGATTATGATAATGATGCAATGAGAATGAAATGAAATTAAGATGCTTAGAATAACCAATAAATATTATCCTAAACAACTTAAGATGAACATGATAATGCTAAATGCAATGTGATATGAAAGGCTTTGCAATGGACTTAAGATGTGAGATGAGATGACATTGACGTTGTTTGGGATGAAATTGTACTCTCTAAATTTAATATGACGTCGATCAAGATTAATTAATGATTGGATTCACCTGTTTCTATGAAGTCCATGCTTTTCCTTATAGTTATGTATCAACCTCATTTGCTTTACTCATGTTGCATGTCATAGATCAGGGATTTGACAGCAGAGATGACCTTGGTACTGTCGGCGTTATAAATGACATGTAAGCCTACATGAACGATGGGTGTAATTAAATTCCTTAAAAACATTAATATCTGAATTAAATTAACATGGGAATGAGTGTAAATAATGGCTTTCATAGTGATGGAAGGCATTAATAGGCCTCCTTTATTTGTGCATCATGCTTGCTTTATCTTATGGAAAGTACTTTCTCGGTAATCACTATCAAAATGAAAGATGATGGGTATGATAATATAGCGCATTTCAAGATGAGAGGTGATAGACGTGATACTGCACCTATCAAAACCATATGAATCCTAAGAAGAAAAGGAGATGGGAGATGAATGTTTGCACAACTCAAAATCACTAGTTATAGGTTGGAGAAATATGGGGGGATACATGCAATGCAATAAGATGAGGTATGAAATGAAATCCTAATGCTATTTTTCCATTTTAGGAGCACTAATTTTTTCTATAGCACAAGACACAATATGCCAACGTATGAGGAACCAAGGAAAATTAGTGTATAATGCATGAAACAAACACAACAAACAAGGAGGCTATCCTAACACCCCAAAGTCGCAATGACTTTGGTCGAGCCAGGCATTGGGATAACTACAAGCACAAAAGATGCCCCAGCGTAACACAAGACCATAGGGAACTTGGTGGGTACTACACGGGACAACCAAGAAGACAGAAGCAGACAAAAAGATCAAGATATGCCCCTATGTCTACTTGTCAAAGTGCACCATGATATGATGGATTGTGGCAACCCTAACGAGGTATAATAGGAAGCTCAAATGATAAACCAAAGCTAAAATCAACAAAAGATCACAATAAATCTCTAATTTCCTTTGCCACATGATTGAAAGGGTGGATGGGATTGATACAGTTTGATTAGGAAGGATGTATCCTGCTAAGACCAAAGATGGAAACTAAACCAGATGATCGACATGACGTGGGATATTCGAAATCGATTGAACCTCATGATACTAGTGACCTTTGTTTTAGGTACCAACTAGGATAATGACATACTTGACGAAATGACAAGACAAAAAGACACCCTAAAGACCTAGGGGCTTGGGGGTTGATCAAAGTGTTGGTATGTGGTGACTAATCATTCTATATTGTACGCTCTTCATGTATCCTCACACTTTTTCGCGGCATTACCGAAAAAGGGAAAAATCACAGAAAAGGGGAAAACCCCAACTTTGTATAACCCTAATCTGAAAGCTTCTAAAAGGCTGGATATAAGGGTTTTGTAATAGAGTTATAGTATGATAAGAAAAAGGCGATTATTCGTGATATTGTAATAGGGTTTTACACTGGTTAATGAAATCATTGGATGGTGAACAATGTTAAATTCTCTGTGTTATTTTTCTGTGTGTTTTATTTCCTAGTTTATTTGATAATATCTGCATTTAGCTTTTAAATATCTGCCTTCAAATCCTAACACAAAGATCAACCTTGCCTAATTAAAAGTCCAGAACCCTCATAGTTCGATAAAAGACCAATGACTGACCATGGATAAAAGTGGAAAGAGGACAATGGAGACCCCGATGGAGTACCAAGATTGGACTGAAAATGCCTCGAGGGATGATCAAATGATTGACCTTTCCTACGTGAAAGCATAGGGGCAACGTAGTTCGACAAAAGAACAAAGACAAGGTGAGACCCAATGATGATCAACACGATGGAGGAATCTAGATGGAGGAATCTAGATGATGACGCGAGACCGATGATGGGACATAATATATAGGCGATGACAAGCTCAAATTAAGGATAAAAGCTCAGGATCTTAGATAGCAGGTTTGGATCATCCAATGCTCAATCACAATATACCAAGCGATCGATGACAGGATGATGATGGAAGGACTAGATCGATTGGATGTAGGATGGGATAAGCAAATAGGATGGATGGAAGGACTAGATCGATTGGATGTAGGATGGGATAAGCAAATAGGATTGATGGAAGCATAAAGTAACAAGGACCCAAGGTAGATAATGATTAAGCCATCTACGAATGGCGCATGTTGCCAAGTTCTTACCACGCGTACTTATCAAAGGCACCACCAAGGGTGGTTTTCACCATAGGACAAATTATTTCTCTTTACTATTTTTGGATTTTTTTTTCCTTTTTTTTCCTTTTTTTGGATTTTTTAGGAAAGGATAACCCAGCTGACTCAAGCATAAAACCTTTTTAAGTGAATGATGTTGATAGGCTCTTCTAGGGGCTATCCTTCAGGTGTAGCAAGCCTATATGTAGCAGAACCATATTTAGCTGTGACAACATAGAGACCTAGTCAATTTGCCTCAAACTTTCCCTTTTTGTCTCGATCTTGCTGAGTACGTTGATTCTCCTTGAGGACTAGATCACCAACATTGAACTGACGAGGATGGACCTTTTTATTTTAGGTCCTCCTAAGATGATGTTGATATGCTTGTAGATGATTGTATGCATTGATCTGCTTTTCATCTAGGAGTTCCAACTGATTGATTCATGTAACCCGAGCATATTCATCACTTATGAGGTTTTTCATAGATATTCTAAGTGATGGGATCTCGACTTCGATTGAAAAGATGGCATCGACACCGTAAATAAGAGAGTATGGAGAGGGGCTAGTGGGAGTGCGGATGGATGTGCAATAGGCCCAAAGGGCGGGATGGAGATGGAGATGCCAATATCGACAAGTATTATTAACCACCTTTTTAAGGATCTTGATCAGGGTTTTGTTGGTAGCTTTCACTTGACCATTACCTTGTGGGTAATAGGGGGTAGACCAATGATGTTGGATGTGACAGGTTTCAAAAAGGTGCTTTATAAACTAATTTTTAAAAGGCTTCCATTATCAATGATGATGGTGGATTGGATTCCATACCTATAGAGGATATGGAAAAGGATGAACTTGGAGATCTAAATACCCATGATTTGAGAGAGTGGAATTTCTTCCACCCTCTTGGTGAAGTATTCAGTGGTGGTGATAATGAAATTATAGCCATTAGAAGATGGAGTGTATATCTTGTTGATCAAGTCAAAACCCCACTGAGAAAAGGGCCATGGTATTATGATAGGTTGCAAATCTTGGGCAGGAGCATGTATCAAATCCGCATGTTGTTGAGAGGGGAGGCATTTCTTCATGAACTCACAAGAGTCATGCTCCATGGTAGGCCAATATTAACCCACTCTGAGAATCCTTTTAGCTAAGGCCATACCATTAGAATAGGCCCCATAGACACCAATGTGTACTTCCTCTAATGCAATGTGAGCTTTTGATTCTTTCAGACATCTAAGGAGAGTTCCATCATACCCACAACGATAAAGCATATCTCCTACGATGGTATGGCGAGAGGTACATTGGATGAAGGACTTACATTGGTTTTGTGTAAGATCATATGGGAGGATATTATCACGAAGATAGGTATAAATGTCATGGTACTAAGGGGATTCAGAACCTACGATATCGCACACCATCTCACTCTTAGGGAAATCATATGATAGGATTAGAAGTTGTTCAACAAGGAACTCATAGTCCATTTGATCCTTAGGCATATCAATGAGGGAACCGATTGTAGCCATCACATCCGCTACCTATTCTGAACTTCGGGGATCTATTCAAACTAGATGAAGGTGAAATACTTTTTAAATTCATCTACCATGCATTTGTAGGGAAAAAATTTATCATCCTTCATTTGAAACTCATCATTGACCTGTTTGATAATCAGTTGGGAATTTTTGAAGACTCGTAGATGGGTGATGTTCCATTGAATGATGATCCTAAAACCAGTGATCAGAGCTTCATACTCTGCTTTATTTTTTGTGCATGGGAATACTAATCTGAATGACTTTGGTATATAGTCGACCTTGAGGAGTGACGAATAAGACACCTGCTCTAGCTCCATTATGTGTATAAGACCCATCAAAATAGAGCGTCCATATATCTGCTTCTATTACTGTGAGGACTTCTTCATCCAGAAACTCAGCTACCAAAGGATAAGTGTCAACCAAAGGGGCATCGACCAACTGATCTACTATGACTTGTCCCTTGATCGCCTTACAGTCCATGTACTCTATGTCAAATTCACTCAGTAACATGACCTACTTTTCCATGTGGCCAGTAAAAGAAGTTTTGGACAACAAGTATTTAAGTGGATCAACTTTTTATATCAGCTTGATAGGATGACTAAGCATGTAATGACAGAGTTTCTATGTACTGAAGACAACTGTTAGACAAGACTTTTCCATTGGGGAATAGTTGAGTTCATAGCCCACCAATGTTCAACTGATGTAATAAATTGCACTATTTAGAAGACTCATCATGTTGAGCTAATAGTGCCCCAAGTGCAACTAATGTAGGTGAGATGTACAACAAGAGTGGTTTACCCAGAATAGGAGGCATCAAGATGGGTGGATGAGCCAAGTATTCTTTAATTTTTTTGAAGCCTTGCTAACAATCAAGATCCCACTTGAAGGTAGCATCTTTACGTAGCAGATGTGTAAATGATTCACACTTGTTAGCTAATTGAGCTATGAACCGACTGATGGATTGTAACTTCCATTGGAGGCTTCTTAATTGCTTGAGATTACGTTGTAGGGGAATTTCTATTATAGTTTTAACCTTTGCTAGATCTACCTCTATACCCCTCTTGGAGAAGATGAAACCCAATAGCTTCCTAGATGTGACTCCGAATACACATTTCTTTGGATTCAGATGCAGCTTATAATGCTCTAGATGCTCAAAGATTTTCTTTAGGATCTTAGGATGCTCTTCTCTTGTTCTAGACTTCCCAAATAAGTCATCATCAACATAATCTTCCATTATGATATGAATGAGTTCATGGAAGATAAAAATCATGGCACGATGATAAGTTTCCCCCGCATTTTTGAGTCCAAAGGGCATGGCATTATAGCAGAAGGTGCCCCAAGGGGTGGTGAAGGCAGTTTTATGTTGATCCTTTGATGCAATTCTGATCTAATTATAGCAAGAGAAACCATCCATAAGGTATAGCATCCCATGTCCTATTGTAAGATCCACTAACATGTCAATTTTTGGTAGAGGGAAATCATCTTTAGGACAAGCTCTATTGAGATCCTGAAAATCTGTACAAATCTTGATATTCCCATTTGGTTTGGCAATAGGTACTTTATTGGATATCCAGTCAGAATAGTCAATAGGCATTATGAACCCGACCTCCAACTCTTTCTTCACAAGCAAAGCTACCTGGGGATGCATCTTTCTTAGCTTTTGTTTGACAGGTTTTACATCTGGATGAACATCCAGATGGTGTACCACTAAGGCGGGATCTAGACCTAGCATGTTTGAATAAGTCCATGCAAAATTTATGATTCCTTCTTGTAACAGGTTGACGATGGTAGAATTCTCTTTCTTTGATAATGACTTGGCTACATATGTAATCTTAGGATCTTCTTTTGTTCCTAAGTTGACCTCTTGAGTTTCTTCGATCAAGATAGAGGACCATTTGGAGAATTGAGTTCCAACAAGGGGAAGATGAACATCCCCATCCTTCAGCACCTCATTGAGGTTTTCACTATTGGATACACCCTTTATTTTGACTTTTGATGAGTTAGGAAGTGCCTCAGAGAGGTTTTCAATAGATGAACCTTATTTATTTATTTTCTTACTTTTGCGGTTAGGGTGTTCATCTTCCCCCAATCCCATGATATTTACATAGGTGTCCACTGAAGGAAAGGTATTGATAGGTGCACTACCTCATAGGTCCCATTCAATAAGCTTGGGATGGCAAAGGGAAAGGCTAATGGAAAATATGGATAGGCAAACAAACATGGATGTGAGATCTATGTCATCGTATGCGAGTATGATGGACTCTTCTTCGGGTATGTCCTTAAGGAGACCATTGTCCACACTAACATTATCAGAGGCACTAGTTTATGGTGTAAGACCCTTTTGTTTTGTGTCATAGCCTAAGCCCACCCAAATGTCTTGATTGCATAGGAGTATCAACAGGTTGTCTTCTTCCCTATTCTTCTATGTCGAAGCCTCCCCCTTGATAATTATATTTTTTAGCTAACTTAGAGGCATGAGGATAAGTCTCCTGGAAATATTCCTTAAGAGGGGGAGTAGGTTCAGGCTCTTCTCGGTATATCCATTACTGATATCATCTTATGGTTGATCTTGTCATTTCCTAGGAGATCAAAAAGTGCTAGACCCCACATTCTTAGAGTTGAGTGTGATTGTCTTCTTTTTTTCTTTCGGTATGGACTAAGAAGGTTGACCACATGTATGAGGAGATGGTGGCATGGTTTCCATATTTAAAGTTTTGTGTATCTTGTACTCACCACAACCCTTGTCTATAATCTCGACCTTGGTGATTATGGATTCAAAAGTGGAGGATGGAATGGATGGCATAGTGGATGACAGGTTGGAAGATGGATTGGAGGATGAGGCCTGAGGTGCCCCCACTTCAACTCCTAGGCAGTAATGAGAGTGGGGGAAGGAAGCTTCCAAATCATGACAATATTCAAATGGTTTTGGATCAACATGTATAGTTACTTACATCTCATTGAATGGGAACTTCAGGAATTGATGGTAGGTGGACGAGATGGCCTACATGGCATGGATCCATGGGCAATCGAGAAGGAGGTTGTACGGAAGGTCCAGAACAAGGACATGGAATGTAGTATATTGAACTACAAGGCCAACCTAAATGGGAAGGTAGATAATTCCTTCGGAGTCCCTTTTTGCATTATCATATGATTTTATGGTGATAACCTAGTTGTTCAAGTTAGCATGGGTGTACCCTACCTATTTTATGAACTTCAATGTAAAAAGGTTGAGGGTAGAGCCATTATCCACCAGGACCCTTTTTACTTTATGACAAGCTATGAGGACCTCAATGTGAAGGGGCTGATTATGATTTGAGTCAATGGAAGGTATATCATTTTGACTAAACCCCAACTGATAGGTTGATGATAGGTGTCCTACTAAGGCTTGGAACTGAGTAGGATCTATGTCATTAGGGACATGAGTATCCTATAAAGCTTTGGTTAGGATTTCTTGATGGATAGGAGAAGACTTGAGCAAATCTAAGATGGATATTTGAGCGGGAGTCTTTCCTAGGTGATCAAGAATATTATATTGAGAACTTATAGGAGTTGGTTGGGCTATCATGGAAGGACCAAGAATGGAGATACGGGTGCAACGAGTTGTAACAAAATATTTTGGATCTTTTCCTTTAACATGAATCATGGATACGCAAGGCTCTACTTGGCTAATGCACATAACTATACCATCATAGTTATAAGGCACATTTTTATAGCTAATATTATTGGTGTTGTTATTTTGATTATTGTTATTACTTGACTCGGGATTATCATTGGATGTACTGGCACCCTAGTTGTGTTTTGGGAAGGAATTTTGATAAATCTCTAGCGGAGCATTGGATGAGGTTGCCTGATTAGCATCCAATACTATATCTTTGTGATCTATGAGATATTGGACATATGTTTTAAGTCCCTGACATTTATTAGTGGAATGGCCCTTGATCTTGTGGAAGTCACAATAATCATTCTCCTTATACCAGGTTGGCTTTGGTTTAGACTCGTCAAAAGGCTTAGTCACAGGATACGTGATCGAATAACTCGCTTGAAGAAGCCTATTTCAAAAAACACTTAAGGGCTCTCCCAAAGCAGTAAAAAAGTGTTTATCGTTGGCTTGATTATTTTGATTGGACTGCTGAGGAGGATGGGGTGCACCTTGCGACACAGATATAGCATTGGGGATTGATTGTTGTGGAGGGGTATATTGTGGCCTTTTTGAGGTATTGGCTACTTGAAAATGTTTGGTATTAGTGACACCATCATTGATTGTGTTCTTGTTCTTGTTCCAGTAGAAAGACTTATCTCTAGATGACTTATCCTTATCTAGATTATAAATTTTGATTTGTCCCTTAGCAATGAGTGCTCTCTCAATGATAGGACCTTTTTCTATGACTTCCACAAAGGTTGTGACACAATGAATATTGAGATTATATGTCATGTCTACATGAGCGTTCGCCATGAAAAGAGTCACTAGGTTTTTCTCGTTGAGTTGAGATTTCATTCGACTAGCCAAAGCACGCCACCTTTGCAAGTAGCTTGTAAAGGTTTCTCCCTCACGTTGTTTTTATTTCAGAAGATCTAGGTTATCAATATACTTCTCTAGATTGAATGAGAAGTCTGTGATGAATTTCTCTAAAAGATTCACAAAAGAAGAGATTGATCCCTTGGGAAGACCCATAAACCAATCTAGAGCCACCCCTATTAGACTCCTAGAGAATAATCATAGGAGATAATTGTCATTGTGCAAGACTTCTTGACAATGTGAATAGAATTCCTAAAGGTGGTTCTTTGGGTCTTTAGTTCCTTTATACTTGTCAAACTTTGGCATTTCAAAATGCTTGTGAAAAGGAACAAGTGAGATCGAGGGATCGAATGGATAGGGACAAATCTCTTCAAACTTGAAAGACTTTTTAGAGGTCCCTACTTGTAAGTCTTTCAACGTAGCTTTTATCTCTTCCCACTCCTTATTATCAAGTGTTGATGGAGGTGGATTTGATAGATTGGATTGATTATAAGGAGCATATTGTTGATAAGATGAAGATGGGGTGGACATGGTTTGATCGTATGATGGTGGAGGTGTGTACAAAGGAATCGGCTAATACTAACTGGTATAGGTGGATTGTGATGGTGGATTGATGTAGGATTGATGATAGGATGACATATTTTGGTAATAAGAAGAGGATGCCCCTTGTTGATATGGTGGAGGTGCTTGATAATACGAAGTGGGAGCACCTTGCTGATATGATGGTTGTTGATAGGATGGCTATTGTTGTGAGGCATAATATGGATTGGACTGATAGTTGTAGGAAGTGTATTGTTGGGACGCATACGAAGGCTATTATGGATTAGGCTCCTGATAGGAAGTGCTTTGATGTGGTTGTGAAGGGGTAGCATAAGATGGTTGTTGTTGAGATTGTTGTGGATTGTGGTAGGCATCACCGGGGTTCAGATTGGATACAACAGGTTGTACATAGAAAGTGCTTTGTGAGTGGTATAAGTACTGAGCCATGTGGTTGGGAATTCATTGGTGGGGTTGTTGAGGTTGTGCTGGGGTTTTCGGTTACTTAAGGGGTTGTTGGTGAGGTGGGGATTATTGGTAAAGAGGCCGAGTTGGGACTTGGAGTTATTGGGTGACCTACAGTTATTGGAAGGGTGGATTTTTTTGCGATATTTGTTGATGTGGAGGCCTTGTGGCTGATGAGGAGGTTGCAATGGATTACCCTAATTCCAATGTAGGTGTGGTTGTTGTTGTTGTGAAGGAATCAAGATATTTTTCTATAGAGGTTGCTACTGAAGCGGTTGAGACGGAATTGGAGTGTGTTGAGGGGTTTGTTGGGGTGTTTTTGTGGGTTGCCTTGCAGCGGCTGCAAAGATGGAATGTTTCTTTGAGGCAATTTTTGTGAGCTAAATGAAGGTGGTGGTAAATTGGAAGCGGGTGTTGATCTCGGAGGTGGTGGTAATGCAGCAAAAGGGTTTCCCCCAGTGTTCACTGGTGGTTGACCCGGTTGATTAGGTGGGATAGGTAGTGCAGAAGGTACGGGGGTCAGACCTTATGGGATGTTCAAAGGTGGTGGAGGAGGTAGATTCTATGGCATACCATAATCAAGGGAATCATTAGGATCAGGTGATGCTCCCATGACTAAAATTGGGACCGGAGGGGGTGTGTGACCTGATAAATCATGGCATTACCAAACCCAGGCTAATACCAATTATCCATGGGTGGACCCTTGGGGATGTAAGAATTTCCCAGAGCATTCTATGAATTCTGGGGATCTTGAGACATGGGAGGCACGAGAGGTGTGATATTGACATACTTGGATAACTCAAATCCCGATGGTGGTTTGATGCCCTTCATGATCAATGTGGCAAGGATTTTATCCCCATGCTCATTAATGATGTGATCTATCATTTGGAGATTGCTAGGATTGCTGAGGTATTCATCAACTAAAACCTCAGGTTGGTTGACTATGCTCTCATCAGCATGAGGTGATGTGGTGTGAACCTCAGTATTGGATTGTGATGAGCCACCGTTATTGGGATCCTGAGGGATGTTAGGTTGGGTACCTTGAGCCTGTTGTTTTTCCATGAGTTTCCTTGAGATCAAGTAAGGGGCATGATAATGCAAAACTCCCAGGTGAGTAGGATGACACTATGCTTTAAGATGCAATGAAATAATGACCTAAGTGAGGATTAAAGGATTGACTGTATATGATGATGAATTGATTGACTGATTGATCGATTGGATAGAGGATGTGATTGGACTCAATTATATTGATTGATGGGATGAGATGATTAATAAGATTGGATGATCAATTGGATTGGGTTGATGAAATTGATTCTAAACTAAGTTCAAAGGTTTGACTAGATGGCGTAAGGTGCTAATTGATCAGATTGAACTGCAAAAGGGATGATTATAACACCGAACCTACCTCAAGATGGAAGTAGATTGATTGGGTTGAAAATGATATACTAACTCTAGACAGATGACAATCCTAAGCAGATGCGGATGATGATGATCGGAGTCAAACACCTAAGCCAACTTGGATAAAAACCTCTAAAACAAATTCTAAGGGATTTGGATTGATGAACCGATGATGAAAATGCGACCTAGGAATGTTCTAAGATGCAACTATGTGATTTGATTGGTGAATTGATGCATTTGGAAAGTGCAGATGGACTAAAGAAATGATTACAGGAAGATGAATAATGATAAAAATTATTTGATCACGGCAAAGGACTCAAAAAATGACAGGATTTTAGTGGCCAGAAGGATTCACTCTCTGGAATTTGTATGGGCAGTGCATACACCTTTATGTAGCACAAATTTACCTCTTGAGGTCATGACTTCGCCTATTCAGCGAAACAGATTTTCCTCTATGTTGAGCCAACTCGCCTATTTGGGGGACTCAAATTTGCCTATGTTTGAAGGACCCACAAGAAACAAGTGAACCCGGGATGCAAATTCACCTAAATCTAAGGGACACACAAGGAACGAGAAAATTTGGGATACAAATTCACCTAAATTTGAGGGACACACAAGGAATGGGCGAACCCCGGATGCAAATTCACCTATCTCAATGCAGGTTCGCCTAAACTCTGACAGAATCACCTCTAAGTAAAGTAAGATTGCCTAAAACCTCAGAAGACCACAAGAGAATGGGCGGACTCGATTTTGCAAAATCGTCTACAGGGATGACAAATTCACCTATTTCTTGAACTATACGGATGGGGAATGGACTTGCCTAAAATAAAATCATCTATCGGATAAACGAATTCACCTAAATCTTGACTTGTACTAATGGAGGGGACACAGGTGAAAATGAATTCACCCTTGTGGACAACAGGTTCACCTATCTAAAGGGATGTACAGACGGAAGGACTCAGACCAAAAATGAGATCGCCCTTATGGATAGCAGGTTCACCCCAAAAGAGGACAAAATTGTCTATGCTATGGAAATGGGCAGATTCAATGGATGAAGACTAATGCAAACTCGCCTAAATGATGGGAAGACTCACCTATTCTAGGGAATGGGTGGAAACGAGGTCACCTAAGAGGGGACCCACATTAAAATTCACCCCTGACAAAGACGAACTCGCCTAAAGGGATGGCCTAGACTTGACTTAAACATGAAATTGTTCTTTTACAAGGCAAGATCACCTATCTACAGTGCAAATTCGCCTCTGGATGAAGCAAATTCACCTCTGAGGGTAGGGGTTGACTGTGGCAAAGGACATCAAACATGGAAAACAACAAGCAAAAAGGTTGGACTAACTCAACTAAAAATAAAAGCACTGGTATCACACAATGAAGACACGTCAGACAACACAATCCTAAAAATTAGTGATAAGGGTTTACAAACTTGATGTAGGCCCACCACCTTGAGTGAACAACCCAAGGTTAATACTCTATGATATTGAGGCGGTTCTCTGGATCACCATTTCTCACGAAGGTGGATAGCTAGCGTTCCAATGGCACAGGGTCATCAAAAGATGCCACGGGTTCACCTTCACACTCTCACTCGAGGACTATCATAGTCCACCATGAGGTTTCCTATCTCAACCCAAGGGAGTACGTGGTGAGTAACTTCAGGGTATGGTGTGCATCCCCTGCACTACACCAAGCCATGGCTAAAACATGGATCTCTATCTAGGCTATACAAGGTATCTCATGCATCCTCGATATACGCTAGGTATGTGAGGCACAACTGTGAACACCAGCCCGTCACAAGCATGAGTTGGGAGCCCCAACGATGTACTAGAAACTCGAATCAACTCTACACATTTTATCTAGGTATCACCCTAGCTTCAACGCTTTTCTAAACACAGCGTGACTGGATTGGGGTACAACTTTCGTTCTCCCCCCTTTATATACCTCGTCGGTAACATGTGGTTGGAATCTCCCCCAGGTGATGAAATCCTAGGTAGGTACCGCTAAAGGAAGAAGATACTAGATGCTTCGGCTAGTCCCCAGTCTCACACGTAGCGCAAGGGGAGAGCTTAGACGCACTAACACCTCCTGGGTAGACTAGATTGGACTAGAGCAAGCTGTAATTTCTCGTCACCTAGGATTGCCAAAAGTTCCAATGGGAGTGGATACGTCAACAACTTACTCCCAAGCACAACAAACAAAGTATATTGACCCTTTAATTAATCTACATGTTCCTAGATTGGTGTGAAAAATAGAACACAAACAAACCTAATCTAGGGGTCTTCGACCGATCGTCCTACAAAAAGTGTGTCAATAGTTTTCACCATACGTCTTGGATGAACGAGGGAAAGTTTTTGCACAAATCATTAGTGAAAAAGAACACTCACAAATAGATAGGTTAGCGGATTAGTACTTGAAAATGAAATCAAATTGAACTAGAACTTGGAAAATTAAGTTTCGGGAGTACCACAAATTCATGTCTGTGTGAGGCAAATTTGCTTGTTTTTGCAGCTCAAAATCGTTTGTTTTTGAAGATGGGCGAATTCGCTATCGCGTTTGCAACTTGATCAATTTCGCTCGTTTCTTGGAGACCACTACAAGTTCACCTCTGCTTTGAACAACTTCACCTTTGGTTTTAGATTCGCCCCTTTTCACATAAGGGTGAATATGAGTTTGCCTTTGTTGACTACAGATTTGCCTCTGTAATAGGCAAGTTTGCCCATCAAAGTGGATTCACCCTTGTTTGTAAAATCTGAACTTGCAAAACTCAAACAACAGAAAACATAAAAGTGTAGACCCATGGTGTGGGTCCTACTGGGCATGCCAGAAATGTGTGCAGGTGAATTCCTAATCTAAAATTATAAAATAAAAGAGAATGCAAACAAGGAAAACACAAACAACACCTCAACGATTAGCCTAGTTGAACTTAAATGAAACAAAAGATAAAAAGAGTGTTTTACCTTTTCCATGTTGATGAGTTGGTTGGCCCTATTGATTGTTTGATTTATGTGCTCCTTTTGATGGCAAATATCATGAAACCTAGCTCTAAATGATAGTAAGTGGATGGATAATGCAATGATGCAAGTGGGTATTACAATGGATGCAAAAGTTGCTACAATAATGGTGGTTTTGGACGCTTGAGGGCTTAATTATGTGATTGTATGATTGATTGTATGAATGAACATGAGGAAAAATTCCTCTAATTTTATGGGAAGTGCCTCTAAACAAATGGAGGGTCGGGATGAAGCCACCATGGACAAGATCAAGGGCCAGGGTGAGTTTAGAACTCACAAGCCCTCACATCTCACCATGTGGTGGGTGAGGTATCAAAAAGGGAGATGAGGTGGAGGTACCTTATGGTACCTAGTGATTGGGATAGGATCTCCTCATAAAGGAGGTCCTTGTCCACATGTGGGTGATGTGATGTATGAGGAATTAAAAATTCCTCAAATATCCACATGGGGAAGAGGAGAGGAATTAAAAATTCCTTAAAAGGCCTATGGGGAATAAATGTGAATTTAAAATTCACATGGGGAAGAGGTTGCCTTCTCCAAAAGGAGAAATCAATTAATGAGAGTTGACTTAGGGGTATGCCATAAATGGAATAAGGATTAGATTGACCTAATTAGGTAATTAGAATTGTGCAAACAAGGGATTAGATGAATTAATGATGAATTAATGGAAAGTGGGGAGTTATGGAGGATGTGACACTAATTCTGATTAGGGGTGTGCACATCCTAATCACTAACCTGGATTAGAGGATAATTATGGAGGATGGGACAAGGAGAGAGAAATAATGGATTTAAAATTTAATTTAAATTCATAAAGACAAATGACTAAATTAAATAAATTAAAATATTTATTTAATTTAGAGAGGAAAGGGGGATAAAGGATAAAGTATTTAATTATTTAATTAAATACCTTAGGAACAATAGAAAAAGGGGAATATTTTTTTTTGCTTGGTAATAAGATTTTTTATTATTCAAAAGTTAAAACAGAGTACATCAATTTTTTAGTATTTTGTTGTTAATAGCTCTACCACCTTGCACTAGATCTTTGTTCATCTAAATTGCATTTTAGAAGCCAAAACCTCAAGTTACATTCGACACATAGTCATCAAAATACACCACCATCCTATTGATGGTGAAAATGATACAAACAACGTTAAACAAAATATCTCTACTCTATTTCTCCTGAAAAAGAAAGACAACATATAGTAGCCTAACTCCCAAGGTCCTGGTAGTTGGTTCTCAACTGTCTGGTGTCACTCAATTGGTCCATGTAACTGTGATATTCAAGGGGCCTTTTCTGGTAATAAGGAATGCAAGCAATGATGGATTCATCAATCTGTATTTAATGAAAAGGGTTTTAAATAAAAGAAAAAGATAGATCAAGGCATATATCAGTGAAACATGAATAAAAATTATGTAATATCTGGACATATACTTTCAACAACGAATGTTACTCCAACAGATCAAGAAAACCACATCATGATGCAATTTACAGAACATACTATTGCATGCATCTAAGGTGCTTAATTTAACCATCACAATCACACATCATAAATACTTTAAAAATTCCAAAAGAACACACTCTCATTCTTTGCTAAAATCATAGATCAACAGACTTTCAATAATTCAATCCACAGATAATTTAACGAAATAATCTTTAAATCTAGTTTCGTCTAATGGTTTTCATCACATAAGAAACACTCATGCTTCACCACAATCATTGGCATACAAATAGACTATAATTCATTAACCTTATCCAGTAAACTCAATTCCAACACCATATTGCGTAAAAACCTGTATTTATATTCAACTGTAACTAATAAGAAAAAAGTATCTCTGTAAAAACTATGAAAAATCCTATTTGCTACTATCAGGTGGCTAATCTTATTCTCATCAGCGGATCCTTACAATATGGTATCCTACAGGTATATATAGACATACAAAATATGAATTCATCTCTATCTAAAGTCGAGATCCACCTTTTTAGGAACTTAAATTTTCTTGGAAACTCAGATCCATTGATCTCTAGTTCCCATATTGATCATCTAGTAAACTGGAGAGAAAAAGAGAGAGAAGAAAATAAAACCATGCACACCTAAGACTGCCAGTCATGCATACGAATGAGAAAAGAAAACCATGCACCTATAAGACTGTTAGTCATGCATGTGAATGAGAAAAGAAAACCATGCACCCATAAGACTGTCAGTCATGCATGCGAAGTTTGCTCTGAAGTGTACTCATCATAACTAGAGAAGACTTGTTGAAGCATATCCAAATCTGGTCCATCAATCCAACTATCTTCGAACTTGATCCTCTTTAATTCAGCAGCAGCAAACTCCCCCATGTCTCTCAACTTTATCAGCTCCCTTCTAGCAGCCCTTACCTCTTCTCTAATATCCATTAATCGATCCAACATCAGATCTTCTCCATTATCTCCCTTTTGTATGACCTCTTTAAGTCTACCCTTCCATTTCTCTTTTAACTGATCTAAAGGTAGGCCTTCCTTCACCAGCATATCAACATTCACTAGAATAGCAACAATAGATTCTAGCTCATCAAGTTGTTCATTTAGATCCTTGCTAGAATCCTGAACTTCATTCTTATGCTTGTACAAAAAGTTAGCTCTAAACTAGATTATGCTGGAGGATTTTTCCAAGAAATTTGCGTTGTCCTCTTCAGGAATTGACCGCTCCAGAAGAGTGGATTTCAGCATTTTATTGATCTCTCTCAACTTTTGGATATACCCTCTATACTCCTCTTCTTGTTCTCCCAATGCTTTAGCATGCTGACTCATTTCTTCTATTAGCTTCAAAGCTTTCTCATGAACCTCATAACTACTTTCTAGCACCTCGCCTACTTCTTGATTAAGCTTGTCAGTCCATTTATCCATCATCTTAGCCTTACTCCTTATCTGCACCAAATCATCCACCTCTCTCTTGCTAAGCAAAACTGGTGTCTCTATGGTGGTAATTTGTTGTAACCTCGGAGCAGAAACATTCTTCAAGAAGGTGTGTAATTGATCCAATTGAGCCTTAAGCTCATCCTTCCTCTGTATATCCTTTATCATCCTTGATTTGGTGGATGATGCTACCACATCAATTAAGTTCTTTTGCTGATTTTTTGTGGGTCTTCCCAAATTGACCGTGCCCAACTGGTAATCAGTTAGCTGCATATCTCCCACATCCTTATCCACCACTAGTATTGCAAATTCAGAAACAATTTCTCCTCCTTCAGTGAGTCTAGTGGAATGCATAATTTTAGCCTTCTTCTTGGGTATTTCTTTTTCAATCTCTTTCATCATGTCATCCCAATCAAGAGGTTGTGAGGGTGTTACTGGCCTCTTTTGAAGATCAAGTTTTAACCAAGTGGGAGCACTTGGAGTAGTGGCCATTACAGTAGAAGAAGAAGTAGCAGTTGTGGAGGACAACGGCTGTAGCATATTAGCCTTAGGTTGAGGATCAACCTCCTATACATCTTGTTGTTCTTGCTCTACATTTTCTTGTTCAAGCTTCTTAGCTTCTTCCCTGTCCTTTTGCTCTTGCATTTTCTTGTCTTCTTGTTCCTTCTTTAGTTTTTCCTCTTCCAACCTTTTCTCCTCAAGTAACCAGTTTCTCTCTTCTTCCAAAGCTTTAATTCTATTTGAGGCTTCCTTTTCCTTTTGTAGTTTCTTGGCTAGCTCCTCGGCATCTTTCTCTTTTTGTGTGCATTCTACTTCCTCCTTCTTCTTATATACTTCTTCAATTAGCTTCAATTTGGCCACAAGGGCTTCTCTCTCCCTTTGTTGCTTAGCCTTTTCCTCCTCTAGATCATGAATTTTCTAAACCATCTCTAACTTATCATTCTCTTATTTGGTCTTGAGCTCCTGCTCCTTTTGCCTTTGTTCTTTCAGCACTTCATCAACTCTTAGCTTGGCTTCCATTTGTTGTTGTTGAAGTAAGGCATCAGCTTGTGCCTTAGCATCTATTTCCTTTTGTTTTTCCATTGCCTCTGCATGTGCCTTAGTATCTGAAGCCTTCTTTGCTTCCTCAAACAGTGCCCATTGATCTTCTTCAGTTAACACATGCTCAATTTCTAGAGGCATCTCCTCTTGCACATCCTTTTCCGACAACGTCTCATTAGAATCTATTTCAATATCATGGATCTCCATCTCCACTTCCTTTCCCTTTAAGGTTTCAGCTATGTCATGGAGAGTCCCCTTAGGCATTTCTCCTTCTTGTTTCTCTATAGGAAGGACTTGAGCAGATGACTCTCCTGCAAATGATATTGGAGCCATCGCTCCTGTTGGAACATTTTCCTTAGCATCAGGTTCATCTTGAGTTGAAGCTTCTAGATCAATCTCTTCTACGTCAGGAGGGAAAAAATCTAATGGTTCTTTAGGTGGCAATCTCCTCTTAGTTCTTTTGTATCCTTTACCCTTCTTGGGAGCTAGACCTTCAGGAGCTTTAGCTCTAAGAAAAACCCATTGGATACTCCTATCCAATACCAGTCTTGCTATATGTTTGATATCAATGGTTTCCTTAGCATCCCAATCTATTGGATCCAAACTTTTTGTACCTATGCTTTGTGCCTCATAGGATGGATCCAATACTACCCCATCATTCAATAATGCATCAGGAACATCAGTTGTCACTCCAAATTCCACCATGAGTGAAACAAGTAACCTCTCATAATTCCTCTTTCTGAGGTCATACTCATCTTGCAGATCACTCCAGAAGTCTTCCAGCAAGTTGAAGTGTTTATCAAAGATTGAAGCCAACAAAGCATTCATCTTCTTCTTTGGATCAAAATACTTTCAGGCAGTGTATAAGCCCAACTTCAAATGCACCAATTCACTACAAATCACTTTAGCTCCCACAAGATGTGGGCAACTATACCCACCCAATTGCATGGGGAACTTGTGACAATCGGGTTTGTGTTTTATTGCCAGCCGGGAATTGACCCCCAGAGCTTGATAGACAAACTCCATCAAAATCATCATGTTGCTGCAACATCTTGGAAGTAAGTGGGGATGACCCTCAAATCCTGCCAACTTGAAATAAGTGAACTTGGGTATTGGATATACCAACATCCCCATTTTGTGATAAAGGCCATGGCCTCCTGACTTAACCTGTACCCTGCATCTCCATTAATTTGGTTAATAACCACATACAAAAATGCATCATTAACCCTTCTAAAGTGTAGCTCAAAAATTTGTAAGGACAACTAGTCATAATGATTCCAAACTTTATTTTTCCCATTAGCTTCTCCCAATACACCTACTTTGTTCAATCCCGAGAAGATGCCTCCTCTGGTTGTTGCATAGATAACATAAGAGGTCATGAAGAAGCTCTTAGTTTCCCTTATTCTAGTCAACTGATCATGTATGGTATCCAAGACAATCATAGGCCAATCAAATCGATGCTTGCCATCAAAGATTGTCTGAATGAATGGAAACATCCATTCCTTGAAGTGAAATGCATCCCTCTTTCCAAAAAATCTAGATAACATCATTATAAGATCGGATACCTCCTTGTAAAACTCTGCCCTCTTTGGTTGATCTGAGAGCTTGGTCAGGGACTTCTTCTCAGTTCTTAACCATTTCTTGTTCAAGTGTGCCCTATTGGCCTCTTTGTATTTTCTATATATCTCCAAAGCCTTTGCTTCATTTAGTTGTGCCAGGTTCTTTAGATCAGGGATACTGAACATAAGTTGAAACATTTGAGGAGTTAAATCTATGATCACATTATCCTGTGAATCAACACATTGCCTGGTGGCCGGATTGTAAGCCCCAGCTACTGTCATGATCAATTTTGGGCATTGGATGGATAGAGGAAACATAGTGATGTGAGCCAAACCAGACTAAACTATTCTTCCAGTTCTCCTTGTTACATCCTCAGTAAATGTTTCTGAGTACAGCTCCTCATAATTGAATGGGCCTAGATTGGTGTCAATTATATCCACCCAATCATATTCCACCTTGCTAACAGTGACAACAGGACCTCTATGGTTATACCTCAAGGTATAAGGTAGTTGTTTCGGTTTAACCTTCTTAGGCTTAGTTGATGCCTTCAAAGTTTCTACAGGCTGACTCCTCTAAGCAACTTCTCCTGATATTCTTGACATTCTTTAACTTCCTGCAACAAAACCTTAAATTAGATCCTTGAACAAATATAACAAAATATGCTTTAAGATCTTACCCTTCTTATATATATATATACCAGAGGCGGAACAAAACATTCTAAATGGTCTCTCTTAAAACACTGTCGGGATCGAAGTCAAAACAGTTATTGAGATTACAGTAATAACAAGGCGGGACCGAAGTCGAAGTTGGAATAGTAATCGGAATCGAAACAGGAATAGGAACGAAAACCGATTTGGTTCCATGAAGATCTTCTAATTTTATATTCAGTTCCACTTCCGCTTCCGGCTGGGTTACCAGTATTTTGAAAGCCTGCTTCTTATTGTAAGCGGAGTCAGAGATGGGATGGAAATGGAATCACTACTTTCTATAAAACATGGTTCAAATTCTAAATTGATTTTGATCCCGCTTCCGCTTAAAATAACCATGATGTTATAAATGCTTTCGACAGGATAATAAACACTAAGATCGAAGGACTAGGTCATATCAAAATGAAGGGGCTTAAAAATAACCTATATAAGACCATCCCCATATGACCGTGAGGAAACCATAATAATTAGGGTATCATATTACAAACAAAAACGTGCCAAAGCCCTAACTCACCAAACCCTCAATTTCAAACAATTTAGGGCACGAATTCAACTTTATTAAAACTAACCATACGATGAGCAATAGAAATATTAAGTAAAACTGTAATTTATCAAACCCTACCCACTGTAAAAATAGAAACTAATCTACCCTTAAAAACCTAGGGCATCACGATACGGTCACGATTAAAACGTGAAAACGACCATGATAAAAACAGATAAATGAGCAACCAAAATGCAGACACAGAATGAAAGAGAAGAAACATGAAGAATCATGATCTCGCAAGAGAACCGAGAGTCACAAAATCATGAGAAACCAACGACCACACAAAATTAAAAACACAAAACAAAACGAAAGAGAAGAACAAAAACCCTACCTCAAACGCAAATGAATAGGTTAACCCTCAGAGATGATTCTATGCATGATTATATCCCTTTCAATCGAATCACATGTCCAAACTCTCTACTACAACTTTTCTTTACTCTTGATCTCTTAAAAAATGATAATAACTTCCAGTTAAACCCTAATTAAGGTTAAAAATGCAGCTTCGCGCGTGTATGGCACCTATCATCAATGCCATAAATGTGGCAGATCGGAGTCAGAACTGTAGAGGGAATTGGCACATCATAGAAGTGCAACTTCAGTAAAGTCGATGACCAAAATGGCGAGGACAGAATCAAAGTTGAGATTGATTTAGAAACTTTGTCCAAGTTTCACATTTGGTTCCCATTCCGACTCTGGTTCTGCCAACAAAGAATAAAACGAAATAGTCAAAATAAAAACACGAAGACAAAACGAGAAAAACCAAAAATAAATCCTAAGTCAAAACGAACAAAACAAAAGGCGGAGGCAGAAAGAGAATTGAATTCAAAATTTGAACCAAGTTCAGGCTTAACTTCTACTCTGGCTTCGGCTCCAATAAAGACAAACCAAAAGACAACAAAAAGAAAAGACCATCAGGACGGGGATTGGAATCGAATTTTGAAACAAGTTTCAAAACCTGACTTAGTTCCAGTTCCGATAGAACAAACAAAAGAAAAAGAAAGTACTGGAGAAGAATAACACCAAACTTTGTTTGGAAAATAAACAAGGACAAAAACCAAAAATGGGGACCCATTTTGACCAAGGAAAAAGATGGGGTGGTTATGCAAGGCATAACACATCCTTCAAAAACCAAAAAGAAAGACAACTGATTCAATGCGAGCTACTCGGGTTCGGTTCATCCTTTAGCACTCCTATCACCTTCCGCTTCCGACGACAAAGCTCTCAACCTTCCATACATTCAACTTCTACCTTAGCTTGATCAATCATCACTTCCACTTCCATCAGTTCCATGAAGAGCTTGAAAACCTCCCAACCAATTCTGGCCTCCGCTCTTCGACGCTCTTTGAATCTCCCTTTTGGCCCTCACACAAATGAAATACATTTTTCAGACTCTTCATGCTCTACATCCACAATCCCTTCAAAAACATCAAAGCCTTTCCCTAAGATTTCCCATTCCAGAATTGAATCAATTCCATCCAGAAAATCTCTGTGCACAATTGCCTCCATAACCCCCTTCGCCACTTTCACCATCTCCCCCAAACCAGACCCCACGCCATTATTAAGGAGTAAACATCCATGTTTTTTCGATACCTACGTCTTAAATCCCCAAACTCCTTACCCAAAATTAACTACACGCATTTCACC
The DNA here is from genome assembly GCA_007115665.2 of Sequoiadendron giganteum. Taxonomy (NCBI): domain Eukaryota; kingdom Viridiplantae; phylum Streptophyta; class Pinopsida; order Cupressales; family Cupressaceae; genus Sequoiadendron; species Sequoiadendron giganteum. Next base: position 503,672,138 of record CM021109.1, on the reverse strand, counting down.
AACCTCTCATCATTGTACAAAAACATTCCCTTTAATCTCCTTTCTATCGCTTTGTCGAAGAATGGGCACAATTGCCTTCTTGTTAAAAGTGTAAATTCGCCTCCATTAACACCCTACAACAATAGTGAAGCCACCCAACTTCACACCTTCTCACCACTTCTTTCTCCACAAATAGCTCAAATGAAACATTAAGAAGTGTGAGCAAATAGACTTTAATCAAATTTAATACTGCATTTTTAGCCATTAATGCATATTGTACTAGGACCGTCGCTGCCCATCTCCACTCCATTATTCCACTCACTCCATCCACTCTGATCAAAAAATTTATGCTTTCCCATTTAATGTTACGTACTTACCACCATTTAACAAACCAGCTCCTCTAATTTGACATGTCGCAAATCTTTTGTCCTCAGCTCACCTACCTCTTTGAAGATTAGAGCCCATTTCAAAAGAGTGGCGGCTTCCACATTCATATCTCTCCTTACATGAATAATATGAAAATCATCCAAAGTTGTGAATTCCTCCACAATTTTAGCAATTATACTTTGGAGATGTCATGCATCAATGTTCCCTTTTATCACTGCCTGAATAATTATGAAAGACTCCCCTTCTAAATGAATTTTCAATGCCCCCAATTTCTTACCAAATCTAATAGTCATTAATGCTACTAAGGCTTCAACAATATTTTTTGTCCCAACCTCCAATTTCTTCGCCCCAAAGGCCAAAACATTCCCTTTCCAATCGCGAACAATGAAACCTGCTCTAGACGGTCCATGGTTCCCTTTAGAGGCACCATCAAAATTGAATTTCCACCATCCCTCCATCGGTTTTTCCCAAACAACCTCCACTAGCACCTTTGAAGCTGGATTAACCCATCCATGCCCCTTAACGGGCCTAGAAAAAGGGGAATATTAAGTAAATAATAAATTATTTAACTAACACAGATGAGGGATGCAGGATAGAGGAATAAAAGGGGATGAATTTGACCATATGGGGGTGGTCAAATTCTGATGTCTACAACTTCATTTTATAAAATATGTCGATTATTCGATCGTTTTTGAGGAAAAAGATGGTTATATAGAATTTGTGTTTCAAAATGAACACTCAAGATCGCGTAGTAGAATATACTGATCAATGGTTCAAAACCATTAAGAGGAATTAGATGGGAAGAATCAGTGGATTTTGATTACGTAATTAGTGTGATTGAAGAAATCCATTTGATTGTTCAGTGAAATTGAGGAAATGGATTGAGCCTTTAGTGGGATTGAAGAATAGATGAATCAGTCATAAAATAGATGGATCAGTCAGCCAATCAGATCGAGCAATCGGGGGATCGTAATTTGCTCAATCATGAAAGTGGGTGAGGATAATTAATTAATTGATTTAATTAATTAATCTTTTTTATGTGAACATGCAAGTCATGTTTGAATTTTACAAACAAAGTTGTATTTGTTTGTTTTTAACCTTTTTGGATGATGTTTGAATAATTTATTTAAAGTTTTACTGTTTAGGGGAAAGTGATTTAATTAAACTATTAAGTTTTAATAATTTAATTGACTTAGGGGAATAAAGTGAATTAGCGACATAATTAAATAATTTATGTTATTTAATTAATTAGGAGGAATAAAGTTAGATTAGGAATTTATTAAATAAATGAAATTTATTTAATTAGTCCAAAAATGATGAAAAAGGTGAATTAATTAAATAATGCACTATTATTCAATTAATAGAGGAAATTAGGCTTTTTGATGTATTTGATGTGAAATGTAGTGATATTAGGTGATAATGATGTCGATGATGAGAAAATGTCATTTAGGATGTGCAATATGTGTTAGGTCATTTTTACATGTCTACAAGTTATGAGGGAATTTTGGTGAATAATCTAGATAAACTACCTACTGCATTGTGTGGAGCTCTAAATCACCTTTCCAACACCTGTAAAAAATCAAAATTTGTATAAGTAATACAATTTATGCCCATTTTATTAAAGAGTGTTTTTTGGGGCTTTTCAAAATGGGTATATGTTTTGCAAAAAAGAATATCCATTTCAAAAAACATAAAAATAACAAAAATACCTTTAGCAAATAGATATCCATTAGTGATGAATATTCATTACTAACGGGTATTCATTTTTGTTTGGTATTACCAAACCCAAATAACCTTTTTTATTCAACCCATACGAAAATTCAAATATTCATTTCATGATTTTGGCCAAGTAAAAATGTGTTTTTCTTCCTATTGCCATTTTTTGGCCCATCATGATCCTACACTCACTCAACTTTAACATATATATTATTTACGCAAATCCATTGTTACATATTTTTAGGAATTTATTATTGGAAATAATATATAAATCATTATCCATCCACTCTATGCCTCACCTTGCTCTCACTAGATCTAGGTGAACAAAAAGTGGTGACTAATCATTTTTTTTTAGGATGGCTAATCATATTTACTCATTGTGTGATCTCTCTTTGTCCTCATAAGATCTTGGTGATTAGAAAGTAGTAAATAATTTACATTAAAAAAAATTGAGGACATTATATAAGCTCACTTGTCTAGAGTTTTCTTCCCTTTTGAGTGTTTATCCAAGAGTATGTGTGGTCAATATTTTTTGAAGGTTTATTTTCACTTTGTGAATGAGATGTCTTTTTTCCATGTTTATTTTCATTGTTAAACATGCCAACATAAACTTCTAAGCCTTCTTAATTGAGTTTGATTTGTATAATTAAGAAGTAGAATTTGTAATTGTGAATTTTTAGTGAGTGTCTACCATTTTATAGATTAAGTTGTATCATGGTAGGGTTATTTTCATTATTTTGAATGTGAAAATAATATAATGAACATTTCAATTGGTTATGTCATTCATAATATCAAGTAGGCATGAGAATTTAGTTCCATTTTAGCCCAAGATTAGTACAAGAGAGTGGAAGAGGCAACAAGATTGTTGGCTAGAGATATGGATACACAAATGAATGAGGATGCATAACAATTTTTAAGGGTAGAATATGTCATCACTCTTATCTCTCACTCAATAAGAAAGTTGGATAGAATAAAAAACATACTCCAAGTCTTAACTAAAAAATTGGGTATTGCACAAGAACATGAAGAGGGGAAAGAAGATACCAAGAGGACTAAGAAAGAACAAGTAGAGTCTTTGTACAATGGTTTCTTCAAGGCTAAATAAAATATAGAAATTTAGCCCTTTGATGGAGAAATAGGTGCAAAGAAAATGGGTCTTTCAAATGGATTTATATTTTAGCTTGCACAATCTCTCATATTCTAGACTTAATCTATCCAAGAATGCTCTCATGTGGTTTAAAAAGCATGCTCACTTCTTGCAATTTTGTATTGTGCTACCAATTTCCAAGTGGGAGTACTTTAAGAGGTTGTTCAAGATTTTATTTTACCCCATATACTATGAAGAAGAGAGTAATGCAATGACATCATTTCAAGCAAAAAAAAGGTCAAAGCGTACAAGAGGACATAAGAAAATTTAGAAAGAAAGTGATTCAATTGGCAAGGATTTCATTGACCAAGAATTGCTTATGAAGTACATTTAAGGGTTATTTGGGAAATTCAAGAGGCTTATTTTAATGGCCAAACCCAAAGATATAGATGAAGCATGTACACAAGAACATTATTTGGAGTTAGAAAAGAAAAGAGCACTTCATACTATAAAAAATGGTAGGATAAAGGATATCAATATGGTGGTTATAAAAGAAATGATAAGGAAAAATTAAAAATTAAAAAATGTTATTCCAATATTCAATTGAAGGGGAAGAATTAGGACACATTTCATTGTATTCATCATGATAAAGATGACCATATGATAAAATAGATGTTAAAAAAATTGCACCTAAAGTTGGCACCTTCAAAGAACAAGAATATCACATATGTGAGTTTTAGTAGAAGAGATAGATTACAACTTTAATATTAATGAGAGATTATCATGCGGCATGGTTTGTAAGGGTGTGTGCATAGTGAATTATGGATTCAAGATGAAGAACTTACCTAACTTCCCCATATCAAAACATAAGTTAAATGGAGAAATGTAGATGAACTTCTTAACATATTCTTTCAATAAAATATGATTTTACTAAATTTAGTTCATGAGATTGGTTTGAAGAACAAAAATCACCTTAATCCATATTTATTAGGTTTCTTGAAACAAGGATTGGATATCATAGTCACTAAGAAATATAAACTTAAGTTTGAACTCAACTCAAAATTTAGAGATAAGGTGGTTGTGGATGTGATATAGTTAAATGTGCATGGTGTCATCTTCTGAAGTCCTTATCTCTATATTCAAGATGCCATTTTTTTAGAAGAAAGAACCAATTTAAAGGTTATGTTTGAATTTGATATATTTTCATAATCTGGCCTTAAATAAATAAATTATTATTATAATTAATGTTATAAGAAAAATAAGGTGTCCATGTAGTGAAATTGTTAGGGTTGACAACTTATGATGCTACATTTAGCCCTCATTTTAGTGAGAGTATGATCTTACATTCATACTCACACTAAAGGAATAAATTTTTCCATCAAAATTTTGAAGAGACAAGATGATACCAAGTTGAGGGGTGTGCAATCCCCCAACTCAAGATCTTATCAATCCACAATGTTAAGATAAACATGAAGAATATATATTGCATGCAAGACAAGGAAAGATTCAAACATGCATAAAGCACTCAATGAACAATCAATGGAGTACACATAAAATAATACACAAAGCATACTTAAAGTAAACACGATGCATTCAAGGAATATATGAATCATACAAGGAATAAAATAATCAAACACGTTGAATACACGAAGAAAATACATAAAATACATAGAAAATATGTGAAATACTTGAGGCAAACACATGAAATACATGAAGCAAACAAAATACACCCATAAAGAACATATAACATGTACTTAGAACAACAAATTTTAGTACACAAAAACTAAATATTTGAGTCAACAAGGTAAAGAGACCTCAATATGTAAGGTTGTCTCAATTACCAAGCATCATCTATCGAATACACAACATACACATTTAAAATTCTAAATAAAAGTTCTCACGAGGATACATAGATCTACTAGCTAGCAAGTTATGTTATGCTAGGTTTCCATATAAAATTGATAAATGATATGTCCCATAGATTCTAGTTTACCAAGCGTGTATGTCAATAAGTCGAAGCTCGCAAGATTCCAATAAAAATGGATAGGGTGATATGCCCCCCTTAAAATGCAGGCATACTTGCTATGTTGATATTTTAAGGAAAAGAAGAGGGGAAGAGGGGATCCTCAAGAAGGATGCACACCTCCAAAACTTATTTATCCTTTCCCCCAAGTGTATAGGCAAGGACAACCGTGCTAGAGACTGTTGTGTTGCTATCATAGAAGAAATATGATTGCACATAAGATTGTACCACCATGAATGGAAATGAGCAAACACATGGAGCTAAAAATGACACATAATGAGGCGCAACACCATAGAATAGAGATATTATGATTTAGAGTGAATAGGTGCATCAACGCATGGATGAGTGATAATACCGCATTTGAGAAGTTGTATTTTATTGCTCAAGGCTTGACACTCATTGGTGGAATGACCAAGCACTCGATGATATGCACAAAAAGTTATTTTTATGACACTTCTTACATGTTGGAGGAAGAGTAATCAAGTGGAATTTCAGAAGCCTCTACAGAATATGCTCTTTCTCTGATAGAGGATAAGAAGTAGGAGACAATCCTTTCTTATGTGAAGAAAAATTTGCTTGCTTACCATATGAAGTTATAAATGTAGAAGATGATGGAGGATTAGATGTAGACGGTGGAAAAGGTTGGAAACTTAAATTCCTTTTAACAAAGTATGGTACAGACTTCACATTATCCTTAACTCCTTGTTCCAAGTTTTCCTTAAATCCAAATTTAGAAATAATTTTAAATCCAAACCCATATAACTTTTCTAACTTAGATGGAGGAGAAGTCTTGTTTAAATGATTATGAGAACAATTAATTATTTTGCAAAAATAAAAATACTTTTTAGGTGTTGAAATATTAGGATTAGATATTGCGAACACACAAGGGATGAAATCTAAAGAGCCCCCATCACAATCATGGGAGGATTTTTTTGGATTTTTTGACATAGAAGAAGATTAAAAAAAATGAAACAAAAGATTCTTTAGGTTTAGTTTGTGATATTTTGTCTCCTCCAACAAAGGAGGGTGTGAAATCTAATGAACCCCAATCGTCACCAAGACATGTATTTAAATATGAAGAAATATTTGAATCATTAGTTGTAGCTTGAGAAGAGGAATGACAAGATTGTCGTGATTCCACTAAAACAACCTTTGACTCTTTAGGCTTTGATGGTGAGATTTTATACTCCCTAATGAAAGTAGGTGTAAGATCTAATGATCCCCAATCATCACCCAAGAGTACATTCATAGTATCATTATCATTACAAGATGATGGTTTACATTTTGAAAATGTAATCAAAGCTCTAAGAGATTTGGAAATTTTATGCTCGGCTTGAGCATATAAATAACTTTCTACATCTACTTTAACCATATATATCTTGTTATTATATTCATATTTCATTAGATGATGATGAGTAGACGTGACTCCCTTCATGGCATGAATCCACAATCTACCAAGAAGAAGATTATATGAGAGATAATTTGGCATGACATGGATAAGGGTATGTAAAACCGTAGGCCCTGCATTAATAGGTAATGTTATTGTTCCCAAATAGTTTCCTATCAACATTGTCGAAGCCACAAATAGAAAGTGATTCAGGCATAATGAGAGATTCATCCACACTAAGCCTATGCAAAAGATCCATGCTACAAACATTAAGAATTGATCCATTGTTAATGAGAGTACATCTAACCCTAGTTTCGGTAATGATGACAAATATCATTAGAGCATCATGTTTCTTTTGAATTTAAGGAGGAGGTAATTCATGTTGAGGGAATGTGATCCAAGGTTTTTGTCTTCATGTTATCTAACAAGGCTACTACATCATTTAATCTAACAAAATGTGGTACCACAATATTTTTCAAAGACTCTTGGAGCATACCATGGTAGGTAGGTGAAGTTTGAATTAAGTCCCAAAGAGAGATCTTTGCCAGAGTATTATGAAGTTGCTCTACAAGATCATACTCTTTATCACTATGTTGAGGGAGATAAGGTGTGGGGACAAGAAATGGTTGAGGAAATGGAATGGAGGTTTTTTTTTGCTTTGGTTTTTTGTTATTTCAAGTGTTATATGTGTCATAAAATTCATGATGATGTGGTTTTCGTGACACATTTTAGTGCATATAGTTGTTTTGAGTGAGTTACTTTACAAAATTTAGGATAGGACCAAGAGATTTAGACTGGTTTGAAGGAGGTCCAATAATGAGAGAAGAAATAGTTTTACATTTAGGAACTTGGGAAGGAGGATAAAGGATAAGCTTTGGCTTAGGACATCTCTTGGAGGGGTGAAGGGAAACATCTTTGAGAAGATATTGTAAAGTCTAAGCATAGAACATTGTTTGGTTTTTATCCCCAAGGGATAACCAAGTAGCTTGGAGAATATTTTGATCACTCTTGATGAGAGAAACAATATTTTTATGAAAATACAATGAATTAGGTGAATTAGGGCTAAAATAGCAATGCATGGTAGAATCTAGAAGCTTCGGAATAGACTACCAAAAACCAAGCTCAGATCTGAGCAAAGACTACAAAGCAAGGTCTGGCACAAAAAAAATGAGATGAAATTGGTTGGACAAGGGAATGGGCGCCCTAGTCCAGAAGTGTTTTTTTTTTCAAATTCTATATAGGAAGAGTAGAATTTGTAGTTTTTTTTCTGTGACAATCTAAGTCCGAAGTCTATTAGAGCTCAGGAAATTAGTATGCCCTAAATTGATGATTAAAGGCACATGACAGAATGAATTAGGGATTTTAAACATTCAAAGGAGTTGATGGATAAAATCAGCTGCATAAATGAGTGCCCCCAAGAGGTAGAGTATTCTAATAAAACTAATATGCTAATGAAAATGTGACAAAATGTGTTTAATTTTAAGTTTTTGCAAGGAATAAAATGCTCTCAATGCTCTATTTATCCAAAGTAAACATGTAACATTTGTAAATTGAAATTAATTTACTCAGACCTAAACCATAAAGAAGCAAAATCATATCTAAAATAATGCAATTAAAGACAAATATTTTTCAATTTTTATCTAAATTGAATTCACAAAGGTGCTTAATGTGTATTGAACAAAGAATGAAAATGCTTAATTTTGACAATGAAACAAGTGCAAGTCAATAACAATAAATTGAAATAAACTAGGTTTTTATCAAAGCTATGAAAATCAAAAGATTACAAGTGTAATTTAAATGTCAAGTTCACCAAAATGTAAAGTGGAAAAGTGATCCTAGACCTTACAAGTAGATTAACTAGGATAAATTATTTTTCTTTGGCTCCACATGTGAGCACAAACCAACTAGGGTTTGATGATTGGCTAGCTGCCTCAAGGGAGATCCATTCTCCTAGGGTTTGGTCCGTTTGAGTTACAAAGAGGAGAAATTTGATGTGTTTTTTAACAAGCCTAATGGACGAAAATAGAAACTAACAAAACAATTATATATCTGAAAAATAGTGATAGAGAGGAACCTATGAATGAATATTGGGCTTAAATTTGAGGGTCAAGGGTGGTGGCATCCTTGACCAAAGATGCTAATTTTCAGGGTCTACAAACTTCAGATGGCAGGTTATAGTTTACTCTATGTTTCTTGTGATCAGTTGCTAACGAAACTTTTGGATCTAGCCTGCACACATGAAAAGAGTGGGAAAGGTTGTGTTATATATGGGATTGCCTAATTCAAACCCCATTTTGGTGTTTCCACCTCCACGAATGGAAAATTATGATGATTAAGAGGGCTTACCCTAGGTCAGGTAGAGGCCAAACGAATAATAATTGACTAAAACAATAAATGATAAATGGTAATATTGCCTTGGTATGAAATCTCTATCAAAGTGATGTCCACATCATGAGTTTCCACCAAAGGTTTTTTTGTGGTTTGAAGACCTGAAAATAGGTTAATTCATAAAACACAATAGATTGTTGTAGCTAGTATATAGAGGATAACTCAATACATCTTCACAATAAATTCATCATCATAGCTTGTTCATAATGCCCTCTTCTCTTTCTAATGTTCAATTGAGAAGAAAACTTGTTTATATGCATCCCAATTGATATTTCTGATTATAGGCCAACCTAGGATCTTTTTAATTCTCCAAGGATCAATACCAAAGCATTGAATTTGAAATAGTTCATCTTTATGTTCAAGGTGTATTTTTCCCAAATTTAGCAAGATGTCTAGAAATTTAATATGTTTTCATAATCTAGCCCTGAAATGAATAAATTATTATTATAATTAATGTTATAAGCAATATAGGGTGTCCATATAGTGTGAAATTGTCAAGGTCAACACTTATGACACTACAATTAGATATGAATAAGAATAATAAAATAATTGGTGCAATAGATATAAAACTATCACACATCATGATTTTATTGAATGTGTACTTAGAAGGAAATCCATTTAATAGATGTGTAGGTATCAAATTTAAGTCGTTCCTCAATTACTCAAATTTTGACTCCTTTTCAAGATTTATTTTTGGTAGATCTAACATATTCCCCTATAGATAATGTAATATTTCTTCTACCAAAATTCACCTTAACAACCTAACATTGTCTAGCATACTAACATTTGGTGAAATTTCCATTATTATATTGGTTTGCACAAACAAGGAACATTATGTGTGGGCTTAATTGGTTTGCACTAAAAGCTTATATGAATAAAATTATAAGTATTAAGAATAAGGTCATGTAAAATGTTACACATGGGGTTGTAGTGTTGTACAAAGGCACTACACAAGATTAGATGCATAATAGAAAGGATTCTACCAAAGCCAAAATTATTTCACAAGGAAATAAATTATCTTGTAGGCAAGAATAGTGTCAAATTTATAAAAAAATAATAAATGCAAATACGTACATACACATAAAAGGATTATATACGAGAAAAATATAATGCAAAATAAAGGCATGTGTGTATTACTCATTTTAGTGTCTCAAATTGCACCCTGTGCCAATTTCACACTTATGCATTGTGCCTAGTGCATTTATGATAAAATCCATGATTGGCATTTTATGATTTCGATCTCATGGATGGAAATGATGAAGTTTTAGCAATCTATGATTTGAATTTTAGAAGAATTTGGCTAGATGGGAGTGTGGCGCACAAATGTCCCGATAAAATATGAGTTTCAAAAGGGAATATCCTACACAGTTTATTTGTGACGCATGTCCCAACGCCCAAATATGATTGTAATAGATATTCCCACCTAGTTCAAGAACAAAACTTAATTTTATTCCTCAATTTTAGAGGTTGCTTGCAAATTTTTCACTCTCTACTCTCTATCTCTCTCTCTTAACAAAACTCTATCAAAATACTTTAACATCCTAAAAATTTGCAATACAAAACACTCATCTTTCTTATGATCTTTTCACATCTATCATCTTGAAAGATGGGCCACAACTATTGGTAATGCCCTCTTGCTTATCATCCAAACAATATCATCTATTGTTATGTTTATATGATCTCATCTAATATATTTTTATCGTGATAGGGGTTCTCCCTCATAGCAGGGTTTGTTTCTATCGCATGTCTATTTTAATTTTTATGTCTTCTGATCTTGTCTAGCTATCCATGGAGGTGGAAACACCAAAGCAAGGTTTTGACTAACGAAAACCCCTATAGAGCCCCAACAATTTTCTTTGTCTCCATGTGTGTAGGTGACGTACAGGCGCGACAAGCAAAGGACTTCATTTTGGAAATTTATGGGCTATGTTCATACAAAATATAGTATGATGTACATAAATCCTCATGGAATTTTTTCATTCAAGGTTGAGACTTCATCTGACTGGTATCATATTTAATGTATTTAGTGCTTTCCATTTCTATAAACTCAACATTTTTATCCCTACGTATTTGTAAGTTATTTGAAATTTTTAGTTACATCTATTATTAAGCATAGCTTAGAATTTATTTTTAAATAATTTTATTTCTAGGTCACTTGATCCATGTCAGTTGAGGTAGCTGAGAGTTATTTCCTCCTTAAGACCATGTTGTCTTGAAGGTAGAAAATCCCCTCTACATTTTGGTGAATCTAACGTGAATGCCTCATGTCGGATCTTTTTGTTCAACATTTTAATGCATTTGAAAATGTCTTCTCAGAGAAAGATTTTGATATGCTAGAGATACCCTGGATGATTTCCTAGAGGCATCTCCTTCTATTCGAAAACCTGTTATACAAACTCCACCCTTAGAATCTCCTTCCTTGTAGGATGAGAAGTTTGTAAATGTAATTATAGTCTCTACTACTCTTGAAAGGCCTAAGAGACCAATAATTTATGTGACTCTGGGTAGTCCTTCTTCGAAGGGAGTGCATTCTATTTGTGGTGTTTCATTTAATAATGATTCTCTAGATCTCTATACAAGGTATACATAATATAAAGCTTCTTCTTAGAATGCAGTATATCATACTTATAATACTAGAAGGAATAAACAAAATTTTGATCAACCTACTTCCTTACCACCTTCTCAACCAGATTTTCCTAAAGCACCTAAACCTTTAGTCAATCAAAAAAGTGAGTATGATCTCATCAAGAAACTTTGTATTACTCTCGCTAAGATCTCACTTTGGTATTTGCTTCAGACTACCTCGATTTATTAAGGTATGCTTCAGGAAGCTCTTCAAAAGATTAGCTTACCCTCTTATGCTAGGGAAATGGATGTGAATACATTGATAGATCATATTTGAGTGGATTCATCGAATATTATGTTCTATCCACACAGACTCCCACCTCTAAAATTGCAAAATCAAGCAGATTTGTTGATGATAATTGTTTATGTTAATAACATTGATATTAGGTGAACTCTAATTGATACCAGTCTGGCACTCAATGTTTGTATTTTTGATCTATTTCCTAATGTCAAAGTTGATTCAAGTTCTCTTAATGTGTCTTCTTTATTTATTCATGGTTCTGATAACACTTGTCGACAAGCTTTATGCACTGTTATTTTTCCATTAAAAATAGGACCAACCACCATTCTTACCCTGGTGTATGTTATGCTAGGACCTTTACCATATAATATTCTCTTGGGTATACCTTGGATTCATGCTTTAGGAGAGGTCACTTCTACATTTCATGATTTTGTAAGTTTTTTGTTAACAATCAAGTAGTTATGATTAAGGTTGACCCTGATGCTATGCACTTATTTCAAATGGTAGTAGTTGGTTATGCTTCAGGTACACCTACCTTTTGGAATTGCATTCTATCATTATCTTCTAATGTGTCAACATCTACTCCTATAGTATCACTTGCAAAATATACCCTTGAGAAGAATGTCCCTAAAGAAGAAACTCCTAAGTCTACTCTTTCTACTTCTCCTAAACCAAATGCATGTTTAGGTGACAATTGGGGATCTTTGGACTTCACTTAATCTTACATCGAGGAATACAAAGAAAATCCAATCCCACTTAAATATTCCAAAAATATCATTCACCTCCACTAAAAAGGATGATTATGCCTTTGTAAAGCAATGTGATACTTATAATATTGATTATGCCCTTTATACTAATCTTCCTACTTCTCAAGATTTACAATCGTGTTATGGGCTAGGATTTAATATTCTTTCTAAATTCATTTATGGAGGTAAAGTTTGTGGACGTGATGAAAAATCTATTAAAGTCCCTTTAGAAGCTAATCCACATGGCTCTAAGATTGGACTCAGATAATGCCCCATAATGTCTAAGGCAAAACCATGGTTGAATGTCAACATAATTTTGTCGAGCTTCTTTCTCTTACACTTGTTCATTCAGAACATATTGAAAGCAAAGTAAACTCGAATGAATTTCTTCTTGATGTTTTCTCTTTGGAGGAAGCTCTAGAAGAATTCTTGGGTGTTTATTCCAATCTTCCTTCTTATCACCATAAGCATTGATTCCCATATTGCTTGAATAGTCAATTATACTTTAGAGAGTCCATTATGAGTGTTGATGAGAAAGATTCTTTATCTTATGATGATGAGAACATGTTTATGCCATATCCTGAACATCATAGTACTCTCCTTAAGGGAGACACTTTTGATGTCCTCGTGGATTCAAAGTCTTTTAAAAAGGTGATTAAGATTTGAAATGACTTTCTTCAGAAGAATATAAATCATATTCTAATCTCCTACATCATTATTCTGATATCTTTGCTTGTTCATATGAGGATATGCCTAGTATTGATGAATCTATTGTAGATCATAATAACGTTCTATATCCTAATGCCAAGCCCATCAAGAAAAAGATTCATAAAATGAATCCTAATGTTTCCTTGTTAGTCAAGATTGAGATAAAAAAGCTTCTAAAAATTGGTTTTATCCATCCCATTGACTACTCACCTTAGATATCAAGTGTCATTACTGTTAGTAAACATGATGGTCATATTCATGTTTGCATTGACTTTCATAATCTTAATAAGGCTTCTCTTAGAGATGATTTTCCATTACCAAATATTGATATGATTTTTGATTTGACTGCAGGACATTCATTACTTTCCTTTATGCATGGCTTCTCAAGATACAATCATATCCTTATTAATCTAGAGTATTAGTACAAGATGAATTTTACAACCCTTTATAGTACCTTCTGCTATGTAGTCATGCCATTTGAGTTGAAAAATGATGGAGCAACCTATCAACATGTGATGACTCTGCTATTTCAAGATTTCATTCATAAGCTCTTAGAAGATTGCATTGATGACATTTTGGCTAAGTTCATAACTCATCAAGATCACATTAAGAATATTCATCTTATCTTTGAAAGGATTTGACTCTATAAGATGATATTAAATCCTCTTAAGTTTGTCTTCGACATAGATACCAATAAAATATTGGGGTTTATTGTCTCTCATCATAGAATCAAATTCGATACAAACAAGATCGATGCAATCGTTAACATGCCTCCACCTAAGAACATATCTCAACTTCATAGTTTGTAAGGTAGTATTCAAGCAATTCATATATTCATATCTCAATTGGCTGACCATACCCTTCCATTCACACATTTATTAAAGAAGTATGCTTTTGATGGGATGATGAGTGTCAAAAGGATTTTGAGTCTACAAAATATACTTGGATAATCCTCCCATGCTAATTTTGGCTATGCATGATAGAGCCTTTCTACTGTATATTTCAGCTCCACCTCATTCTTTAGCAACTTTACTAGCTCGGCATGAAGATGATGGCAAATAAAGGGTGGTCTATTATATTAATCATATTCTAGTTGATTATGAAACTCACTACTCTGTGATGGAAAAGTAATATTGTGCTCTCTCATCTTTGCAATGCAAAAGATAAGGCACTAACTTCTCTATGTAGAGATTCATGTAATAGTTAATAGTGATCTTCTTAAGCACTTTTTTTCTAGAATTGATCTTTATGGAAGGCTAGAAAAATGGGTGATGTTGTTTTTTGGGTTTGACCTTAAGTTCATCACTCAGAAAGAAATTAAAGGTTAAATTATCACTAATCAACTAGCAGATGCTCCCTCACCTAATGCCTTCCCTAATTTATACTTGTTCTTGGATGAAAATATGTTTACTTTGAATCATGATCCTATATGGGAAACATATTTTGATGGATTGAGATGTCAAAATAGCTCTAGAGCAAGTGTTGTTCTAATTTCACCTAAGGGAAAGCTAATTCCTCTTTCCTTTCAATTAGAGTTCCATTGTACAAATAATATCGTTGAGTATGAATCCCTCATTGTTGGTTTGCGTGTCATGATAGCCTCTAAAATTAAAAATATATGTATTCATGGTGACTCTAAATTAATTGTAAATTAGATCACATGAATGTATCGATCCAAGTAGTGTAATCTATCTTAGTATTGATATTTGTCTTTATCTTTACTTATTAACTTCATTTTCTATACAATTGGCAATGTTCCTAGGAGATGAAACCATCGTGTGGATGTAATGGAAAGTGTCGCTTCCCTTGTATACCCTAACTATAGTGTAGATGAGTATCATTTTGTGGTCCAAATTATCTAATCTCCCGATATCTCAAATAAACCTAAACTTGATAGTCTTATGTGTGCGCATATAGAATTGGGAGAATGGTATTCACATATCTATAACTATCTAAAAATTGGAAACTTTCCCAATGACACAAGTAAGAATACTCATGTCTAAATATAAAAGCTTTCAGCTCGTTATATCATCCTATCTAACATTCTTTATCACAGATCTCATAATGGTCTTCTTCTTTGATGTCTCACTAAGGCAAAGATACCCCTTGCCCTTCAATAAGCACATTCATGCTCTAGGGGTGGACAATTTGGTGGTAAATCCTTAGTGCATAAACTGATACACATGAGATACTATTGGAAAACTATGGAGCAAGCCTCATTTGCCTTTGTCAAGAAATGTCCTCAATGTCAACAACATAACAATCTTATTCGAGCTCTTGCATAGGAACTTCATACTCAAACTTTTCCTTAGCCTTTTCAAACATGGGGTTTGGATAATCATTGGAAATATATATCCCCCTTCTTCTAAGAGACACACTTTCATCATAATAACAACAAATTACTTCACAAAGTGGGTTGAATCTATTCCACTTCCATCTACTAACATTGAAACAATCTACAACTTTCTTCTAAACAACATAATTTATCGCTTTAGATTGCCTTTTACCCTTGTTTGCTAATGACACACCATTAAATAACAAGGAGATAAAAAAATTATTGGAGAAATTTCATCTTCAACATTGATTCTCTACACCTTGTTATCCTCAATCCAATGGCCAAGTTGAAGAATCAAATAAGATCATTGAGCAGATTTTGTGTAAGATAGTTAATAAGCATGGTAAAGATTGGAATACTCAATTGGCTTATGCATTATGGGCCTACCACACAAATTTTCATACAACTATTGGTATTAATTCATACAATCATGTGTATGTTGCCAATGTTATTATGCTCTTAGAGCTGGAAATTTAGTCTTTACAAGTTTCCCTTAGAGGGTTGATTGAGATGACACTTACCATGTCAAACATTTAAACCAAATTGGGTTGCCCAATGAGCCTCGATTAAAGAACCTTGATCACCTTCAGGATTATCAAAGCATTACAATCAAAATTTTCTTTCTCACACTTTCAACATTGGTGATCTCATTCTTTATGAGAACTAGAGAAACATAAATGCATCACCCAACCAAAAGAGGAAATTCAGTCCTAATTAGTTAGGTCCATATGTAATCATATTTGTTTATGGTTTTGGTGCTTATGTACTTTCTTACATGGATGGTATACCATTGAAATATCCATTCAACGCCATGCACTTGCGTCAATACTATGCATAGAATTCCTCTATGTCATGTGCATGGCACTAGACTCTTTCTAGAGTCGAAGTATGTTTTGTTATGCAATTTCTTCATCAACACATGGCTTGTTCATTTTGTTATGATGTATACATGTATGGTTAATTTCTTTAAATAGGAATTAAGAGTATGCGTATTTTGAATTTTACGCATTGTTAGTCAATTTCTTTCATAATATTAATTTATCTTATTAGCATATTTTTTTTTATATATATGCAATGTCTTTATTAATTAACATGTTTCATTTATTTCATTTCCATGTGCATCTAAATCATCATAGAATTTGATTAAACATATGTTTCACATGTGTTAAATCATGATAACATCCAATCTAATCATAAATCAACATGCACCAATAATATTATACATGAAATCAAAAGCATATGTTAGAATGCAAATCATAGTCGAATCATAATCTCATATATATATATATGTATAAACATCTCAATATACATGTGTCACCATCACTACAACAAAATGTGAGGTTTTTATACATGTATATGACTATATACATCATAAATAGTATACATAATGAATATCTATATCAAAAATGTCTATACAATATATCTAATCTATCCTCCTCAAGCATGAGTCTCGGAGCCCTCTGGCATTGGTCAATCTAGATCTAGGCATGGAGGCCAATGGACTGACATGTGAGACTAAGATCGAAAAACTGATCTTGAGACTGATTTGTGTAGTCCTCTCTACTCTCTTATCAGCTCTGCAATCTACTCTCTCTAGGTCGCAATCTGCTCTCGTAGGGTGTCCTCTCTCTACCTTGCAGCTATGACATCATCCATTGGTTGTCACACATAAGGATGGTCAAGGTCTATGGGGGCACTCATCCATGTAGCCTCAACCTCCCTCTTGATCTCATCAGCCTCACTCTAAAGGGCATCACGTGCCTACTTTGAAATATTTACCCTCATCATGGCTTAGTCTCACTCAGTGATGATGGTGTGAAGCTCCACCACCCCTAGTCCCTCTAGCTCATCACAGTGATAAGATTTGACTCCCTCTACACTAGATCCACACAAGTATCCTCATAGGTTGTCTTGAGTCATGCTACATGATTAAACAGTTGGATGTGACTCTCGATTGTCTATTATAGCCAGTAAGCATACAAGATAGGACCTCATGTTTGCATTGCTAATGTGATCTCTACTAGTGCTTAGTTAAAGAAGCTAAGCCACTCTCATGTAAAAAATGCAAACATAGAGAAGAGGAAATGTATCAATACCACATCATGATATTCATAATATAATCATAAAAATGAAATCATATATAATCATCTCTATATATATCAAAATATAACTCATACCTGGGTCACCAAATCAACTAGTGTGGACCCTCTCCTTGAGGTCCCTAGTGTCCCTATCACTATAATTGAAAGTACCCTGATCTATGCTACCTATGGTGGAATGGTCATTGGAGGACTCCTAGTATGGGCACATACTGGTAGAAGTGTTGAAATGATGAGGACAACTGCTAGGGAAGACCTCCTTTGTTGTCTCCTAGGCCTCTCTATTGTTGCCTCCTCTACCCCTAATACTACCTCCTATTATCCCTCCTCTCCATCAAATCCCTATACACCTGGGTCTCCTTTGGTGGCATCCTTGAGGAAGATGGGAGTTGGGACCATTGTCTCCCACCATCGACCAAATTCATTTGTCACCCCTACATTGTCCAGTGGGGGTGGGTCATCATCATCACTGCTCCTTGCCTCTCTCAATGTGAAATCCTTGATAATTGATTGGGGTAGGTCCCCAGGTCTAATAGGGTTCCTAAAATATTGAGTTTATATGGGCACAACACAAGAAATTGTTTGCACCTGCCCAAACTAGCACATGACCCATCACCAATAATATGGTATGATAATGTGATCACGTCGACCAGTTCAGAACTGGTCATGCCACATGCATGGAAATTGAGTCCTATAAGTGGTCCATCTGTCCATCCACTGATAAGGTTTCCATATGACATCATCAACCCTAATCTGATCCACAATCTACCTCCAAAATAGTAAGTCTTTGAACCTCCACTACCACACCAATGGGTATGCATGGGCTTGAGGAAGATCACTTGTAATCCACTAGGGAAAATTGGTTGGTGAAGTACAAGTGATGTTCTTGAAGGCCCGCACCAAATGGAACATGCATGTTGTAAGGCTATGGTAATCATGGTGCATATATCGCCCATGGCTATGATATAAGTGGGCTAACATACTCTAATCTCAAGTGAATACAATACTACGCTCCTTCATATCTTTGATATAACAAACAAGGCCCGCATGCAGGTGGGAGCCTCATCTATCAATGATGACTCAAAGTGCCTCTATAGTAATCATAATGTGATGTACAAGAGATACTATGACTTTCCCTTGCTCCAGCCACCTAAGGTATATGTGCCCAATAGTGTCTATAGGGACAACTCAGCGAATATAGTAGAGTTAGTTCAGCGAATATAGTAGAGTTAGTTGTCTCGGATATCCTGAGCTGTCTATGGCTCATTGAGAGATATCCTCTCCCCTTGGTTGGGGAGTCGTATAATATGGTAGACATCCATCAATGTCACGATCATATCCCCTATAGGGAGATGAAACAAAATCCTATTGGTGTCCCATCTCTCCATGAATGCCATGAACATCACAAGATGAAATCTCATCTTTGTCATCTCATAGACCCACCAGAATCCAACCCATCAAAGCAAACTATGATCGTGTGTTGTAATGCCCACTATGCAGCTATGTAGGAGTGATAAGATCAATATGCCAATTTCTCATGTACCTCTAGTAAGCTCTACAAAAACATGACTTTGTCATGCAAAATTCTACATCTTCTCTATCTACATCTATTATAAACATGTTCTAATTCAAATTCTCAACATAAATTTTTACTTTTCACTTCAAGGATGCTAACGTGCCCTCCTAGATGACAATGCATCAAGAGGACGCTAGCGTGGAACCAATCCTATGATGAATGCGTGGGGTCTCGGATGCCATCACGGGTTTGAGATGTGGACATGTAATTTGGATGCCTACGTTGCTAGATTTTTTCCTACTACAATTAAATGCATTAAAAAAATATGAATCTAAAAATTTCTAGCCTACCTTGTCTAGGGTCTCATCAATCTCTATGGCGGTCAGAAGCTCCTCTATGCATGGTGGTCAAAAATATCATTTGCGAGGAATTTTATCTCAAACTTTATAGAAATAAACATGAAAATCCTCATTATGAATAGTAAAAATGACCCTTTTGGGGCCCACTTTGTAAGTATATAGTCAAATTTTCACCCATTTTTGAAAAATTTTGTGGCTATTTTGATTTGAATACCTTCTTGTTTTTACCCTCCTGGTTGGTCGCAAAAACATGAGGGGGAATATATTCACACCATTATTAGTTTTTTCTTCAAACTCACTGGCATCTTCTTAAGAATTATTCTCGTTGAAGTAGCTTCTTTTATTTTCAGAACCAACATATTTTTTATTTTGCATCACCCATATTGTCACATCAAACATTTTATATTTTCATCGAGCATTGAGGGTATCGTTCGCATTCCCCTAGTTAATATCTATGGCCTCTATAGTATCCTTTTTAAGGTAATGAATGCACTTATTGTATTTAATGTTTTACATATTTTTAGCTACTTTAGTGTAGCTAATTCATTTAAGTGATCAACTCACTAAAGTGGGAGCAAAATGTAGTGTCACAAATTGTACCCTGTGCTAATTTCACACGTACACATTGCACACGATGTGTTTATGATAAAATTTATGATCAATATTTTACAATTTTGATCTCATGGATGGAAATGATGAAGCATTAGCAACCTATGATTTGAATTTAGGAAGAATTTGGTTAGACAGGAGAACAACACACAAACATCTGTGTGGCATATCAATGTATCGATAAAATCCTAGATTCAAATGGGAATATCATGTGCATTTTATTCATGACACGTGTCCTATCACTCAAATATGACTGTAACGGCTATTCCCACCCAATTCAAGAATAAAACTTACTTTTCTTCCTCATTTTCAAATGTTGCTTGCAAAATTTTCACTCTTTGCTCTCTATCTCTCTTAGTAAAACTCTATCAAAATACTTTCACATCTTGGAAATTTACAACAACAAAGAATCCTCTTGCTTATGATCTTGTCATGTCTATTTTCTTGAAAGAGGGGCCATAGTTTTTGGTAACTCTCTCTTGCTTATCATCCAAACAATCTCGTCTATTATTATGTTTATATGATCTCATCTATTGTTATGTTTATATGATCTCCTCTAGTGTCTTTTTATCATGATAGGGATTCTCCTCCATAACGGGGTTTGTTCTATCACATGTTTATTAGTTCATAGGATTTTATTGTGGAATTTCCAGTCCACAATAAGTCGGAATACTTGTCTCATGCCTCAAAATAGGTTTCATGCCATCAGTAAACAAGTTTCATGCCATCAGGAAACAAGTTTTCATGCCATCGATAAACAGGTTTCATGCCATGGCGTCATGTTTGAAACATATAATATTTTAATGAGGAAAGCTATTGCAGATCTGAATGCATTAATGTTCGCCTAAATCTATACAAGAGATAAGGGCGGTGATTCTTATTGTTTTGATAAATCTATGTTTTATACAGTGTGAAGATTAGTGGCTCCTAAGCCTATTGTTGTGAAGAAGTTTTTTACTATGTTTTGGGGCATCTGAAATCCCCCTTTTACTCATATGATGACACCGCAAATATAAAGGGAGATTTTAAGGTTTCGTTTGGTTTATTTTAGTGTTTTCCTTCTTTATTTGTGACACGGGAGCTGAATTGAAATGGGTTGTAGAGACGGATGACTTTGCACTTCTTAGGAACAAAATGAGTCGTGTGTATTCCACTAATCGTGAGTAGATGAGATTCAATGATAGGGTAAGTGATGGTTTCCCTTGATGGTTCCAGATCATCGCCAACATTCTTTCTTGTAGCATTCAAGTCCATTGTTAATAGATTTGACTTGTAGCATGCTCACTGAAATATGTGTTACAGGAAATCTATTTCTACTTTAATAATTCTTTAAATGATGTGGCAAGGGCTAAGGCACATGCTTGTATTAGAAAAGGTAGGGTTTGAGGAGTTTTATATATCAAGTCCCAGTTTGAATTCCAAAATGTAAGACAAGCATTGCTATATTTGCACAGGCTCTGCAAACATGCTTCAACTAGTTGTTTTGAGTCTTGGTGAGGAGTGGAGAGTTGCAAAAATGTTTTAAAACCCAAATATTTGATGTAAGATGATAGTATTCATGTCCAACCAGTTGTTTTGAGTCCTGGTGAGAAGTGGATACCTGCACAATGCTTCAAACCCCACATATATGATGTAAGATGGTAGGATTCATTTTTGTAACAAGATTGTACATAATCCACTACTTGTTGAATATGGAAATGAAGCATTTATAAGATTCCTTATTGAAATGAATGACCAACAAAAAAGGGTTCAAAATTTAACTTTATAACAACTCCTTTATTAAGTTGCAAGTAATTTAGTCCCTTTAACCTTTCTAGGTTTTCCCATAGTATATTAGGAGTTGTCCTCTCATAAATCAATCACGTTATCAACAAAATGCATGTGAAAGAAAAATAGAAACATATTGTACCCCAGGTTTACGTGCTACAATGGGTCCCAATTCAACAATTGTGTACAGTGTTGGATGGGCTTGTGCAGATGAATTTCGCCTAATTTTGTTCAGCAATTGGAATATAAAAGCTAGGAATTGACTCAAACCAAACATTTATATGACATAATAATATTGGTATTTTTGTCCTTATATCTCCAAATTTGAGAGGGTTTGGTAGAGAGATGTGGCACTTTCATATTACTATCCATTCATTCATTTTATCGACAAAAGAATTTGAGATTTAGTGTTAGAAGCAAGTAAAGAGAATAATATTGAGTGTTCTTAAGTTCTAGCGATGCCTTAGTTGTCCTCCATAACAACACTAGGGAGACTTATTTAAAGTGAAGTTGCTACCTAGCCCAAATTATATATTTTTTGATATATTCGTCCACAAATATAAATTTGTTTCAAACTGCTAATGTAGTGTGTTAAAAATGAGTGTAACGGCCAGAATGACCACATCCTTGAGGTTTATGGAAGAGAATAAAAAACACGCTTTGTAAATTTTCCCTACAAATTCAGTCTATTTTTTCTCATT
This sequence comes from Sequoiadendron giganteum, assembly GCA_007115665.2. NCBI lineage: Eukaryota > Viridiplantae > Streptophyta > Pinopsida > Cupressales > Cupressaceae > Sequoiadendron > Sequoiadendron giganteum. The sequence continues at coordinate 503,649,465 of CM021109.1, read as the reverse complement.
GGCATCATCATAGCATGACACAATTTGTGTAGAATCTTGAGGTAACTCACTTGCCATGGTCTCCATGCATTTTATTTTGGAATATGCATGTGGTCATTATTATTTATTTGTTCTATTTTTTTTTTCATTTTAAAATAATTTAGTTGTTATGTGTTACATGAAAGCATGGTTCATCATAAAGTGTTTTTGTATCGAAAAAACAATTATCACGCATTTTAAGTATTTTTTACCTCATGCGTGAAAAAAAACTTCAACTCGCAACTAATATTTTTTGATAAGTAGGAGGTATTTTCCATAGCGTGTCAAATTATGATATTGCTATCAAGATTCAACTGTGTAGTTATTTATTCAAACTCATTAACCCATGTTCATGAGTAGTGGTTCACAAGAACTCGTCTCTCATGATAATGAATGGTCCACTTAGCACTCATTGCAACTAGGTGATGCTCATAGAGGTGAAGCACTGAACCATCCTAGGAGGTCACCCATCCCAGTACTGCTCCAGCTCAAGCACGCCTAACCATAGATTTTTCCCCAAGGTTAAGCCCACTTAGCTTGCAACCCCATTTGCAAAACCTTTAGCAAGTGTTGTGCGTTATCATTCATTAGAGGACCCCTTTAGCTCATCAATTGATAAGGAGGCATTTTCCATAGCATGTCAAATTATGATATTACTATCAAGATTCAATTGTGTAGTTTTTGACTCAAACTCATTGACCCATTTTCCATGAGTAGTGGTTCACAAGAACCCATATCTCATGATAATGAATGGTCCACTTAGCACTTATTGCATCTAGGTTATGCTCACAGAGGTGAAGCACTAGGCCATCTTAGGAGGTCACCCATTCTAGTACTGCTCCAGCTCAAGTGTGCTTAACCATGGAGTTTTCCCCAAGGTTAAGCCCACTTAGCTTGCAACCCCATTTGCAAAACCTTCAGCAAGTGTTGTGCCTTATGAACCATTCATTATAGAGCCCCTTTAGCTCATAAATTGATAAGTAGGAGGCATTTTCCATAGTGTGTCAAATTATGATATTGCTATCAAGATTCAACCATGTAGTTTTTGAGTCAAACTCATTGACCCATGTTTCATGAGTAGCGGTTCACAAGAACCCATCTCTCATGATAATGAATGGTCCACTTAGCACTCATTGCATCTAGGTGATGCTCACAGAGGTGAAACATTGGGTTGTCCTGGGAGGTAACCCATCCCAGTACTGCTTTAGCTCAAGCATGCCTAGCCACAGAGTTTTCCCCAAGGTTAAGCCCACTTAGCTTGATTTCAATATGAATTTGTGCCCTAGTTAGAAATCATTTGATTTGTTTGAATTAAGTCAAGTTCATCTTCTAAATATCTTAATTTCTTTATTTTTGGCTAGATTAGAGCTTCTTGATCCTTGTCTTATGGAATAAAATCCAATATATGAAAATCCTAGTTTACTTATATTGCACAAAGATATTCATATTTTTTTAATTTGTTAGTTACTAAGTCATAAAATAGGTTTATTTTGGGTTTGCAAGGAATTTAACGCCTCACTAGAGGGGTGGTAAGTATTTGAACCTCGCTTTAATGGAAAATTTAGAGCTTATGTTTTCATGTGATTTCTTACTTTTAATATTTAAAAATCTCTAATTATTTTGGGTATTCAAGTTCAAGATACTTTGGGGATACGATTATTTGAATAAGTTAACTTGGTAACTAATAAGAGACATCCTTAGATATATATTTTGTATATTTTTATTTATACTTTTTTGGACTTGAGGTGTTGGTATTCCATCTAATTGGACAATTGGTAAGAGATATATTTGAATCCCAATTCTTGAATTGTGTGGAAAGTTAAATTCCTTATTTTTAAAAAAAAATAGAGTGTTTGAATAGGATTAGGTCACGTTTGGTAAGAGGTAGATCCAAAATTTGATCCCTAGTCATGTTTTTATTTGAAAGCCCATTATTTTTTGTTTGTGTGAAAAGTGTTATTTACTAGCCAATTACTTCTTATATCATGTTCATACATAATTAGTTATATTCACTTTTAGGAAATTTAGATTTTGTGTCTCAATTCATAATATTAGGACATTTTTCGTAATCTTATGGTGTCCTGAAGTTTTGTGCATGTTATTTAGTATTTATAGTACTATTATACCTTAAGTAGACATGCTTTATTAGTTAAAAAATCTTTTGGAATTGTGTTTAAATAATTAAATATCTCTTAAATAGATTATTTATTTTGGATAATTACTCTCTAAACCTTATCTTTATCTTCTACCTTATCTATATAAGAGAATAGACCTAGTGTTTAAGATCATTCACTACGGATGACAATGTCTCACTGAATTTCAATGCTTTTTCGTTTGTTGATGCTAGTAAGTTATAGATGAATAGTGTTTTTATTTTCTAATGTCATTTGGTCATTGTTGATATCAGTAGCTCATTTTCAAATTTTGTCGCCCCTGCATAGTTGGAGTTTTTATTTTTGCAATCCAACTTCAACCACCCTTTTCTTGCTTGTATGATGTCCATTTTTCCAGAATTTTTTTAAATGGGATCATTTTTCACATACTTCACTATGGTGTAGGTGGTTTTTACTTTTGAATTATATTTTTTTCATAAATTAGTTTTCTTAATGATCTTTCTACATAGATTTAATTTTGAGAACTTTCAAATGACATAAATTTTGACCATAAAGCTAGATTTTTTACTTCATATGGCAATAAAAAGCTCTTTCTAAACATTACACAAGCATGCTAATAATTTTTTCAAATTTTTCTAAAAATCCTTGTTATTTTTGTTTGAATCCTCTCCTTGAATTTTTTTGATGAGACAACTTTTTCCCACAATGTCAAATTTACATCCTCTTATAGGTATTAGAAATATCTTTCTACATACTACACAACAGTGTGGGTAATTTTATATTTGGACTTAAATCTTTTTAAAATTATAGAGATTTTTTCTAAGTATGTGATCCATTTTGGACATTGTAAGGATTCATTCTATGAAAGTTTTTACTTGTAAATGCATTGAAATAAATTCACACATTGTATTCATTTTTTAAGGTTTTTGCACATCTCGTTGAGTTGTTATTGTACTCAAACTATGTATAAAGCGCCATGGGGATTTTTATGTGCATTCTTTGAATTATCCATCACAACCTCATCTATCTTTATGCGAGTGTATCTTGTATGAGAACACCATTTTTAGTAGTGACAAGAGAGGTTAGTTATGTGCTACATCATGTGTGTATCTTGTATGAGAATACCCTACTTTAGTTGTAGGTAGATTATCCCTTTTGATGTTTCTTCTCTAATTTCTTACAAAATATTATGACACACATATTTCAATGGATCTACCACACCTCTCCCTTGTTAGCATTTAGGGGTATCATACTTTTTATGCTAATATTTGTTTGTTCCTATGTACCAAGTGGATGTAGTAGCTAGTTACACATAAATTTTGGTGTGATGAAACACATACCATATAGACACTGCATAGACCTATTTATGGAAGCTACATTCTAGATTTTAAATTGGTCAATGTTCTTGAGACTATTGGCACAAGTATTTATATTGTCGAGTTCTATCATATTTTATCATCTATACTTTATTCGAGTAATGTCCTTGAGGTCACTCATACATTGTATGTGTTATATGTATTTTCAACTACCAAATTATTTCCTAGTAGCCATGGGCTTGTTCTAGTGGTGTCATTGATACCACTCATGTAGATTTATTCTTATTTGATCATGATATTCATCTTAATATTAGTGAAGGTCTTATGATTTTAGCAGTTATTCTTCTATATTTATTTTTAAATCATTCATGATTCATGGATTTCTTCATGTTCCCAATCTTCAAGGAGATCTTTAGAGGAATCTTCTAAGTCTTTCTAATGTTCTCTCTTTAGGGGAGGAGTTTTTCCTACAAGTTTTTCTCATTTTCTCCATCTTTTGAGAGATATTTTTTGCATGAGCACCTAATCAAACCTAGTATTCAAGACCCATATTTATATTTTTTTATTTATTTGCTTCTTCCTAAGTTGCACTTAAGGGGTCATTAGTTTGAAAAGGGTTATTAAGGGGTCGTTAGTTTGAAAAGGGTTATTTATTAACCAATTATCCTCTTAGATCTTGTTCACAATTAATTAGCTAAGTTTATTTAGGATATTTACCTTTTGTTTCTCAATTCATATAATATCTTATGGTGTCCTAAATTTTTATGAATGTTATTTATATTATAATTCTACTTTAAATATATGTGCTTTATTAGTCAACTACTCTTTTGGAATTGAGTTTAACTAATTAACTATCTCCAAGTAGATTATTTACTTTTTATAGTTATTCTCCATGTCTTATCCCTAGTTGTTGTCTTATCGAAATAAGAGCATAGACCTACTGTTTGATATCATTCACTATAATAGAAATCTAGATTTTTTATTCCAATTCTAATTTTGGAAGATTTCTTTGGGTTTTTAGAATCCTTGGCTCCTATAAGTCCTTTCCCAAACTTTTATAGATTTTAATTTCTTGCAAGGATTATTTTGAAAGAATTTGATCATAATATTTGTATGAATGTATTTTTTTACAACAAAGTATGGATTATCTAATTATTACATTATCTATTTTTGTAAAATATATGTAAGGGGATCAACTAACCAAAGAGATGAAGTACAAATGAAAAGGCTATTACCCTCTCTTTAATATCTTCTCTCCATGAACTAAGATAAGAGATATGGATTTGAGGCATGTTGATATCAAATAATTCATAAATAGGGTTAGAAAGGTGGGAAATAGAACACTGTAAGCCTTGTACATGGCTCAAAGTGTCTTGGTCCAAGAAGCTACATTCTCATGACCTTATAATCTCTTGAGATAGTCTTAGTCTATGCACAACATTGTGATGCAAAGTAAAATAATTTCTTTGAGCCAATACATAAGACCATTCTTGACATGTTAGTGTTGAGGATATTGAAGAGGCTTTTAGTTGATATTAGTGTTGAGGATATTGAAGAGGCTTTTAGCTTGTTTTCCTATATTGAATATAACCTGGTCAATATTTAATACCAATCATTCTTTCCATGGATGTTCTACTTCATGTTACCTATTATAGATGGTAATAAAATTTATTGGAGGATTATCATCAATGAAAACCTACACACACACTTGAATAAAGTGTCGGAGAGAAACATGTTTTATTCAACCTTTTATTCTGTTTTCTATCCAAATTAGTAAATTTTATAAGTTTGACTAAAATAAGGTAGGATGACAATAGGTGATACTTTGATTTATAATCATTACTCTTAGTCGAAAGTGAAGGAATACTAGAAACACTATAATAGGGTTAAAAAGATATTTATATTCTTCACCATCAAGTTTTTGGAGAATTACTATGGTAAAATTTATTCTTGGAGGCAAAAAAAAAACTTTAACAAACTATGGGAGTTAGTTTATCCAATTCAAAACATTCACATACATTACAATTAGAGAATTGCAAAAGACCTGATACAAACAATGTAATTATCCTACTGACAAGTTAATATTATTGGAAATTTGTATATAATTATTGATGTATAGATAATTATAACTAGGAAGCACAAGGTAGGTTTCCACATCCCCATATTTTTGGGATCCTACTTAGGCTCAAATATTTATCACACCAAGGTAATTGAGTAATAAATAACATTATTTTTTGTGGACCTATATATGATCAAGAATGAATTTGACCCTATACACAAGATAGGGCCCTTGATTAGAAGTCTCTACAAGCATGAGGTAGAGCTAGAAGATTATTGGGTAGATAGATTGGATGAGCATGACATGAGAATAAGGGGTTATTATTGAATGACCATCCCATAGGTCAAAAAATTTAATGTTAAAAGGATCTCTAAAGGTATTAATAAAGATGGGAAATTATTAGACCCATCATATAATTTGAAAAACATTTTCAATTAGTGGACTAACATAATCAATTGGTTCATTGATGAGGACACCTCCATTGAAGCTTGAAAATAGGAGGTAATCAAGAGAGCAAAGATGTGGCTCAAGAATCCCTTCCCCATGCATGATATCACTTATATAGAAAAAAATATCAACAAATAAATGAGAAACATCAAAAGTGGAGTTCTAAATGAACATGATGAATCCTCAAAGGTAAAATCCTTCAAAGAAAAATAAATAACAAAAGGATGAGAGCAATAAAATTTGTACACTATAAGAAAACCTCTAAGAGGAAAAAAAAACAATAAACTACACATGTAGTTTAAGGAGGTGAGGAACAAGAGGAGGAAAAGGAGTAAAAAACCTTAGTAAGGAAGAGCCCTTAAACAAAATGATCCAAAGATACTCAATGATAAGGAACTCCAACTGTGCAAGGATCATCACTCCTCTCAATAAGATGTATCACCACCACCTACTATACTACCAAGTACCACACTCATTGACATAAAAGGAACAATAATTTAAAGTTGCAAGAAAATATGATTCTATTGAAAGATATTTCCTAGTAGGGCAATAGTAGGGAGAGCCAATCAAAGAGATACTTAGGATAGTACAAAGAAATTTTTGGGCATGAAGAAAATATCAAAGATAATAATAATTATTGAGATCTAAAATTTTGTTGAAGCCATCCCATGTATATTTTGGGAAAATGATAACAAGGTCTATCCAACAAACAATATAACTAAAGAATTTTTGGAATTATTGAAGAAAAATCAAACTAAGTATATAATTGATTATCCAATAAGGATCAAAGGAAACTTAAATATGTTTGAGGAATTCTTGGTGATGAAGAAGATTTTGAGTTAGATAGCAAAGAATCTCTTTTGTACGAAATTTATTTTTGAGTATTCGCACACTCTTAGCCTAAATACTATGAAGGATGCTCTCAGTAATTTGTAGGCATGTCTATAAGAGATAGAGGTAGATCAACAATAGGAATTGTTTAATAACATATTTTTAAAATAATTTTATTATTTACTTTTGGATTTGTGATAAGGTTTCATACTTTAATGTGAAATACATACCTCATTGTAATATTATTTCAAGGTGGGCACAAAAGGCAAATAAATCTTAAGAAAAAATTTAATTTTATAATTTTAAAATATGGTCCCATGATATTTTAATCTTGGTCACTAATTTAATTAAGCATTTTAAATTTGAGCAACCAAATTAAGTATTTATAAGAGATTCAAAAACTTTGAAAAAGTTTGAAAATTTTATAGGGATAGTTAATAAGTTAGATAGTGTAGCAAGTTGGTCAATTAGTATTTTCATTATAGTTGTAAGTTTTCCAAACTAGATAATGTTGTAATGATCTAACTTTGAAATTCAACTGAAAAGGATAGAATTCGAGACATGCTCAATGATAAATCTTTCATGTTGATGGAATATTTGAGGTGACATATAAAATCTGCATATAAAATATATTTATTTTATATGTTCTCTTCCATTTATCAAAATTCTTAGGACATCATACTACTTTGTGTTAATAATCATGTGAAATATTGATAAAAAAAAGTTAGTTTATATTGATTACATTACCTAAGTAGAATTAAAAATTGGTTTCATTACAAAATAGATCCATTTTTATTCATCCTTTTCTTATATATTCTAACTTTATATTTTTAATTAAATCAAATTAAAATAAGATTAAAACAAAATATGTAAATCTACTATAAAATATTGGATCTAATAGTTGCATATAGTTGTTCCACAAAAATTGACATAATAACATAAGAAAGCAACTGTCATATTGATTGGTTGGTTTATATTTTGTTAAATATAAAACACATCATTTTAAGGCAAATTCATTTAATGTTTTTGTAAGCATTAATCTAGGGATTAAATACATAAAGATATTAGATATGAAATTTACAAGTTTGGATCCGGTTATACATGTTTATCAAATTAGAATATTCATCATTTGGATGGCTAACCACTTGTTTGATAGATTTTATTATGTTTTAATTATGTTTCAAGATTTTCATACAATAGCTAATTTGAAAAGGGACAAATACATAGATCATTATGTTATCTTGCATCATCATGACCTAGTAATATAGATTGAAGGTGGATTGATTCTTTCTAAAGTTGGTCACCCTTAAGGAGAGGTGAAGTGATCTTGTGAATTTACCTAGCCTATCGTCGAGTGTGTCAAACATTCACTCAACATATGGTTTCCCTAGCAACATATGAATTATAGTAGCTAGCAACCAAGATTATAATTATATCCCAATAGGAGAATCCTTGTGTAAATGGTGACTACTATTATTTTCTTACGATATTTAAGAAACTTTTAATTTCATTAGTACCTTTTTTAGAACTCTCTATAATACTTATTTAAATTTTGTTTATTTATAAATATTATTAAGTTAGTCGATCAACATTAAAATATATTTTAAAAAAAATTGAACACTTGGTATTAGATTCGTATTGATACATTGTCAAAATTTTGTAGCCATTAAACATAATTATTGTGCACTTTGTTTTTTAGTTGAGTGTATTTCACGTTAGATTTATTGAAATATTTTGTGTTTATATAAATGATTAACTCAAGTTATCAATATTTTTAATTAAAAATTAACTTTGAGACAAATAATGCCGATAAAATTTTGATGTGAATGATAAATCTAGGGCTGTCATAAATAACATCAACAAAAAATAAATTATCATGCCTTTGATTTTTTCATCATAAAAAATTGGATTCAAACATAAAATTAGCATTAAAGACCATATTCAATGCAAATTCTTAACATACCTAAGTTAAAAAAATAAATTCACAAAAAGATACATTGAAAAATGGTTGCATACTATACTAGTGATTTAAAAATGTGAAAATTCCTTAAGAAGATATAAAAAATTCATGCTACAACAAGAATTTTTTAATTAATGCATACATGACATAAAGCAAACATAAAATCTCATCCACGCTTCTTGATGTCACCCCTAAAATTAACATTGTATCATAATGTTGTATATGTTAGATGTGAAAAATATTAAAATTTACTTCATTAATTATTGTTATCATAAATATTATTATGACATATCAAGTACAACTCTAGACAATTATAGTACAACTCTAATTAATTCTTACGACCATAGATTTTTCCAAATACAATTATAAATTTCACATAGCATGGGTTCATCTTAAACTAAATTTCTAAGAACACAATACTGCAAAAGATCACAACCCACAAATTATATAGCCACAAATGATTTTTTAAACATATAGCATTTAAATGAGCTATCGAGAAAACTAACTCATAAATGACTCTTAATCAAGAACTAGCTCATCATATGATAGTGCTAGACCTCTACAACTACTAACATCTCATCTTTACTTCAGGGGAAGATTGTAATGTTCCTAACATCTAATTTCAACATAGATATTGATTTGTAGATAGAATTAAATGAAAAACAACATATGAACACATAGATTTCCTTGCTATGATGATAAACTTCAAAATTTCATACATATATGATATATCAATATCAAATCACTACAATGATCTAGAATGATATACAAGAATACCACAAATCAGCACCAATGTTATCAACTCCTTACAAATCGTTGAAGCTCAGATGCAATCCTTGAATGAGAATGTCCTGAGGAACTAAAGGGGTTTCATCCTCTAATCCTAGTGATCACTGGGTTTTCATCCAATGACCACATACTCCTATAGGTTTTCATCCACAGAAGGATTTAGAACACAAGTGTTCCAAAATATAAAAAATTGACATAATCATTTGATGCCTAATACATGAATTGACTCCCTATATTTATTATTATAGCAATTTCCTTTAAGAAAAAGGTTGGCCTTGAGCCAAAATGGTGTCAGAGCCTAGAATTTAAATTTCACACACTACACTAGGTTGGCCTTAAGGCCAAAGTAGATTCTTTTGGAATTAGCATGCCATCCTATGGACCTATACACATGCTTCCATGACCCTTTCCTTCTTCTTGAAACTTCACAATTGCCACTACATGATCTAGAGGTGTCTTATCCTTTAAGCCTGTTGAAGTGGGTGTCAGTTGCCTAGCACAGTCATCTTGTGATAGAAATATCTTTTTGATAACTGACCCATTCCTCTTAATATTGAGATATGATGTGCAAGTGTCATCATAGATGTTATGTTCTAAATTGCAAGCTAAAATGTGCTCATGTGGAGGAATACATAGGGATTCTCATAATTGATCTTGCTCCGGTACAGTGAGTCTGAACTGGAAACCTTCTGATGGTGATATATTTTTTGGTATATGGACCGCAAAATTTAATGCTTTGGGTGGAGGTATAAGAATGAGTCCTCTACAACTTTCTAGGTTTTTCACCTAGGAGGAGGAGGGTTTTCCTTCACCAACTGGGCATTAAACCTTGTGATTCATTCAATACTAGGGATTCAATATGTAATGGAATATGCTAAGTACTGAAATGTAATATGTAAACCTAACTACTTGAACTAAACTAAGAGAGTGTATGATATTGGAAAACACATAATGTATTATAACAATGCTAAAATGAAGATTAAACTAAGCAAGATAACCTATTAAATCAAATGGATGCACCTGGAAACTAATATAGGCTGAAGAGGAAGTTGTGGAAGCCTCAGAAAACCTGAGAAATCTAGATTTTGAGTCAACTGGGACACTTACACCAAGTGGGGCAACCTAGTCCCTTTTCAGGTAAACTGCTCTGAAAGCCATATCTGCCAACTGGGTCTCCAAATCTGCAATGTTCTATTCGGGAACCTCTAGTGGGACTAGGTCGCCACTATGGGAAACCTAGTCCCTTTCAACTTTTTTGGAAAACTGAAAGAGGACACAAAGGCCTATGGTCTGTATGTTATTTCTTCACGAGAATCCAGACTCATATCTATAAAATAACTAGCAAAATAGAGGATATTTGGATTTCTAATGTGGATTTTTCCTTGGTCAAACCCCTAGTTTGTATTTAAACTTGCAATGAGGTAGAAAATTTGCATAAAACCCTAGCTCTAAGTGTGTCTAGAACTAGGAAAACCTAAAATAAGACAAAACCCTATTCTATTGTGCTAGAATAAGATGCATGTAAAGGATTTGGAATGATGCAAGACTTCAACCCTAGAAACCCAACACCATTACAAATGAGTGTAAAAAGGAATGCAAATGGGATGCAAACCTCAAATCTGAAAAATGGGCTAAAAATAGAAGATGGAGTCACTTTGACAATAGTCTTTAGGTGTGATTTGGTGGCTAGTTGCACCTCTTCAACCTAGATTTCTCCATGAATCTCCATAGGCATCTATGTTCAATTGAAGACCTACAAAAAGGCCTAGTTTGTTGTCCAAAAGCTTCAACTTTGTTGTGTGAGGGAGATAAATCTTCTTGAGGAAGATGCTTTGCACTTGATTCTTGGAGTTGGATGTGAAAAAATGGCTAAGAGGGAATGGAAAAATGACCTAAAAACAAGTATTTATAAGCAACGAGACCTAATTATCGGTAATTTTGACCTAAGAGGCCAACACCCATCAAGAATTTTTGATTAAATATTCATTTTCCTGCTTGAAATTGCAAAAATCCTCAAAAAGGACTAGGTCGCCAACTTGGGCAACCTAGTCCCACTAAGGGATTTTGAAGTGGGATTAGTGCTTTTTGAATAGTTTTGATGTTGCTTGTTGGGGGTTGAATGATCCTTTAGGTATAACAAGCCTCAAAGTAAAAATTAACGAACCTTAGGGGCCTATAAATGTTGTTTTAGGGTGAAAATTGATGAAAGGGGACCTAAAGTAGGACCAAAACAGGCACAAAATTGTCCTTTTCTTCAAAGGTATACAATTTTTGGTGACACATTTATCCCCCACTTTAGCGCCCATATGAATCTATGTGCATATGTAAGCTAGAGGACTCTAAACAAACAATGCACCTTATTTTCATAAAAGGATACTCATTTAAAGGGCAGAAGAATGAAGCCTGCAGTGTAGTTATCTGCAAAACCACAACATTAGGAACCGCATCCTACAACACAAATTCATTAGAATTCCTAGAAATCCTCTTATCTAATCCCTAAAGATCAAATTCGAGTGTAGATGTATGCCCCCCTTGATTCCACTTGCTTTACGGAGGTGGAATCACGATAGCAATCTAACCATGTCGAATGAGGACACACATATCAAAGGGCATTTCCAAGTACCATGCTGCATAACGATAGGTGAGTGACTATGTAGGGCATGGAAACATGATTTTGAGGCAACAAACGACATCAAAAATGGAGTCCACTAGCACCCGGTATGCTGATTTGAATGAAAAAGCACACAAAAAGGCTAACATGGTAAAAAGGTACAATTATGCACATGTGTGTAAAAGGAGATAGTTAAAAGGAATGAAAATAGAGTAATTGTGCACTTACTTGCTCCTTTACCTTTTGTAGTATTGAAGAGTGACGAGTAGAGGACGAGAGGATTCTGAGTACACATGATTTCACCCCTATGATATTGGACGTGTTGTGGGATCAAGTGGCGAGCGGTAACCGTCAGCATGAGGTCAGTTGATTCTGAAGCCTTTGCTTTGTGATTTTTTAATTATAGAATGAATTTAATGCATGTTTAGATTAGATTAGAGTCCTAGAAAAAAAGGTTCACAAAGTGTCCCATTTGGGTTCTAAAGTGTTTATGGCCATAGGAAAATCACACTAGAACAACATTAGCACACTTGCATGATGAATTAGAGTATAATTGAAGAGATTAGATGATTTAGATAACATATTTGGATGATTTGTATAGGTACCCACTCATTCTCATCAGTGTCTAGGTGGTAGACAATTGAGTTTCCTAAGAGACTTGGCTTCGGCTTTATCAGCGGTGAAGACAGAGCTTCTATAGACAATGGGGATATACCAGGGCATATCTCATGCCTCCCATGAGATATCATGATGCCATGTCGATGGCATTGTGTGAGTGGTGGAACTTCGACACATGCACCTTCCACCTACCGACAGGCGAGATGACTATTATGTTAGAGGACATCCATCACATACTCTGAGTCCCTATTCGGGGGGAGAAGGTGCATCTACAGAGGGGGCAATCCTTCCAAGAGCAATGGGAAAACATGCAGTACTGCCTCGATGGTCCAGTACATGATGACAGGGTTGCAGGATAGATTAAATTGGCTATGTTACTCTACTCGCAAGCGCCAGTGGTGAGGAGGATTATGATGCATACAGTAGCATTGGTCCTCTTGTCAGATGGACAAGGAGCACATCTGGAGGGTGGTTTGGTACATCTAGTAAAAGGGATGGTAGAGCATCAGACGTTTTATGCCTGGGGATGATGCATTCTAACACATTTGTACTATGACCTTGGTTGGTTTGTATTCTGGGAGTTTGATAGTATGGTACATTGTATGCTCCTATAGGTTTGGTGTTTAGAGCATATCACATGTACCCGACCAATCGGCTTCTCATATACGACAACGATGGGCTATGCACAAGCATTTGGCTATCCATTATGATGACTATGGTAGTACGGTGATTTGCACTTTTGGAGGGTGAGATTTGACCGACTAGATGAGGATGATATCTTGTGGAGGTCATATCAGCTTGTTCTTCAGTGGCCAAATCACACTAGATAGCTGAGGAGGTTACACATGAGCAGGTGCTTCATAGGATGACACGATCACATAGTGTGATCGTTTTACTATGATCGGGTTATGAGGCAGTTTGGTCAGGTACAGACACCACCACATCCATGGTAATCATTCAGGAGGTTTGTTAGGAGTGCCCGAAGGCTAGGCGATACATCATGGTTTATACTAGATGATTTCATCCAGAGTGACTCTGACTATTTTGATCATGATCAGCCACCTATGGATGATGTAGATGATGTTGGGCCCACATGGGACCATGAGTGGTGGATGGCATCACGACCAAACCCAATGTTCTTGATGGATGAGCCAGTGGGAGATGCAGAGCCTGTACCAAATGAGGGGGAGGAGAGAGAGAGAGGACATGGCTGAGGAGACACAGTACAAGGTTGTCGACATATTTACTGATATTATTTATGATGAGTATGATGAGGATGTAGACCCAGATTATGATGGACAGGAGGGAGAGGAGGAGGATGAGGATGAGGAGCAGGATGAGGAGGAGGAGGATAGAGTAGAGGAGCCACCCCCTGAGTGAGGATGATGAGGCAGTGACCAGGGACTGATATGAGTAGGGAGAGGTCTCACCTATATATATGACTAGATCCCAGACAGTAGCAGTAGCAGGTGTCAGTACTTATAGACGAGGGGAGGTGAGCACACCATTTATGCCCCCTACACAGGATGAGGAGGGCATTCCACATTCTACCAGAGATATAGGTGATGATATTTAATTTTGATACATGTATGTTATATGTTGATGTTTTATTTAATGCATATACATATATATATCATGATGTGTATTGATGAAATTCTAGTTTGATTTTATAGGGCCTACGGAGGGTTGGTGAGAGTTCCTACATCAAGCAACCGTAGAGATAGTGTCGGCAACGTTCGACGAAGATGAGATGGATTGTGAATATGTGCCCTCACCAATCATGGAGTGAGAGCCAGATACCCTGAGACCCTTCATGAGACTATGATTAGCTTATGAGGGCCTGAGGAGGTAGATCTATCGAGTGAGGGCTGCACCACAGGAACAACCATCACAACCCCCAACAGAGGTGGAGAGACTGGAGAGAGAGGTGGTACGATTGCAAACAAAGAGGGACTGGATAACAGGTGTGCAGCGGTTGACACTCATGCGGATGGAGGGGATGGAGTTCGCACTGAAATTTAGTGGATCATGATCATGATCACGCATGACTATCTCCCGACATCCTACTACCGATGTAGCTCGAGTACCAAATCCTGAGGGATCTAGTAATCACAATCCTCAATGACACTGTATACTATGATGACATGTACAAAAGACTTTTGATATATGCATTTTGATTTTAGATGGTGTAATTTATTTGTGTGGATGTTAAATTACAATGTGATTAATTAAATAGCCTTTTGTAGAGTATTTAATTAATGGAAACATGATTTAACAGAATGCATGTGATCTAATTAAAACATGTTTAGAATGTATGGTAGATACAACATAAAGAAGAAATATGTTATGCACTTATGATTTAAAGTAACTTAACACACAGGAGGGAAAAGTGAATACTATGCAATCTAAAGTAATTATAAAAATGAATTAAATAACCACTTTAGTGTTCAGGACACAAACAGGATGATGTGTCAAGAACGAAGCAATGAGAGAGCCAATATGATAAAATCTGATAGCTATAACAACACTGCTCTAGGATTCATACCATTCAAAAGGGGATTAAACATAATACCTACACAAATATGTGGCATTAATGGGATCTTCAAGAGGAGTGCCATCACGCTCGGTTAAGGTAAGCACCAGATCCATAATTTGTATCGATCACGTAAGGGCCTAACCAATTAGGACTGAATTAACCTTTTTCGACATAATCAACGGTGGTGTTATGTTGTTTTTCGTATAAAACCAAATCACCTTTGTTAAATGTTCTAGGAATGAAACCCACATCATGTTTATGTTGCAACCGTTTAGCATAAGCTTGAAGATGCTCAAGAGCATTGATGCATTGTTCATAAAGCATTTCAAGTTGGTGTAATCGTTGTTCCGCATAAGTGTCATTATCGACCAGACCTTGGAGAGCAATCCTCAACGTGGGGATTTCTAACTCTAAAGGTAGGATAGCCTCGGTACCATAAACAAGGTTGAAAGGTGTGTTTCTTGTAGAAGAACGAACACTTGTGTGATATGCCCATAACGCATATTGCAATTGTGTATGCGAATCTTTTTGGTTTTGATTAACAGTCTTCTTAAGGATTTGCTCTAGAATTTTATTAGTAATTTTAGCTTGACCATTGTACTGAGGGTAGTAAGGTGTTGAAAACTGATGTTGAATATGGAAGGTCTCGAGAAACTTCTTCACATCATTGTTCTTAAATGGTGTACCATTATCCGAGACTAACACGGAAGGAAGGCCAAAGTGAGCGATAATGTGTTCCAATAAGAAACAACATATCGCCTCAGCAGTCGTGGATCAGAGGGGAATTGCTTCAACCCATTTGGTGAAATAGTCGGTAGTAGTGATAATGAATGTATGTCCAACAAAAAAAGGTGGGGATATATTGCCAATTAGCTCCAATCACCACACAAAAAATGACCAGATAGGTATTTGGGCACGAAGCTCAGAAGCGGGAGTGTGAATCAAGTGGCTATGTTCCTGGCACTAATGGCATCACTTAACATACGCATAGTAATCTTTTTCCATTTTTTTCCAGTAATAACCCATGCAAAGGAGTTTTTGCACTAAGGTTTTTCTACCAAAATGTCTGCCACACGTACCAGAATGAGCTTGATTGAGGGCGACATGAGTTTCAACATCCTTGAGGCATCACAAAAGGATACCATAAAAGGATCTTTTGTACACTATATCGGCAAGGATTATATACTTAGTGGCTAAATTTTTGAGGCGAATCTAGGTATTTCTAGTTGTAGGTTCGAGAATGGTACCATCCTTTAGATAATTATAGATGGCATCATACCATTCACACTGATTATCGGGAAAAGTGGGACAGACATCATCAGGCCTATCATTGATGGAGGGTTTCATAATAGGATGGATGGTAAAGACTAATTTTTTGAAAGGATCTATAGGAAATATAAGAGAGGTTGCACTAGCCATTGCATCTGTGTGGCAATTGTCTTTTCGAGGGATGTTATCAATGATGAATGAGTCAAACTGCTCTAAAAATTTGAGAACGAGATCCTTATATTGCAATAGTTTATCATGTTTAGTTTGATAGAGACCATTGATCTGTTTAATCACTAATTGTGAATTGCCATAGATCTTTATATCTTTGACCCCCATGACTAAAGCAACACGTAATCCAGCGATTAACACTTCATACTCAGTTGTGTTATTCGTACATAGGAAATTGAGGTGATAGGATAAGGGAATGGGATTTCCTATGAGTGGAATTAAAATAACTCCAACACCAGAGCTTGTTCTACACTTGGATCCATCAAAGTACAATTCCCATGTAGGAAGATCTATAGTAAACACACTTTCATCAAGGAAAGAGTCATTAGTGGGTAAAGCTAAAGGTGAAGGAGCATCAGTTAAATGGTTGGTTAGGGCTTGGCCTTTTATTTCTTTTTGAGCAATAAACTTAAGGTCAAACTCGGTTAACAACATGACCTATTTAGCAAGACGTCCTGAAAGATTTGTTTTATTGAAAAGATATCGAAGAGGGTCAAACTTTGCCATCACTTGTACTTCAACGTTAAGTAAGTACAACTTACTAGTAGTGAATACAAGAGCCAAACATTGTTTTTTAATTGTTGAGTAACGGGTCTCATAATCAAGGAGCGTTCTACTAATATAATAAACACGATGCTCTTTACCGTTGGGATCTTGTTGAGCCAACAATGCAGCAAGAGCATGGGCAAAAGCAACTATATAAAGGATGAAAGGTTGGTTGGGTATAGCAGGTTGTAAAATAGGGGGAGTGATAAGGTATTCTTTCAAACTCTCAAAGGTCTATTTACAATTATCATTCCAATTGAAATTGACATCCTTTTTAAGGAGATGCATGAAGGGTAATGTACGATCGGCTAAGCAAGCGAAAAAATGACGAATGGATTGTATCCATCCTTGTAATGTACACAGTTGGGAGATGTTAAAAGGTGGTGGCATATTAATTATAGAGTCAATTTTCTTTGTATCCACCTCGATGCCTCTATGAGATATGATAAACCCTAAAAGTTTACCACTATCTACTCCAAAGACATACTTTTTTGGATTTAAGCGTATGTTATATTTACGCATGTGCTCGAAGATTCGTCGAAGGACACTTACATTATTTTGATGGGTTAAGGATTTAGCAAGAATTTCGTCAACATAATCTTCTAAGATTTTATGGATATAATCATGAAAGATTAAGGTCATTACTCACTGATAAGTAGCGCCAGTGTTCTTTAAACCAAAAGGCATCATAACCCAACAAAATATGTCCCAAGCAGATGTAAAGGTCATCTTGTATTGATCTTGTGGGAGGATGAAGATTTGATTATACCTAGAAAATACATCCATAAAGGATAATAGAGCATGTCCAACAGTGGAATCCACGATCATGTCGATGTTGGGAAGAGGAAAGTCATCTTTTAAAGAGGCCTTATTCAAGTCTCTAAAATTTGTACATATCCTAACACGATTATCGGGTTTGGCCACCTCAACAATGTTTGATATCCAAGGAGAATAATCAATGGGGCGAATGAAGCCCGTGTCAAGGAGTTTTTCAAGTTCTCCTTTAACATGCAAGGCTATCTTAGGATTCATTTTTCGAATCTTTTGGTGAACGGGCTTAGTGTTTTCAATGAGGACAATGTTATGGGTAACTATCTAGGGATCTATTCCATGCATATCAGAATATTTCCAAGCAAATAGTTTAGGAAAGGTATGAAGCAAGGTTACAAGGTCCTCTTGTTCCTCATTGTCAAGGCACTTCCTAATTTTAATGAATTTATCTTTATCATCAATATCCATTGGTATATCAAGATTATCGCCTAAGGGGAGTGCATTGGGCTTAGGAATTTCAAGATCATATGGTGCCATGCTTGTGTGAGGTTCATGAATGTTACTAAGGGTGTGCTTAGAACTTATCATAGCACAAGAGGCATGTCTCTTGGAGTGAGAAGTCCTATCTGAAGCACCTAACAAGTTTTTCAAGTCATTATCCTCATGAACATAGGTGAATAGGGGAGAATTCACATCAAGAAATTTAGGATGTTTAAGCGTGAGGTTGGTTCTCGATGTGCATGTTATAGTGTTGATGTTGAGAGAGGGTCGTTGATTGGATTTTGTAGCTTTAGAAAAGGAAAACCCTAGACCGGTCTTAGTACCTTGCATATTAGGTTCAATGGGTACATGGATCCCTTGCTCATGTTTGCCACATCCTTTACCATTGTAGCCTAATTGTTTCACAAGATCGTACCCACGCCCATAAAGTCTTTCCATTTCTTGTGGGTTAGGGGGTTGTTGATAATCTATCTCATCAAAATTTATTGTATATGTTGCATTTTATTCCAAAAGAGATGAGGTAGATGTGTGGGGAGGATGTTCTTCTTGTTGGGTAGAGAGGACAATTGATTATTCCTTTTGGGTATCCTCTTTTCGTGTGACAATACAGTCACCCATAAAGAAAGGAGTAAATTCTAAAGATCCCCAATCGTCACCAAGTAAATTAAACTTGGGTTTATCTTCGTGTTGGTCCTTCTTAGAAGGGGAAATATTAGAGGTAGGAATTAAGGTATGAAGAGGGCTTGATGTGCCCTTTTCAAGTTGTAAGCAACTCTCAGGTTCTAGGTCTATGTCAATTTGATAGACTTTGTTATTATAGACATATTTAATTTTGTGATGAAGGGTCGAGGGTACCGCATGCATCTCATGTATCCATGGTTGTCCCAAGAGGAGATTATAAGAAAGGTCATAGGGCATGACATGGATAGAAGTTTGCAGTGTAACCATTTTGACAGTAATGGGTAAGATGATGACACCAAGAGGTTGCTTTGTAACATTATCAAATCCTCTAATGGATAAGGAATCAGATTGGATTTGTGATCTATCCACATGTAACCTATCAAGAAGCTTCACACTACACACATTTAGGGCAGAGCCATTGTCAAGGAGGGTCCTCATAATACCTATTTGATCATATTGGGCAATTATCATAAAGGCTTCATTCTGTTTTCTTAATTCTAATGGACGGAGCTCATGTTGATAGAAAGTAATGTCCACATTAGTTGTGTTCATTTCATGTAGGAGAGCTGCCACATCATTAGCATTCATACCAGGAGGGACCACTATCTGTTGCAATGCTATTTGAAGCATAGAATGATAGTTAGGGGAATTCTAAAGGAGATCCCAAAGGGATATCTTGGCAGGAGTGTTTTTAAGTTGTTCAACCAAATCATACTCCCTAAGTTGCGAGTTTAAATGAGGAGCCGCAAGTAAGATGGGATTGGGCAATGGTAGGGAAGTCAAGGTAGATGGTTGTTGGGGATGTGGGTTATTACGGTATAATGAGTGTGAGAAACGATATCATGCTTAGGGGGGTAAAGGGTAAACTCGGGTTGGGATGGGGTTAGAAGTTTAGGGGAAGGTGGGTAAAGAACAAGTTGAGGTTGGATGACATTGACATCTTTTGTTTAAGGTTGTTCATCACTACAAACCATAGTGGATGAAGTAGGTGAGATGAAATCCTGGAGAATGTCATCTAACATGCCCATATCATCACAAATAAAAGGTTTGGAAGACAAGGGTGGGGAGATTTTAACTGTATCATCACCAACCTTAGTGGATGAAGTGAGTGAGAGGAAGCCTTGAAGGGATTCATCTAACTTATCCAAATCATCACTACTAAAAGGTTTAGATGATATAATGTTCCTATAGTAAAGAAGTGTGTGCATTGTATCATGTGAGATTTCTATGTTTTCAAGTTCATGTTCTTCTAAATTAACTTTGAAAGAACTAGGAACTAAAGCGGAAAATGAAACATGTAAAGCTCTAATGCTACTCATAAATGCCATTTTAAGCTAATAATAACCGTATAATAGAGAATAATAGAACTAAAACAAAGCATAGACAAAAAGAAACAAAAAGTGCAGAATCTAGAAATGAAATTTAGAAATTACTACTAAAAAATGTGTACTGGGACTAGGTCGCCCAAGGTGGCGACTTAGTCCTAGTATGACTATTTTTAAGGTTTTTCTGTGTTTTTTGAAAAAAAATGTGCAGTGTTTTGGAATGTAATGTGTAGGGTGTGTGATATATGCCAAATTTATGTATTATGCAAAGAAATGAATGCAAAATATGAGTCTTTGTCATTAGTGCAAAGTATGAAACCCTAGGATGCCTTTTTAAACAATGCAACATTCAATGCAATGCTGAAGAGAAATTTCCTAGGATGCAAATGTAGAATAAATCAGAAGTACAATGTGTCTAAATACAGGTTCACCAAAATGAACCACAAAATTTAATGCTTTGGGTGGAGGTATAGGAATGAGACATCTACAACTTTCTAGGTTTTTCACCTAGGAGGAAGAGGGTTTTCCTTCACCAACTGAGCATTAAACCTTGTGATTCATTCAATATTAGGGATTGAATATGTAATGGAATATGCTAAGTACTGAAATGTAATATGTAAACCTAACTACTTGACCTAAACCAAGAGAGTCTATGATGCTGGAAAACACATAATGTATTGTAACAATGCTAAAATGAAGATTAAACTAAGCAACATAACCTATTAAATCAAATGGGTGCACCTGGAAACTGATGTAGGCCGAAGAGGAAGTTGTGGAAGCCTCAAAAAACTTGATAAATCTAGATTCTAAGTCAACTAGGACACTTACGCCAAGTGGGGCGACCTAGTCCCTTTTCAGGTAAACTGCTCCGAAAGCCATATCTACCAACTAGGTCTCCAAATCAACAATTTTGTGTCGGGAACCTCTAGTAGGACTAGGTCGCCACTATAGGTGACCTAGTCCCTTTCACCTTTTGTAGAAAATTGAAAGAGGACACAAAGGCCTATGGTTTGTATGTTGTTTCTTCATGAGAATTCAGACTCAGATCTATAAAATAACCTGCAAAACAGAGGATATTTGGGTTTCTAATGTGGGGTTTGCCTTGGTCAAACCCCTAGTTTTTATTTAAACTTGCAATGACATAAAAAATTTGCATAAAACCCTAGCTCTAAGTGTGTCTAGAACTATGAAAACTTGAAATAAGACAAAACCCTATTCTATTGTGCCAGAATAAGATGCATGTAAAGGATTTGGAATGATGCAAGACTTCAACCCTAGAAACCCTACAACATTACAAATGAGTGTAAAAAGGAATGAAAATGGGATGAAAACCTCAAATCTAAAAAATGGTCTGAAAATAGAAGATGGAGTCACTTTGAAAATAGTCTTTAGGTGTGATTTGGTGGCTAGTTGTACCTCTTCAACCTAGATTTCTCCATGAATCTCCATAGGCATCTATGTTCAACCTTTGTCAATGTGTGATCTTGAATGTGGAGTGAGCTTGGATGCCTGCAAAAAGCCCTAGTTTGTTGTCCAAAAGCTTCAATTTTGTTGTGTGAGGGAGATGAATCTTCTTGAGGAAGATGCTTTACACTTGATTCTTGGAGTTGGATGTGAAAAAATGGCTAAGAGAGAGTGGAAAAATGACCTAAAAATAAGTATTTATAAGCAACAAGACCTAATTGTTGGGGATTTTGACCTAAGAGGCCGACACCCATCAGGAATTTTTGATTAAACATTCATTTTCTTGCTTGAAATTACAAAAATCCTCAAAAAGGACTAGGTTGCCAACTTGGGCGACCTAGTCCCACTAAGGGATTTTGAAGTGGGGTTAGTACTTTTTGAATAGTTTTGATGTTGCTTGTCGGGGGTTGAATGATCCCTTAGGTATAACAGGCCTCAAAGTAAAAATTAACGAACCTTAGGGGCCTATAAATGTTGTTTTAGGGTGAAAATTGATGAAAGGGGACCTAAAGTAGGACCAAAACAGGCACAAAATTGTCCTTTTCTTCAAAGGTATACAAGTTTTTGCGACACAATATATAATAATTTTTCCTTGATATTACAATATGATGCAAGGTCATTATTATAGATGCCTTGTTCCAAACCTCCAGTCGGAAAGGTGTTTTGTGAAGAAATGTGGTAGGATTCCCAGATTCGACTCAACAATTGTCTTTGTAGAAAAAAGGGACATGACAAATCCTCCCTTCCCAAAATTTCTTGTCCTCAAGCAATGTAGATTTGGATGCTCTATAATTTCGACCCTTTCCCTAGTAACATCTTCAATTGGAAGATTCTTCCAATGAGCAAGATATTTTGTTATGCTTTTATTTCTTAGATCCTTGACTCAAGTGTCAATCATAACTTCTGAAATGAGGGTGAGTTTTCCTTTGTCATCTAATGGTGGCAACTTAGCTATAAAAGATATATTCAATCCCAAAACCTTCTTCAGACATGAAACATGAAAAAAATTATGGATTTTTCTCTCTACCAAATTTTTTACCTCATAAGCAACTTTTCCAACCTTCCAAGTTATCTTGTATGGTCCATAGAACTTAGGCTTGAGCTTCTCTATTCCACATTTCTTGATGGAAGACTATCTATATCATTGCAACCTTATGACCACCATATCCCCTACTTCAAATGACCTTTTTATGTGCTTCCTATCTACATACACCTTATGTTGATTTTGAGCATTTTGCAAGTGGTCCTTAAGTGATTTCAGAATCTCTTGATTTTGTTTGACCATATTTCTTGTCGTCGGAACTCTATTGTCTATGAGAACTAATTTTGTAAAGGTTAAAGTATCATATCTGTAGAGCGCTTTGAAAGGAGACATGCCAATTAACATGTGGTGAGTGGTGTTGTAGCAATATTCTCCCAAATGAAGCCACTTGCTCCATGCAAACTATTGGCTAGTGATATAGTTTTGCAAATAACCTTCCACCCATTTATTCATAATTTTAGTCTACCCATCAATTTGTGGATGGTAGCTGGTGCTAGGCGTGAGCTTAGTTCCAGTTAAAAGAAATAATTCTCTCCAAAAAACACTGATGAATTGACTATCTTTATTACTTACAATGTTCTTGGGTAGCCCATGTAGCCAAAAAACTTATTTGAAGAATAGTTTTGCTACTTGTGGAGCTTTATAATCACTAGAGATGGAAAAGAAGTGAGCATACTTACTCAATCAATCTATTACAATATAAATGCAGTCTTTGTCTTGCACCTTGGGTAGTCTATTGATGAAATCCATGGAGAGACTCTCCCATTTGTGTTCTAGAAGAAATAGGTTGCAATAATTCGACCAAAAATTCTTGTCCCCCTTTCTTTTACTGACATGTGACACATTCCCTAATATGTGAGAGAACATCCTCCTTAAGGCCCTTCCAAGCAAACCTTTCTCTGATCTTTCAATAATTTTTATAGAATCCAAAATGCCCCGCCATAGGTGCATTATGATAGGCTTCTAGTATCCTTTCCTTCATCTTGGATCCAAAGACCAAGAATACTCTATTTTGAAGAGAACCAGACCTTTTGACACTGCATACCGATCATCCTTTCCCATATCTTCCAAAATTCTAGTAGCAAAAGGATCCTTGACATACTCCTCCATGATTGACTCCTTTTAATTTGTTGATGTGATGGACAGATGGTATAGAGTGGGTCTCATAGAAAGTCCATCCGCCACAATATTCTTTTTCCCTTTGACATATTCAATATCAAAATAATATACTTGAAGTTTACTTACCCATTTCTATTTCTTATCATTCAAAGTTTGTTGACTCGGGAAGAACTTCAAGTTGTCGTGATTGATTTGACCACAAACCTTCCACACACCAAGTATTATTGAAATTGCTCCAAGGAATGAATTATGGCTAGCATCTCTTTGTCATATATGGAATATCCTCTTTCATTGGATCTCAACTTCCTACTTTCAAATGCTATGGGGTGTTCCTTATGAGAGAATAGATCTAAATCCTTCATTGGAAGCCATCAGATTCTATAACAAATGAAAGTGAGGTCAGGAATTGAAAGAACTGGACAAGAACTCGTTACCTCTTTTAGCTTCTCAAAAGTTCTTTGTGCTTCCTATGTCCATTCAAAGGATCCTGCTTCAGCAAAATTGGTGAGGGGTGCCACAAACTAAGAGAATCCTTTGAAAAAACTTTGGTAATAGCTACACAATCCAAAGAAACCTCTTAACTAAGATAAGTTTGTAGGAGGTGGCTAGTCTAGGATGGCTTGTATCTTCTACTGATCAACCTGAAATCCTTTTTCACTTATGACATGTCCCAAATATAGTCTCTATTGATCCAAACTCATATTTGGACATCTTTGCAACAAGAGGTTATTATTCTATAATTCCCAAGACTATATCCAAATACTTCAAATGTTCTTCCCATGTTCTGTTATAGATCAAAATATCATCAAAGAAAAATAAAATAGACTTCTTCAATTGCTCACCAAAAACATGGTTCATGCATGATTGGAAAGTTTTTGGAGAATTGGTGAGACCAAAGGGCATAACCAATAACTCAAAATTCCCAAAGTGACATTGAAAAGAAGTCTTCTATGCATCTTCTTCCCTCATGCGGATTTGGTGGTATCTGAACCTCAAATCAATATTTGAGAAGTACACAACACCATGTAGCTCATCTATCTGTCGTATGGGGTACTAGTTCTTAATGGTATTCTTGTTCAATGCCCAATAGTCTATGCACATCCATAAAGTGCCATCCTTCTTTACTAACACCACAAAATATGTGAAAGGGCTAGAGCTTGGTATGATGTAGCCCATATCCAACAACTCCTTTATTGCTTTCTCTATCTCCTCCTTATACATCTGGCGATGGCGGTAAGGAGTAGTCATAATCGGCTTTGATCCTGGTTCAAATTCTATGATATGATGTAAACGTCTATCTAAAGGCAATCTAGGAGGCATATAATTGAAAACCAAACTATGCCTATCTAAAAATATTCTATATATCTATGGATATTAAATATATCCCATGCTCCCTTCGGGTTGTTTTGATGTTTTGCTTAGCTTTTGACCGCTCCCGATGATTTTAGCTTTTCGGCAGTCTAGACTCGTTGTCGCCACGTGTCATCCAATCACTCATCGAAGGGGATCTTCCCTTCCCTTCACCTTTGAGCCCCATTTTGCCTCCACGTGTCAATAGATCAGGCGTGTTGAGCTTACTTTCCTATACCTCTTTTTTGGGCCTCGACTGCATGCCACATAGCCTCCACCCATGCAAATTGTTGGCGAACCCCTCGAGCGATGCCGATAGTAGGAATGTTGCTACATGTCTTCTCATGACAAGATTTTATCAAAGGATAGGGAGGATGAACCACAGGCTATGAAATATTGCCACGTGTCTTTTCGGTGGGTCTTCATTAAAAGAAGGAGTGGCGCGAATGCCAAGCTGCCATATGCTACCATGTGTTCTAACTACCTTCATTGGGAGGCAACACTCATTGGCACGGGGTAAGCCAAGACCACTACCATCATTTGCAGAGAATGCATCTGGCTCACGGATGACTAGGTTCATGCTTGGGAATCTTTCTGTTACAACGGTCGTGGTGAGTCATTGCTGCGAACATCATCACTCATGATCGAAAATCTTTTTTAATACATGATTTCAAGCAGTGGAGGCCTCTGGCTATATATGCTACTTATTTCATTCATAAAAAGAGTTTGGAATACCTACATAAGAATTAGGAAGGCACCAAGCCTTTTGTTTTGTTAGATAATTGTAAAGACTCACAGACTGTGCCCTTGTAATTTGGCCTCTCTCTTTCTTAGCTATTTGAAAACATTATACTGTGTTGTTACTGAATAGTTTGTTTGCAACTTCAATGATTTGAATAGAATGTTGATTTAGAACCATGTCTTCGAATATTTCTTTTCAGTAAATCTCTATGCAAATTATTTTATGTTATGAAATGAATTATTCAAGTTTTTCCCTTTGATGTTTGTTATTTCGGGACACAACAGATTGTTGAACGGAGCCTTAAATTGTATCCAAAAGATAGATTTATAGTGTCTTACATCTAAATATTGGCGCATCACCCTAGTTAGATCTTTTATTTTTATATTTGCTTCCTTTTCCCATTCTAAACCCTAGTTATAGAAGAAGTCGACTTCTTTAAAATCCGAAGGTTACTTAGTTTAGCACAATAGGCCCCCCCTTTAACTGATTTTTCCACAAAGGGTTGTTACCTTGTCAATTTTTGGCATCAACAATTTTTATTTTTCCTAGCACGCCTGGTGGGACCTTCTAAATGTGCTTAAACCTTGAGAAAGTATATGAGCCATCGACCTGTCACAAGATCCCAAACAACAAATAACCCTCGTTTGTTGGTACCACCGCTAGGAACAGTACCAACTAGAACCCATCAGGTAAACATCCCAACTCCTCCACCAACCATGTTACCTAACCGAAATTATGTGGCATGGGATGTCGGAAGTCCCCTTATAGCCCCAATTGCACCCACCTTTTGGGCTCCTATCCTGGCCTCTGCTCTCAAAGTTATTCCTAAGTTTACTAGAGATGGCTCAAGAACACCATCTGAACATTTGCAAGATGTGGCAAATGTATGTTTGGTGCACCGTGTAACGAATCAAAACATAGAATTGAGGTTGCTCACAACTTCTTTCAAAGGAAAAGCATCATATTGGTATCACACTCTGTTGGCTAACTCTATCGATACTTGGGATCAGCTCGGAGATCCTTTTTATGAAATATTCTCAAATGACGGAGATAGGTCTTCCCAGTATCACTAGCTAGAGATCATCAAACGGGCTCCATATGAGGCTCTGATTGACTTCAACGCCTGGTTCCACATAACTTGGAAAAGAATTCAAGCTACAATCTGCTCACCGCCTGACTTGGCATTCATGTTCTACTTGAAGTCCATCAATGCTGACATCTCGATGATGATCCAGTTACTCGACGAAACTACCCTACTAGATGCATATAGCATCACAATTAAAGCAGAGAACAATATAATTGATGTTGGAAAGTTTTCACCTCGGCCCATCATGCCTATATTCCTCGAGCTACCGGTTCTCACCTAGGTGACGTCATCTACCACTACAACTACTCCTCCTCAATCCATGTACATATACGCGAGCGTACCACAAAATTTCACATCTGGTGCCTCGAAGAATGAGATGAGCGATTTAAAGGAAATGTTGCAACCTACGACCAACAAGATAACTGTCATCAAGCATAACTAGGCCACTCCTCCAAAGCCAACCTATCAAAATTATCAGGGTGAAAGGTCCTCTTACCAATAGAACCAGTTCCAAGGAGGTTCTTGCACAAATTCTCAAGCGTAAACAACAAATGAAATAGTACCGGTACCCACTTTGTTGCAGAATGCCAACCTAAGCTCAAACAAAGAGCTAACTGCGGGGCAAAACAATTTGGTCAATGACGACAACCCCTGGTGTTTCCCTTGTGGCAATTCACATATGCCCCAAAATTGTCCACGCGACAATCTACAATAGAAGGTGGTGGAGCAACGTAGCCAAGGCACAACGTTGGACAATGGGGGTTATGTATATGCCTCTCTACAAATGCAGAACATGGTACTTACTGCTCAAATGAAAGGGATGTCTCTGGAACAGGAAAATGACATAGCTCCCGACCATGCCCTCTTCTCATGGATGGAAGGAGAGGAAGCGATGTTCACAATCGAGACACCCCTTCATAAACCTTGCAAGTGCAGTTTGATTACAACACTCGCTCCAAGAGGAGATTCATAGGCAAAACAGTCATCCCAAAATTAGTCAATTTGTAGCCTAAAAGTGCTCTGAATCACAAACCTAGTGCCTCTGTAGTAGTACCACAATGTCTTCTGCAAAGGGAGATCATAACAACAAGAGCTAAGGAGCAGAAGCCTCCAAATCCGCCACTGTTTGATGTGGTGGAACAATTGAAAAAATCATTCGCTAATGTGTCCCTATGGGATATCTTAGCTATTCCATAACAGAATACATTACTATAGAGGGCTCTCCAAGAAGACTCGATCACAAAACCAAAGGAGAAATCACATCAAGGGGAGGCTATTGATCAATCACCTCCAGTAAAATTTCTCGTGAATACTACAAAAGAGGCCTCTACTGAGAACAAAGAGGAAGAATCCACAGTCAAAGTCGGCGAAGGTGAACCAAAACCAAAGCCATTTTTCCTAACTCTTATTATGGGTAAGAAATTATTGCGTAACTTCATGATTGAATCTGGTGCCAACACCACAGTCATGCCCAAGCAAATAGCTGAAGCCTTAGGATTAAGCTATGAACCTTTGAATAAAGGGGTTATGTAATTAGATGGAAATATGGTTAGTACTATGGGAATCATTAAGGACCTTCCATTAACTCTGTTTGCCTGCCCCAATATCATGGTCAAGCAGGATACCGTAATCATTAATATTCCTCCAATATTCGGTCTGTGCTTGTCCAAGGAGTTCACTTCTAAATTGGGTGGATACCTTTCCTTAGATTGGTCGCATCTGATTATAAGGACCAAACATGGATCCAAAATGAAGTTGGTGTTCGAACCTTTGCATTTAGAACATGTTGCGGATGAAGCTAAGACAGTCTTTGAGCCCGCTTACACCTCCATGACCAAGGAGGAGATGTATTGAATTGAGCTTATAGAAGATAAGGAAATCACCGGAGATCAGACCGATCAAGAGGAGGTTCTCCTAAGCGAGTTCATTGATAAAGACCCCTTTGGCAATTATTATGCCATTGGACTATGAAATTATGTCATTTATGATGAAGACCAAGCCATCTCGAAGGTGACACAAGAGCCCAAAGGTATTTCAACCACATAACTATGGTCACTGCACTTTGATGGTGCCAAATGCAAGGTCGGCATAGGAGCAGGGATATGCCTGACTTCCCCAAGTGGCAAGAAGGCAGTCAAATCTTTTTTATTCCAATTTTCCTAAAGCTGAATATGAAGGCCTCGTACTAGGTTTAAGCCTAGCTGAACGAATGGGCATCAAGCAAATAACAATGTTCAAAGTTTCCAAGCTAATTATCAATCAAGTTTGGGGTATCATTATAACAAATAATGTCCGTATGAGATCCTATAGAGACAAATTTTGGGACCTAATCGAGAGCTTTGAAGCTTTCAATATTCAAATTGTTCCTTGAGAACAAAATGCTAATGTGAATCGCATGGCCGAGATCGAATCCCGATTCCAACTAGCCTTCGACCCAATGCATAACAGACACTGTGCGAATGATATTTTGAGTAGAAATTCCACATAATGGTCAGAGCTGGAAAGTATTTGACATCGATGAACACATCGCCTCATTTGGTTCGCAGTTGGGAGAATTTACCGAACAACTCCAATCAAGGGTCACCAAAACCAAGGGCGGATAAGACATTTAGTAAGGATCCCATAAGATTTTGAAGAGTTTGGTCACTCCCGAAAGCCCCTTTGTTGGCAATGCAAGAAATGATAAGAGGAAGTTCGTAGCAAATGAAGGCGATTATACAGATTTTCAGATCAAAGATGCAAGCAAGCTTAAAGTTAGAAAAGACGTCCTGCATCAAGGTAAAGAAAGGCTCGTCCATTTTTTAAAAGAAAATCATAAAGGGAGAGTGGCCTGGTCATATGATAACCTTAGAGGATATGATCTCGACATCATCTAACCCGTAATAGAGCCGAAAGGAGAGGCCGAATCAACTTTCCAAAAACAAAAGCCAACGAGTCCCAAGATTAAAGCATTGATGACGCAAAGGTTAACAAAGCTAGTTCAGTCGCAAATTGTCTTCTCAGTCGAGCCTAATGCATGGGTGTTCATCTTGATCCTGGTTTGAAAGAAGAATGAAGATATCCACCTATGTATAGACTTTCGCAACCTAAACCGAGCATCACTAAAAAATCATTACCCACTACCCTCCATGGGATCAAGCATACAAAATGTAGCAGGTTCGGGTGTGTTTTCTCTGTTGGAATGCTTTTTGGACCAAGGCCTAGATGGTGAGGACCTAATGTTATAATTCAATGAGAAAACAACAAGACCTAGTCAACACGAAAAATTTGACAGCCTGTGGGAGGGTTCATTCATGATAATTTAGTGCAGGCGATATGAAGCATTTGAATCAGAAAGCATAGAAAGAAAAGCAATAGGGGTTCCTGTTAGGGGAATTCACCTTAAAATTTCTATGAAGCTCAATTGAACAATTCTACCATGTAAATATGTAATTATTGTGGTTATTTTCCTTTGTGTTCCTTTGTTTGTTCGGTCAGTCTTCTTAATCCAGGATGTAGCATAAATTTACATTATGATGCAGTGAATAACACATATGCCAGAAAGGACAAGATATATGCAACAAAGCAAAAAAATTTAAATATAAACCATATATTCATTATATTTATATACTTTGATAAGTACAGTATCAAAATGGCTCAAAGGCCATGCTTTTAAAAGTATATACTTATATATGTTTCTATATTATAAGGCCTTTCCAGGCTATATACAAAAAGGCTAACGAGTTTCAGTCTTAAAATCATGAAAATAGAGGAAATCTTCAATCATGGGAGCAAGTAGCAACAACGATAGCATCTAGAACCATATCATCCTCAGCAACAACAACTGGGCCAATGACACCATCCAGAGAAGCAATGGTAGGTGGTGGAGGGAACACCAGGTTCCTGAAATCGGTATACCAATTGATGTCATAGAATGGCACCACATTATATATTCGAAAGAGGAAGTGATAGGCACAGGTGACCCTTTGGCGATGTACTTCTTGCGACTGGAGACATAAACCACTTAGGAACATTAAACATGGGACAATCGTGTCTTCTTCAATAAATTTGTGAAGGTCACTTGTAGTCAGGGTTCCTCCACCAAATGCAGCATTTGCCACCACCTCCCCGAGGCCGTTTAGATACTTCTTTGGAAAAATTTCTTTTACCAGATGGATGATAAGTGGCTTGGGAATTTGGATGTCGAGCATCGACGCCACAAAGAGAGAGCACACATAAGTGTTAACTCTATAATTTTCCTCATATTTGAGGCAGTCACATCCTAGAACCCATTTCATGGCTATGATGGCCAAATAATGCTTATTTTTGGTCATCCTCTTAAGACGCCTAGTCGAAATCTTGCCCAAAAATGTTGTTTGAGATTTGTGGGAGGTTAGCCTAATTGGGGTGTTAATAGCATCAAACTCTATACGAATTTCAAACAACAACCCTATGCAAGATGTTAAATTTGAACTCTATGCAAATACTATGCAGACTGCAATTACCAAAGGCTAAACCAATCACCTAATGCAAATTCTGCTAAAAATGCTAAGTTTGATTTCACTATTGCCTAGGCGCCTATTTATAGAAGCAACAAGGATAAGCGTGGTAATTCGCAGACCATAAGCATGAGGTTAACTAGGTATCGCCTCGAACACTACACCAAGGCTCGCTCGAGACTCTCACCCAGTTGTGTCTGTAGGTACGAGTTGCTGCATACAAAATTAAGGCAAGCTAATTAATTAGCACAAGCTAGTGGTAGTATCCAACAGTAGTCTATTCAATCGGATGCTGAGGTGGCATCCTACAAGTGTTCCTCAAACTCCAAGAAAGGATGCAAATCTATTTGATGCTTATCGCATACTTTGGCATAATCATTCCATTGGGGATATTCATTACCACTGCATATGACACCTAGTATGCCTTCAAATCACCAGCTCAATTTCCAAGGAAAATCGTGCCATGGGTTGTAGATACCTGGGGTCATTATGAATTCTTGACATTTCAAAATGGCAAGTAATTCACTTCGCATGAGCAACAAGCTGGAGGTACATGCCGAATTTAATGTATAAAAAGCAATTGTCATCTACCACTCGAAGGAGGACAGAAAAGGCAAAGTATTGCACGTGGTTGTTTAAACACAAAAGAAAGCTCTTTGAATACACAGTTAGTGCATAATTTGTTTGAAGTGCAGAATTGTTGAGGGACGTGTAGAAAATTTTAGAAGTTTGAGGAAAAATGGAATCCACTGCCCCTGAAGTAGCTTAGAATCCATAAATGAATGAGCCAGGTGAAACATCCCAAAGCTTGGTCGATGTGATGCTCACAACACCCATGGTCAATCTTTTTTAGGATGAGTCCTACGCTACACATGGAATCCCATAAAAGCTTGACTGGTTTCGCACACGATCAGCTAAGAAAGGGACCCTCAAAGATGCAAGTTTGATAAAGGAGGAGTGGGATAAAATTTATGACCCCATCCTCAAGACTAACCCTAAGGGCCTAAGGGAAGTTGCTTTCGCCAGAATGAGAAAAGCCTTTGACAATCAACTATCATACAAGCAATGGCTTTGTGGGCTTCCACAATATATGGTCCCTTATGTGCACCACTACCCATAAATAATTTGCGAAAGCATTTGGTGCTTCAATTTGGTGACTGGCACCATTGAGGGAAGAAGTTTGAGAGTCATGATATCTACAGAGGCTCTTAGGGACATGTTGTGCATTCCCGGGAATAGCACCAAAACACTGCCAATGGAGTCATTCAACCAAAAAAAGGGTTCAAAATTTTGGAGAGGTAGAAGGAATGCCCTTGACTTTTATAATGCGAAGACCAGAAGGCCCCAGGATTGCCAACAACCATTAAAAAATATGAATCGTCGTGTTGACTTCATACATGTGGACTTGCAAGACACCTTCTTCGTGATGGCTTTTGTGTTTGGCTTCGATGATGACATGATCATGTATGAATCTCAGTTGGGCCTGGGTTTTCAAATAAGGAGGCAACACGACCCTTTCTGGTATGATTTTGTAGACATGATTGTCAAAGATATGCGAAAGCAGATTGTTGAGTTTGAAACTGTTGGTAAGTTTAGATATCCTTTTCTTCTTGCCTATATGTTTCTACATTAGAACCCCAATTTCTTCAAAGAAAAAATAGAGTTATCAATATTTGATGAGAAGAAGCATCGAAATCTAGTTTCGGTATGGAATAACATCCTCTCTTCCACCTATGATTATTATGCATTTTCGAAGAAATTCTTGATTCCGATTTTGCATGATCTGAGTGAGGATGATGACTACTATCGCCTGTCGATCGACCAAACCGGCTGGATGCAATCCCTGTTCCCTAAGTGTGACTGGTTCCTCGGGGAGGAATTCACATGCGTCTGAGTGCGTGGCTTTTGTGAAGAGTCAATTTGACTCCCCACATCTGTCACTGATCGGGTATTGGCTCTTGAAGTGTTCTGACAACTAGCTATTATAGACTGGACCTTTTGCTCTGACCCAAAGAAGAAAAAGAGGGGGTTTTTTGAATGCCTGTTGAGCTAAAAAACAATGGCCATGGTAAAGAAGAAATCAACAGAGCTACTGGACTACAACCCCAAGGATGATTTGGGTGATACATTTATTAAGGTAAAACATAGCCCTCGACCTTACTGGGAAGCGCAACAAAATCCCCTAGAGGATATTAACAGATTCTGGGTGGACTTAGCACACATGCTGACGAATAATCGAAGGTCATCATGGCTCGGGTATTATCTCCCTAAAGGGAAGGCCAACAAAAATTGGCGCATGAGCGGTCCACTCCGCAATAGTTTGATAAGGGAATATTGCTGGAAGACGGAAAAGATTAATGCTTTCTAGATCTATCGCGAGGAGATCAAGTGCACTCTCGCCTCATTCCAAGACCCATCAGTCTTTGACTCTGATGATCGGTTTGATACTCTCTGGAACAGGAAGCATGTTGACTCTAACGTGAGTGATGCGGAAGAGGCTGACCCTGAAAAGGCCACACCTAGGAATAAGAATGCAACCTAGCACAACTATTAAGAGTGTGCAAATGAATATTTAATGATTCGAATCCTCACAATCTTGAAGTTAGGTCGCAGGAAATCCTAGAGGAACGCAACAATTGACAAAAGCAGTAGATGTGGAGAAACCTCCACCAAGCAAAAGACAACGCACTGATGTTGCTTCATAAGGTGGTGTGTAGGAGGTTGCGGTTGGCCAAGGGTCAAAGATGAAATCCATTGCTCATGTATCTTTCTCTCCCTCTCTTCTCAGCTCCCGGTCTCTTATTTCTTTGGCGATCTCTATGGCACCCATTGCTCCAAGTGTGAGCCTATCTTTCTTTGTCCCCACTACAATGGTTGCAAGAGGTTTCTCCCAGTTTTCTCATATTGGACAGATGGCTTTCGCTTCCCAACAAGCTACTCCATCTTTTTTCAGAGCCCCTTCAACCTCCTCAATTGCATCCTTGTCCGCATCCATGGCTATCGCCCCCTTGGTATATGAATCTGTCGTCCCTTTTGCCTCCTCTGAGTCAACCCCGACCCAACCTTTGTAGTAGTTGAGGCTCATTGCATCTCCATTGCCACCATCATTCCCCATGAGTCCCTCCACACCTTCGTCACCTGGGATTTAGAATATTCCTCCCTTCTTGCTACTCACAGTTGCCCTTCCAAAGAAGAAAACATCTGAGGTCACCTGCCTCTCATTCCCTTTCGTTGTCCCTCCCAGCGCACCCTTTGCAGTTGAATGCATCAGATCACCAACTCAATTCTTGTAACATAGCGATACAACGAAGCAAGCTCGAGCTCTCCGACTCTAGAAGAAAAAATAAAAGGATGCCAAGAAACCAACGAAGCCTAAAGTCCAAATAATTTATAATGAGGCTCAACAGTCATTGCATTTCGCAACCATGCATCCCAATGTTACCAAATTATAGGGAGAAATGCAGCCCAATGACTATGATATCCATACCATCGGACTAGACTTGTGTGTTGCCCGACCGTAGGATAAAGTCGAGCAAATGGAGAAGACACAACGGGTGGTGACCATTGACTTTCTCAAGTTTGGTCACAAGTTGAAGAAGGTATGGGATGAGCTCAAGGTCATTAAAGAAAGGATATAAATCTTGTTGGCCAAAGGCAAAGCACGAGAGACAGAAAGGGCGCGCTTCGCACAAAATGCACAGGCAGAGTAGGCTAGCCTGCAAAGGGAGCTTGAGAGGTTCAATCCCAGGAGTCAGACCAAGTGACTGAGTTGCGGTGAAGGAATCAAGAATTGCAGAACTAGTTGGCCCAATCGAAAGGGGAAGCTTAGCAAAAGAATGAAGAGTTGCAGCAATTGCGCGCTCAGTTGGAGCAAGCAGTACAAGGAAAATAGACAAATCAAGTAAGCACATAGGCTCAATTTCAGGAAGACCTCTAGAAGATCAAGCTTTCCCTGGAGGAAGATTCTGCGACCCGAAGCTAGGCTGAGGAAAGGTGGTTGGTCGCACAAAGAGCCCTGTAGGAGCAACTCTCCTTTGTCGTAGAACAAATTGTAGGGCTAACGCAAGAGATTGGGACGAAGGATGCAAAGATCAATCTTTTGAAGAAAATCGTTCAAAATCTTGCTCCACAGTTGGACCTTTGCTTAGTAGCCCAACAACTGTATGCTTCTTATTGGGAGAGAGTCAAGACTTTATATCCGACTCTCCAACCCACACTTCAGTTTATGGTGGAAGCGATAGATTTATGCAAGGAGGTTCGCGACATAATGGAACAATTCCCACAATTCATAAGGGAAAAGGTTCTCGAAGCAGAAAGGCTTCTAGACAGGCTATACACTGTGCCAAGCGAGGATCTGGTATGAGCAGGGGTTGAAAATCGAAGGTCAACTGTTAGGATCACAAAAGAGTTTATCCACTGCCATGAGGCCACCCTTCATGCTTAGCGCTGCTCAATCACATTGAGGTGAACTATGGATAGCGTATGAGAAATGTTTTCCCAACTGACCCAAATGGCCTTGCCCTCTCCTTTTCTTTCTGATGAATCGGTGGTCACCGCAGAGCAAATTGTAGCCAAAATTAAGGAGAGGAAGCAAGATTTATCCATTTTCCAAAGCTTCAACCAACCTTCTACCGCTGAGGACATCGAAGGTATAACTCATCAAATCACACGACTACTTTTTTAGCTTGAGGTTGGGTATGAAATATCTACGATGCTTCCCTTTAAGGAACTATTCGATTTGCATGAGGTGCACAAGAATCTACGTGCCATATCAACGCCTTCCGAGGCCAACTGGTTGCCCTTGCAGATCGCCCTTTCTAAGCTCTGACTCCAATGCTCAATGAATAAGGCCATGGTCATGAAATTGAAGATTTTTGGGTTCATCGTTCCGCAGGCGAAACACCCCTGATAGTCACCAAAATTTGTGGATATTAAATATATCCCATGCTCCCTTCGGGTTGTTTTGATGTTTTTCTCAGCTTTCGACCGCTCCTGATGATTTTAAAAGTCTCCATGCCAACTTTTTGGTAGTCTCAACTTGCTGTCGCCATGTGTCATCCAATTGCTCATCAAAGGGGAGCTTCCCTTCCCTTCACCTTCGAGCCCCAATTTTCCCCCATGTGTCAATAGATCGGGCGTGTTGAGCTTACTTTCTTGTACCTCTTTTTCGGGCCTCGACCGCATGCCACGTAGCCTTCATCCATACAAACTATTGGCGAATCCCTTGAGTGGTGCCGATAGTAGGAACATTGCCACATGTCTTCTCATCACAAGCTTTTATCAAAGGATGGGGAGGATGAACCATAGGCTGCAAAATATTGCCACGTTTATTTTCGACGGGTCTTCATTAAAAGGAGTGGCACGAATGCCAAGCTTCCATATGCTGCCACATGTTCTAACTGCCTTCGCTGGGAGGCAACACTTGTTGGCATGGGGTAAGCTAGAACCACTGCCATCATTTATAGAGAATGCATATGGCTCACAGGTGACTAGGTTCATGCTCGATAATCTTTCTGTTACAACGACTGTGGTGAGTCATTGTTGCGAACATCATCACTCATGATTGAGAATATTTTTTGTTATAGGCTTTCAAGCGGTGGAGGCCTTTGGCTATATATGTTGCTTCTTTTATTCATAAAAAGAGTTTGGAATACCTACAAAATAATTAGGAAGACACCAGGTCTTTTGTTTTGTAAGATAATTGTAAAGACTCACAGACTGTGCCCTTGTAATTTGGCCTCTCTATTTCTTAGCTATCTAAAACCATTATATTGTGCTATTATTGAATAGTTTCTCTACAAATTCAATTATTTGAATAGAATGTTGATTTAGAACCATGTCTCCGACTCTTTCTTTTTAGTAAAGCTCCATGCAAATTATTTTATGTTATGAAATGAATTATTCAGGTCTTTCCCTTTGATGTTTTTTATTTCAAGACACAACAGATTGTTGAACGGGCCCTTAAATCGTACCCAAAAGATAGATTTACTGGGCCTTACATCTAAATCTTGGCGCATCACCCTAGTTAGATCTTTTATTTTATATATGCTTCATTTTCCCATTCAAAACCCCAGTTATAGAAGAAGTCAACTTCTTTAAAATTTAGAGGTTACTCAGTTTAACGCAATAGGTCCCCCCTTTAACTGAGTTTCCCACAAAGGGATGTTACCTTGTCAAATTTTGGCATCAACAATATCAATATGAACTTGACCATTCTTACCTTTAAAAGAGTCTTTGGAAATCACCAAACAACTAGTAGTCCAAGAAACTTGGTTCTTTTGAAAGATCCTCTCTATTCTCCAGATTGATACTACATGCATAACTCCATTAGCCATTCCCTTGAGAACCACATCCTTCCCATTGGCTTTGAACTTGAGTTCCATTATTTGGTAGTTTATAGTATACTCACCCAATGATGTAGCCATTTCACACCCAAAATTACATCAATTTCACCCAACCCAATAAAATAGAAGTTGTCACAAACCTTATGGTCTCCAAATTTTATGTCCAACTTCTAGAATTTCTTGTTGCAAGGTAGGTTATACCCATTCGCCAAAATGACTGTGAAGCCTTCAAATTTTTTTTGCATCTAGCCTTCTTCTCTTCACAAGTCCCTCATCAATGAAGTTGTGGGTAGCTCCTGCATCAATCAAAACAATCACTCTTTGTTTGACAAGGACTCCCTAAACCTTGAAAGAGTGATATCTATGTGTGTTGGATAGAGATGCTAAAATACCTCCATTATCCATTTGATTCTGATTATTTATCATAAATGACTTCTATATAGTGAACTTTCCCCTTTCCAAGATATTTGTGTCCCGAAACCCATGGCTCTCTACAAGAGAAACAAAGTTTCTTCCTTTTGAGATCATTTTTGGTTTTATCATCAATCATCTTAGGTATGGTAGGGGGATCGGGTTTCTAAGCAGTCCAAGGCTTCTTTTGGAAATTTCCTTTTGGCTTATTCCATATTGAGGGTTTTAATTTTTGTCGAGGAACAAAATTCTCCAAATCAAAAGCTTTTCAGATAGTCTCCTAAAGTGTTGGGGGGTGGAATGCCTTCACCAAGCCCTTGAGTTGTTCCACCAAGCCTTCAATGAATAGGACTATGAGTCTCTTCTTTGAGATGTTGGTTACCATGTTTGATAGCTTTTGGAACTTTGTAATATATTCTTCCACACTTCCCTTTTGTTTGAGATGAGCCAAATCTCTAAAATGTTCTTTCGAATATCTCCTATCAAATCTTTCAACTAGTCTAATACAAAACTCATCATAAGATTTGATCAATTTATGACCTTGAGTGATCAGACCATGGTACCACCAATCATGAGAAATTCCCTCCAAATGTAGGGTGAAAAATTTGATGGCATATTCCTCAGACATAGGTTTGAGTGCCAAGTATGTATCAAGTTTCTGCAACCATGCCCTAGTACTCTTCTCAGATCCATCAAAGGATGAAATAGATAGCTTCCCCAATGAGTGCTTCAAATATTTTGGCTAAGTGGTGAATGGTAGGTTCCTTTTTTATTCTTCTTTATTGCCATGAAATATCTCAAAGATAAGACCTCATTAATCTTAGGGTCCAAACCCCTATACTCTTCATATGCTCTTAAGATATCATCTTGGAGGGTATTTATTCTCTTGGGACTTCTTCTACTCTCTGAATGAATTTAGGACTGAGAGGCCTATTACTTAAGTCAATTATGAAGCTTTGTGTAGTAACCATCTTCTTCTTCCCTTTTCCACCACCGATTTCACTAGTGGTTCCAGCTCTATTAATACTATCATTCTCCTTCCTCGCATTAGTCTGTATCCACTAAAACATTTGGCCAAACATGTTGGCAAGATGATTTTCCCTTGTATCATTCTTAAAATATTTCTTTGAATTCTTTCGCTTCATAGTCCATGGTTTTTTCTTGACCTAGTTTCTTCAATTCGGTTTTTTCTTGACCTAGTTTCTTCAATTTTCTCTTCTGAAGCTTAATCTCCCTTTCACTTGGAAACATTAAACATTAGAAAACCCTATAGTATAGAAAAATCATGCTTTGATACCACTATAATGTCCCTAACATCTAATTTAACATCTAATTTCAACATAAAGATTGATTTGCTGATATAATTCAATAAAAACCAACATATGAACACATAGATTTCCTTGATATGATGATAAAATTTAAAATTTCATACATATATGATTATCAATTACAATTGACTACAATGATCCAAAATGATATACAAGAGTAACACAAATCAACGCTAATGTTTTCAACTCCTTATAAAATCCTTGAATCTTAGATGCAATCCCTAAATGAGAATGCCCTTAGGAACCAAAGGGGTTACATCCTCTTATCCTAGTGATCATTGGGTTTTCATCCAATGACCATAAACTCCTATGGGTTTCATCCATATAAGGGTTTAAAACACAAGTGGTCCAAAATATAAAAAATTGACATAATCATTTAATGCCTAATACATGAATTGACTCCCTACATTTATATGTGTATTAGACACTTAAAATTGTCTTGAATGGTATTACACACTTGAATCTGGTCACTAACACCATTTCATCCTAAACATTCATCTTCTTTTTGCCTTTTTGATTAAATAAGCCTAATTATTTAATTAAATGAATCATTTTCATCTATTAATCTAATTATTTCAATTAGGTTAATTCACCCCCTTTCATCATGTTTAATTGAATAAATCAAATTATTTGATTTAAACACCTTATGTACTCTCATTTAATTAAATAATCCTAAATTATTTAATTAAATGTCATTTGAGCCCCTTTTCATTAAATAAATCAATTATTTAATGATGATCCTCATATTCCCCATCTTGCACAATTAAAACTTAGTTTTAATTAGCAAATTACTAATTTTCCTTACCCATCCACTTGCATCTGGGAATATTCCAAAGACATATTCTTCTATTTTGGCTCCAAAAATGAAATATTCTTTCCTAACAAACTTTCAAACTTGTTACAAAGTGTTTTTGTTTGAATCATTGTGAGCCCTTGATGCTTTATTTGATCCATGCGATCTTTGATTCTAATCCATTGATGAAAATCCTTGATCTATATCTTCACCCTTCATTCCATGTTGGCCATTGATTGATCAAATCGATCTCAACCCTTGATTCTTCATTTGCTCTCCTATAAATACATCACCATTTGGAGAGAAATGGATCCACTTCCATCAAAGAAAAG
The DNA here is from genome assembly GCA_007115665.2 of Sequoiadendron giganteum. NCBI lineage: Eukaryota > Viridiplantae > Streptophyta > Pinopsida > Cupressales > Cupressaceae > Sequoiadendron > Sequoiadendron giganteum. The sequence goes on along the minus strand of CM021109.1, from coordinate 503,608,355 downwards.
TCATGTTGCCCATTTGAATACTATCTCTATTCATACTTGCACCATTATCAAGCTTTTTCATCCTTTTCATCCACCCATAACATCGTTTTATCAATTTTAGCTTAGTTTTTCAACAATGGAGTTCGGTTAATCGCTCATTTTATCCAAGGGATTGGGAAAATGTTGTTATTCCACATCAATACGACACCACTCCCCCAATGGGATAAGGTTTGGAGTTCTAGATTAGGTTTATTTTAAGATTTCATGTTTATTTCATGCTTAGTTTAATGGTTTCTTAGTATTTGAAGCTTTTGAACATCTCATTGGGATTATAGCTTAGGGGGTTAAATATGTCTTAAACTCATTAACATCCGGTGTATTTAGCCTATACTATGATTACAATCACAATATGCTAACAATTTCCTTTAAGGAACTGGTTGGCCTTGAGCCAAAATGGTGCCAAAGCCCAAAATTTGAATTTCACATGCTACACTAGATCAACCTTAAGACCAAATTAGATTATTTTATAATTAACGTGTCATCCTACAGACCTATACACATGCTTCCCTGGCCCTTTCCTTCTTCTTGAAACTTCACAATTACCACTGCATGATCTGAAGGTGTCTTATTCTTCAAGCCTACTGAAGTGGGTGTTGGTTTCCCAACACAGTCATCTTCTGATAGCAATATATTTTTGGTACCCAATCCATTCCTCTTAAGATTGAGATATGATGTGCAAATGTCATCATAGATGCTATGCTCCAAACTACAAGTCAAAATGTGCTCCTATGGAGGAATGCAAAGGGATTCCCAAAACCAATCTTGCTCCAGTACAGTGAGTCTAAAATGGTGACCTTATGATGGTGATATCTTTCCCATATATAATCTTTTTTCCTTGAGCTCAGGATATGATGTAGGGTCATTATTATAGATTCCCTATTCTAAACCTCCAACTAAAAAGGTGTTATGTGAAGAAATGCGATAAGATTCTCGAATTTCACTCTATAATCATCTTTCTAAGAAAAGGGACATGACAAAGATCCATATCTAGGAAATAAGAGACACTACTATCCCACCTTAAATGCCATTTCAAATAAAATCCTTTGTAAACTATCCTAGTTCTCTCCTTCACATCTATTTTGATTTGATCTTACAATGGATAATACGTTGCACCCCTATGTCCAATTTAATTACATTAAGAACATTAGAGGGTCCTACCTTGGAAGCATGATTTCCTGTAGATCCATCCAAAATTGGATTGTTTAGAAAAAATCACCAAGCTTCCCCATCACTATTTGAAGCACTTTTAAAGATATGCAAATTGTGCAAAGGTGGTAAAGATTGACTCAAAATGATTCTTTTAATGAGGGAATTCTAATTGGTTTAAAAGGTTAACTAGGATTTTAAAAATAGGTCCAATTTTATGTGAAACCATGGCTCTTTTAGATGACATCCCTCAAATTTCCTTATCAATGACATTTTTTCTAAAGAGTCCCACTTGGGGATGGGAATAGAGCCACCAACATCCCATGTCAATAAGGAACACAAACATTCAACACCTTCATCCTGGGTGTATTTAGATTTCAATGTTTATCTTACTATTCCAATGTGATCATCATGAACCACTCTTGGTATCCCATCTTTCATCCATTCTCCAACCCACAAAGATAATTTTTTACTACTTTATTAGCCCAACAATAGATTAAATTTTAAGGTTGAGGTAGGTAGTAAAGAGAAAAGTAACTTTTTAAGGTTGGAATGGAGTCCATTATAGCTTCAAAAGAGCTTATCCATTCTACACCCATCAAATCCCACATATTAGAAGCTATAATCGTCTCCTTTATGTATGGCCATCTTCATCTTCATCTATTGAATCCCCACCTTATTAAATATTCCATTATATACCCAATCATAACTTGTGGCACATACATCCAATATCATCTACACTTCTTTAGCCCTATCTAGCTTCTTGCTTACCACTTTTTTAATCTTTTACTCACATCTCATTTTAGTCATGGTTTCAAAAAGCTCAAAATAGTTTCTATACTTCATACCCATTTAGTTATATCCAATAGGTTAGTCCTCATGAACTATTATATACCAATTACATCTATTAATTCGTTTGAATTTAATTGATAATATTATGGATAAAGGCACTAAAATATAGAAACTTAGCGTGTCATGAAAGCAATAACATAGAACAAAAGAAATGAACACATATGATATTGCAATAGAGAAAAAGACATGAAAACACAAGATATTGCAATGCATATGCATTTTTATATTGTAATTACAATGCCTTTACTACTATTTTTACTAGAAACTCAATAATTTAAAATAAAATGCAAAACGATTCATTTTGAATTCTAAAAGTTCATGTGTAAAATGTTACCCTAGGAAGTCGAGAATATATTTCTTAATAGAAAATTAAAAAAAAGGCAAGATTTATCTCTTTTTTCTCTAAAAAATTCTTAATTTTCCCAAACTTTATGTATTTTGTAAATTTCTATATAATTATTTTTAAATTTTACAATAGTTTTTAATGGTCAAACTTTGGTCAACAAAGTACACCACCCTTTCATCATGTTGTATATCTACTAATAATTTTGATACATTTTGGAGGGGTTCATTTGAGCTACGATTGCAAAGCTATTACTTTGACAAGGTGAGATGTTAGTTCTTTAAAATTATTTTGGAACACTATCCCAAATTGTGAGTAATATACTTTTCTTTGCATTTTGCTATCCCCCAACATTCCCTATCGACATCTCCTCTACAACACTCAATGCTATTATACGTAAAAATAACCATATTTTACATAAAAAAGGTCACAACTAAAAAAATATAAAATCTTCTTGTTTTCTAAAAGTTTCTAAATTAGTGAAGAACTTGCTTTAGTAACCATTATTCTTATAGAATGATCTTAGGGTACATGCATCACTTGTTAAAGAGGCTAAACAGTCTTATAAAGATGTGAGCCCCAAAATGGTAAGGACAATAATTTTTAAGGAAATCGACTTGTGGCTGAATTATTCATTCATTTTGATAAGAGCACCTTAATTAAATGTGTATTCTTCTTGCCAAATGTTTTCATATGTTATCATTGAAGAGCACCTCCACACACCATGCTAAACTAACTCTCTAATCTTCAAAACTATTAAATATATTATGTAGTACTATTTAGGTACATACCTAAAAGAAAAGTTGCATATTCATTTAACGATAATTCATTAATGAGGGATTCTTGGCTATGATTTAATATTTTGAGTTTTTATTTTTCTCAATTGTAAGAGCATTAACATTCTTATAAAGAATAAAATTTGTTATAAATCTCCCACAAATTTTGATAAAAAAAATCTTTAAAACCTTATTAAATTTGACAAAAAAATTATTTTAAAAAACTACTACTAAAATCTTAACTTATTCAAATGAACTAAAATATTTACCTCTTGATCTTTATAACTTAACTAATTTTTTCCATTCCTTTTAAATCTCTTTTCCATATATTATTATAAAATATTAACTAAAATATTTAATATTCTACTTTAAAACAAACTAACTTAAAAATATGTAATTATAGAATTCAAAAATCTTCATGTCTCATTCTCTCAACCCTAATGTAAAAACATTCCAAAGTTCTGAGACACATAACCTCCTCTAGTTTTCTCATAAATACATTTTTACATAAAAGAGCGTACATTAACGTTTTTCCATCATGCGTATAATTTTCTCATTTGCAAAAGGAGCTGGAGACTAGAGACAATCCCAAGAAGGAACTGGTAGGGGCTGCAAATTATACATCGAAACTAGTCAAGAGGCTGTGTATAAAATTCGTCTGTTAGCGTAGCATTGGTGCTGTAAGTATTCTTATTTTTCTTTATTACAGAAGAGAAAGAAAGAATGGAGCAACAGGAGCAGGAACAGCCAGGCAGAGACAGAGATGAATTAGTGTTATATGTGAGAAAATCAGTTTATGGACTGCCCACTGCATGTCCAATCTGCCTTCCTGCTTACATCTATCTCAGACTTGCCAAAATCTCCTTCACTACTTATTATGATGTCAATAGTCCGGACTCAGGCAAGTATTTTTCCTACTCCAATCCTCTATCAATTTTCTTTACTGCAAAATTTAAATACCATTATGCGATTGTAGGGATTGCGTTTTTTTATATTGGGTGCTTGCTACTTTGATAATAAGAATTTGGGCTCTATGGATTTTGTATCTAGTGCACGCCCAGAAATAATTTTACTGGCGTTAGAGGAATCTACTGAATAAAATAGAATGCCAATTTTTCCTGTCTTCTTGAAGACTTCAAACCCTTCTGTTCAATGTGCCGAGGAAAATAATTAGAAGAGCATTAAAAAATGGTTGTATTTACTAATTTAGAATGGCCTGCTAATTGAAATGTCTAAGACTTTACCTATTTTTTCTTTTTTCACTTTTTTGCTGTTAGCAAATGTGGCATTCATCAGAAAGTGTTCACAATGTTGAAGAAAGAAGCTTTGGTTACATGACATCCCTAAGCTAGATAGTTAGTCACCTGGACACACTGGCATTACATTCAGACGTGCTAATTAGGTCATTCTATTGTTCTAAGCATGTTATAAAACTATGTCGTCAGACCTTTAATTGGGGAACAAAATGGAAATGAGTTTCCAAATATTTAGGGGATACGCATATTATAGATATTTAAGAATCATTAAATTTTAGATAGTTCAACTTTCCAGAAGTATAGAGATGTATCGTGTCCGGGTTCATGCCGGAGAGCTAATAAACAACAAACATTGCTTCCTTATGTATTACGTTTCTTCAGACAACATTATTTGGTTAGAATATAAATTTATAGGATATGAAATCTGTGGTACATCCCAACCAGAGACTGATTGGACATAAGCATACTGCTACGAAGAGCACAAGATGACAGATCAAAAGGCAAAATTATCATGGACATATTTTGAAATTGGTACTCAATAATATGCATTAGTTTTGTGTTTTCTGCTAATTTGGTAAGACATTTGCCGTCAACTAGAAATGGCATGTGAAATGCCTGTTTCCTAAGAAATAAGTTTACTAATTGTGATGTATCCGGGAGGTTCAGATCCAGGTACCATAGTTGAAAGGCAATGCCATTAATCAATTTATGCTTTCTTTTATGACCTTAATAATTGTTAGTACATACTCTCATGTACCTTGGGTGTTATTCTTATCTCATATGCTTTTGGTAATAGGGCCTCTTTTTGTGTATGTAAGTGGCATCTCTTAAATTGAGTTTAGAACCAGTTGTTGTCAAGTAATATCAGTAAAATTCTAGACCAAGCTCAGTTGGCTTTGGTTCTTGGGATATACACACATGTTTATAGATGATTGGGATGTAAATATGTTCCTCATGTCCTGATGTTAAGTTGTTCCTATTTCTGGTTACAGAGGATCTACCACTGGTCGAATTTGGCAGCTATGCAGGATTCAACAGTGAAGCTGGTGGAATTTTTGAATTTCTTAAAAAAGAGAACATTGTTGACTTGGATTCTGAAATTCCTAGATACAGCATTCCAGATTTGTTGGCATCCAAGGTATTGATTAGTTCGTGGCTTGCCGATGCAACTCTATATGAGCTCTGGGTTAATTATAATGAGAATGTTGCAAATGAGATTTATTTTTCTGATCTCCCCTGGCCGATTGGTAAGATTATCTATTGGAAACAAAAGAGAGCTGTGATGCAGCGTCTTGGGATAAATTCCAGCAATTGTCAAGAAAAAGAAGCAGAGGTATCAATTGCTTGTCACTTGAACATTTCTTATGACATGTTTTGGGCATCATAATAAGTATTATATGGTAGTGTGATTAGTATGTTGGGCTTTACTGCAGACTAAAGATTTTTTAACTAGACAATGTACCTGATCATTTCTTTTTTGTTATTTTTGTTTGTCATAAAATATTAATTGGTTGTGAAAGTGTGCTACTACGAGGCCACCTCCCAATGAATGATTGTTATTCATGTTTTGTAGTTCACACCTTTGCTTTCACATACTATGCCTCAACTTATCAGTTGACTACTTCAACAGCTGTACAGGAATGCAGGTGCAGCGTATGAGTCACTTTCAACAAAGTTAGGCGATCAAAAGTTCTTCTTAGAAAATAAGTGAGCACAAATATTTTCATTAATTTTTTTTTCTTTGAAGGAACAGGTATCTAACAAATGTTCTCAAGTTTGAATGGAATACTAATAAGATCACTTTTAAATGATCTATCTATCTACATCATGAGTTTTCTAAATCTGAATGCTATTTCCTTTGCAGGCCTACAAGTGTTGATGCATATTTTCTGGGCCATGCTTTGTTTGTTCTTCAGACTCTAAATGTAAGTATTTTTTAATTTCCAATTAAGACCATGAGAATTTTTCGTCAAGGTTGAACATGTTTTTAGACGATCTTAAAATGCTTATTTAAGAGGCCCATTGTATATTGATATTCACTCTTAATTCTTAAATCAGGTCTTGGGATCAATTTATTTTTCAAATACTGGCAACTGAGATACTTGAAACATGTACTATTCCCTGTGCATATTAACATGCTTAACACGTCCCTTTTCACATTGATATTAAGACCCTTCAATTAGGGTGTACAAAATGAACAAACATATGTACTTGACAGTGGATAATTGACATACATGATTCACCTGCCATGAATACAATGTAATCAGAATATCACAATCATGAAAAGTAAAATTTGCATGCATCTCCAGTAATCTTTGAAACACTAAATTTGTATTGAATTGTTGGTTAAAAATGATAACATGAGTGAGTAATTTACACCCTCTTTTTTCCTGCAATGATATCACAACTATTTGCTTCAATCATATACTTCTAATGGCATGACATACAATCCACAAATCATCTCATCTTACACCTTCAAGAAAATCTTTAAACATTTGGGCTTCTTGAATGGGGCCCCAAGTTACTTTTGCGCATAATGCTTTCTGATGTAGGAGCATCCTAAGCCAAAGGGCAATCTTGGGTCAACAAAAATATTTGTTTTTGTGTTTCTTGTCTTTCGTAGGGCTTTCTTTTTTCTCGAGTTTACCAAAGTTACATTTTCTTACTGCAATTTTCAAACAAGTACATTCAGGCTAATCTATAAAAATTGAGTTGTTTGTTACCACGCTTGTAACCAATCATAGCATCTCATGAGTGCTGTGAACATTTCCACATGTCAACTTTTGTAAATAATGCCTATTATAAGGTGTGACTTTTTTTACATTTGAACAGGAGATCTAAAGAGCTGTGTGCCAAAGGATTTGAACTTTACACCAAAGTATGAGATCCCCTATTTAGTTATTGGTCTTAAGGAGGTTAATATAAGGAGTTGCATAGCATTATAAAGACCCACATCTCATTGTACATCCAAAAGTTGTTGCTTATCTCCTTTAAGGAGGTGCATCCAATTCTGAGATGGAAACTAGGCTGAAATCATTTAATAAGAGACCCATGAGCCTTATCACTTGCAACTAGGGGCTAAAACTATGTTCTTGGTAAGCATTGCCTTACTACATCCTGTTGATGGTGAAAATGATACAAACAACGTTAAAACAAAATATTTCTACTCTATTTCTCCTGAAAAAGAAAGACAACATATAGTAGCCTAACTCCCAAGGTCCTGGTAGTTGGTTCTCAACTGTCTGGTGTCACCCAATTGGTCCAAGCAATTGTAATATTCAAGGGGCTTGTGTTAGTAACAAAGAATGCAAGCAATGACTCATTTTACCGAACTGTTTTTAGTAAATCAAGGGGTTTTCAAACAAAAGAAAAAGATAGATCAAAGGGTAAACCAGTAAATATGAACAAAATTCATCTAACATCCGGATATATATCTTCAACAATGAATTTTTTCAATCAGATCAAGAAAACCAAAGCATGATACAATTCACAGAATAATCTATACCATTGTATGCATCTAAGGTGTTTATTTCAATTCGCCTATCACAACTATTTCAAAGATTTTTAAAAGAATACACATTCATTCATTGCCAAGATCATAGATCAACAGACTTCAACAAATTTAATCCAATGATAATCTAACAAGATAATCCTTAAATCCGGTTTCTTCTAATGACTTTCATCATATAAGAAACAATCATGCTTCAGCACAATCACTGGCATACAGATAGATTATAACTTATCAGCCTTATCAAATAAAACTTAATTCTAACACCATATTGCGTAAACTTGTAATTTTATTTAACTGTAAAATATCAAATAACAATGTATCTCTGTAATCACTACAAAATTCTATCTCCTAATATCAGGTGGCTAATTCTATTCTTTATTAGCCGACCTGTACAATATGATACCCAAAGGGTATTTATAGATATACAAAATTCGAACTCCACTTCTATTTTAAGTCATCCACACTTTTAGGAACTAAAACTCTCTTGGAAACTCAAATCAATTTGATTTTGAGTTCTTACATTCGACATTCAGTTAAATTGGAGAACAGAAAATAGAAGAGAAAAAATGTCATGCGCTTCAAGAACTGCTAGTCCTGCATGCACCATGCAAAGAAGAAGAAAGCCATGCATGCAAGAGATTTATGCATGTGAAGTTGGGTCTGCAATAAACTCGTCATAACTGGTGAAGACTTGTTGTAATACATCTAATTCTGGCCCATCAACCCAGCTATCTTCAAATTTAATTCGCTCCAATTCTACTGCAGCAATCCCTCTCATATCCTTTATCTTTGTCAATTCTCTTTTAGCAACCTTTATCTCTTCTTTGACATCCATCAGTCGATCTATCATCAAATCTTCACCATCATCTCCTTTTTGCATGAGTCCTTTAAACCTTTCGCCCCATTTCTCTTTTATCTAGCTCAAAAGTAGGCCTTCCTTTGTTAGTATATTAACATCTACTATGATAGCAATGATTGCCTCCAACTCTTCAAATTGTTCGGTTAGATCCTTAACAGCATCTTGGACTTCATTTCTATGTTTGCACAAGAAATCTGTTTTGAATCGGAGTATACGAGAGGTCTTTTCCACAAAATCTTTATTATCTTCTTCAAGTATTCACTGTTCAAGAAGAGTAGTCAAAGGCAATATACTAACCTTCTCCAATTTCTAACTATATTCTTTATATTCCTCTTCCTGCTTCTCCGATGTTTCAATATATTGATGCATTTCCCCTATCAACTCTTCTGTCCCTTTGTGAACCTCAAAACCTTCGACCAAAACTTCACCTACTTCTTGATTTAACTTATCAACCCACCTATCTAACATCTCCGCTTTACCCCTTACCTGTACTAAGTCATCTACCTCTTTTTTGCTCAGCAAAATTGGAGTCTCAATAGCAGCTACCTTTTGTGATCTTGGAGAAGAGAGACTTTTCAAAAAGGAATGCAATTGATTTAATTGAGCCTTAAGCTCATCTTTCTTTTGCTTATCCTTTAACATTCTTGACTTGGTTGTCGAAGCTACCACATCAATTAGATTCATCTGTTGATTTCTGGTAGGCCTTCCGAAGTTAACAGTACTTAATTGATAATCCGTTAACTGCATGTCTCCTACCTCCTTTTCTGTCATCGGTATGGCACATTCAACAACAATCTCTCCCTTGTCCGTGAGCCTGGTGGAGTGTAGGATCTTGGCCTTCTTTTTAAGCCTTTCTTGTTCAATCTCCTTCATCATATCCTCCCAATTAAGAGGTTGTGAAGGTGTTAGTGTTCTTTTCTGTAGGTCCAATTTTAGCCAAGTGGGAGCACATGGAGCAGTAGTCATCACAGTGGAAGAAAAAGCAATAGTAGTAGTAGAAGGTGGTTGTACATTTACTTGGGGCTGAGAATTAACCCTTGGTTCCTCTTGTTGTTCTTGCACCACATGCATTTGTACAAGCTTTTCAGCCTCTTCCCTATCTTTTTGCTCCTGTATCTTCTTACTTTCTTCTTCCTTCTTCAACCTCTCTTCCTCTTCTAACCATTCTCTCTCCAATTTCTCTTTATCCAATCTTTCCTTTTCTAATCTTTCCTTCTCTATTCTTTCCTTTTCTAGTTTTTCCTTATCCAATTTTTCTTTCTCTAGTGCTTCTTTTCCAGTTTCTCTTTCTCTAAAGCTTCTTGTTTTTCTAAAGCCTTAAGCTTTTCTGCCTTTTCTTCTTCTTCTTGTTGCTTTCTAACCAGCTCTTCGGTGTCCTTTTCCTTTCTTAATCGTTCTGCTTCTTCTTCTTTTCGGTGAGCTTCCTCAGCAAATTTTAACTTGGCAACCAAGACTTCTTTCTCCCTCCGGTGTCTTGCCTTCTCTTCCTTAAGGTCATGAATCTTTTGTATCAGTTCTAACTTATCATTTCTTCTTTAACCTTGAGTTCATGTTCTTGTTGCCTTTGGTGTCTCTCTACTTCATCAGCTCTTGACTTAGCTTCAATTTGTTGCTGCTGTAGCATGGTATCAACTTGTGTCTTGGCATCCATTAACTTTTGCTTTTCTATTTCTTTAGCTTTTGCATCAGCATCCTTTCTAACTTCTTCAAACAATGCCCACTGCTCCTCTTGTGTTATTACCTGTTCAACATCCTCCTCTAGAGGCATATTCTCTTACACATCGTTCTCTGACACAGTCTCGTCTGAATCTGTTTCAACATCATGAATTTCCATCTCCACCATACTATGAAGAGCCCCCTTTTGAACTTCTTCACTCTGCTGTTTTGCAAGTGGGACATGTGTAGAAGATTCACCTAATGTAGGTGTTGAAACAACCGATGCAATTTGAGCATCTCCTTCTTGTGTTTCTGCTTCATTAACTACTGCTTCAAGTTCTATTTCTTCAATGTCTGGAGGAAAGAACTCCAAAGGCTCTTTGGGAGGTGTCTTTCTTTTGAGTCTTTTATACCCTTTCCCCTTTTTAGGAACTGGTCCTTGAGGAGCTTTGGTTCTTAGAACCAACCAGTGAACACTTCTATCCAAGACTGCTCTTCCTATCTACTTAATATCAATAGTTTCCTCACTATCCCAGTCAATTGGATCCAGACTTTTAGTTCCAATGTTCAAAGCTTCATAAGATGGATCCAATACAACTCCATCATCCACCAATGTGTTAGGAATGTCATTCTTGACCCCAAACTCTGACATGAGTGCGATAGGTAATCTTTCATAATTTTTTTTCCTCAAATCATACTCATCCTGTCGGTCACTCCAAAAATCTTCTAATAAATTGAAATGCTTGTCAAACAGAGAAGGCAACAAGGCATTCATCTTACCCTTCGGGTCAAAATACTTACGAGCTGTGTATAAACCTAACTTTAATTGTATCAGCTCATTGCAGACCACCTTTGCTCCTACCAAATGCTGACAGCTATACTCACCCAACTTCATGGGGAACTTGTGACATCCTGTCTTATGTTTTAAACCAAACCGAGCATTAACTCCAAGAGCCTGATATACAAACTCCATCAACACTATCCTGTTATTGCAACACCTTGACAACAAATGTGGATGGCCCTCAAAACCAGCTAACCTGAAATATGTATACCTGGGGTATTGAATATACCAACATCCCCATTCAGCAATAAATGCCATGGCTTCTTGACTCAATCTGTACCCTGCATCTCGATTGAGTTGGTTAATGACTACATATATGAATGCATCATTAACTCTTTTGAATTGAGTCTCAGCAACCTATAGAGACAGCTGGTTATAATGCTCCCACACCTTCTTCTATCCATCTAACACTCCCATTATCTCTACTCTATTCAAACCTGGGAAGATACCCAACCTTGTTGCTGCATACACAATGTAAGAAGTCATAAAAAAGGATTTAGTATCCCTGATGTTGGTCAGTTGATCATGAATAGCATTTGATACAATCATCGGCCAATCAAACTGATGGGTGCCATTTAAAATTGTCTAGATGAAAGGAAACATCCACTCCTTGAAATGAAATGTATCTCTCTTCCCAAAAGCCCTAGACAGCATCAATATTAAATCTGATACCTCCTTATAGAAATCTGCCCTCTTTGGTTGGTCTGCAAGCTTGGTTAGAGACTTCTTCTCTGTCTTCAACCACTTTTTGTTCAAATGAGACTTATTGGATTCCTTATACTTACTATATTTCTCCAAGGCCTCTGCCTCATCCAACTGCACCAAGTTCTTAGGATACGGGACATTAAACATACTTTGGAACATATGAGGAGTAAGATCGATGATGACATTATCTTGGGAATCCATGCATTGTCGGGTAGCTGGATTGTAAGCCCCTGCAGCTGTCAAGATCAACTCTGGGCATTGGATTGATAAAGGAAACACAGTGATATGGGCCAAGCCGGAATCAACTATTCTTTGTGTCCTCCCTATTACCTCTTCAGCAAAGGTTTCTAAATACAGCTCTTCAAAATTATACTGGCCCAAATTTGTGTCGGTGATGTCTGACCAATCTGATTCTACTTTGCTTACTTTCACAACAGGACTCTTGTGATTATACCTCAAGGTATAAGGCAACTGTTCTGGCTTGATCTTCTTTGGTTTAGGTGTTGCCTTTGATGTTCCTGCAGGCCGGTTCCTTTGGGGGGCTTCTCCTGATGTTCCCAACATCCTCTTAGCTTTCCTGCAACAAAACCTCTAATTAGATTCTTGAATAAACATCTCAAAATGTGTCTTTAGAATCATACCTTTCAAACATTCATCGGAGGCGGAACCAGGCAGCAAATATCTTAAACAATCCTCTTTTAACATACTGCCGGGCTCGGAGCAAAAACTGTTACTGTCATTCTACTAACAAGAAGCGGGCTCGGAGTCGAAAGTGGAATAGTAATCGGAACCGGAACCGGAATGGAAACTGATTCGGTTTCCTTCAGATTTTTTGTTTTCATATTCTGTTTCGGTTCCGCTTCCGCCAAGGTTAACTCTTTATGAAGTAAAAATTTCTTACTATAAGCGGAGTCGGAGACGAGATGGAAAATGGAATTGACACTAAACATAAAACACATCCAACAAAACCTAAATCAATTCTGATCCCGCTTCCGGCTATGTTGACCATGACATCATCAACGATTTTATCAATTCAACGCATAATTTCATGATTAAAGATGAAGGTCACATTAAAAGAAATAAGGCTTAAAATATAGCATAAAAAGACTATGCCCATATGACCGTGGGGACGACTGTATTTTAGGGCATCATATTTTAATCATTTTAAAATGTGATCATAGAAACACATAGAGCCCTAACCTAAAAAACACGATATAAAACTAAGGCACGGATTTAACCCCTCTACTATAACCAAACGAATGCGCATAAAACCCTAAGGTAAAAACAAGATCTTACAAAACCCTAACTCACTGTAAAACGAAATTTAATCTCCATTATTGACGACGTTTAAAACCCAACGCAGCCCGAAGCGATCACGACAAAACGTGAAAGCGACCGTGCCCTAACTCACTATAAAACCAGAAACGCAAGCAGAAAACAAAATCAAGAACAACAAAGAAAGAAAGAAAGAAAACAAACACACAAACCTACCGAAACGACGAAGTTGCGCAAAGATCTAAATCAAACAAACATGAACAAAGAACACGAAAGCAAATAAAAGAAAAAACATGAGAATAGGAACCCTACCTCGAACGCAAAACCTGGCTAACCTTCTGAATTGATTCGCAAGCAATTATCTCCTCCTCCTTCAATCGATTCACTCATATGGACTCCCCAGCTGCTCTATTTCACTCTTTGATTTCTTAACAATGATAATAACACGTTTAATCCCTAATGAAGGTAAAAATCAGAGTTTCTACCTATGCATGGCAGCTGTCATTAACGTATTAAATGCACTTAAGCGGAGTCGGAATTGGAGAAGAATAAACACTTCACTATAGTGCGACTTCAGTAAAAAGTCAACGACCAAGAAACGGCGGGAGCGGAATTAGAATGGAAAATGATTCAGAAACTTAAGTAAATTCCCAACTTCGTTCCTGTTCCGGGTCCGCCAACAAAGGACAAAATGAAACCAAATACAAAAAGTAAAATAAAAGACCGACATAATAAAACTTAACACAAGGACTTAGTCTAAAACCAAAGTTCAAAAAGTGGAGGCGGAGACGGGATGGATTTTGATTTTGCAATTTTCAGTAAACACCAACTTAATGCCCACTTCGGCTCTGCTTTCGATAAAGACAAAAACAAAAGGCCCAAAAAGAAAGACTGTCGGGATGGGGATCGGAATGAGTTTTGAAAGAAGTTTCAGAACCCGATTTGGTTCCGGCTCCGATTTCGACAGACTAAACCAAAAGAAAACAAAGTGTTGGAAGCAAAAGACTCCAAACTTTGTTTGAAAACCAACAAAAGATAAAAACACAAAGGGGGACCCATTTTGACCAAGGCAAAAGATGGGGTGGTTATGCAAGGCATAACAAATGGCGACTCGACTGGGAAAATGGTTTACCCATTTTCAAGATACCCAAAGAAAATTCCAGTCACCCTTAAACTATTTGGTTTATGGACACTTTAACTTAAATAAGATCAGATATATGTAGGATATGTTTGAGCTAGAATCTCAAATGTATGTGCTCATGAGTTATTTCTGAATCTGAGTGTGTGCATATATTGTGCATCATTCTTTGTAGATACTTTCTCTGTTTGTGAACAACTATACCTAAGATTCAAGCTACATAGGTTGAGTCCTTTAACTATCGTGCAGTAAAATATTGGGAATTGCTCCGCTGCCAGACAGGCGTCCATAGCCCCAACGGAGATACCTCTAGTTCTTTCAAAGCATTGCTCTATTGCCAGCCAGGCGTCCATAGCCCCGATAAAGATACTTGATTACCCACTTGATATTGAGTTTGCCTCTTCTTTCTTTTGTTTCTTTCATTCATTTTTTTTTTCTTTTAAAACCTTGCTTGTGGAAATCTTTTGTGCACTTTCCTCAATACTTCAGACATAATGAATCTGAAACATGGGTTGAGAACTACTATGGATTTCATGATAGTCTGAGAATCGGATTTTTCACTTGAATCAAAGGGTAGAGCCATTCTAGAACAAATAGGTACTTACTCATGCAGATGTTTTCCTAGTTTGGTGGCAGATCTTTGATCATAATTCATGAGATATTCACAATATATCTTCTATCCTTAATAACTTTTCCAACCCAAACTAGAATGGTCATAAAACATAAGTTTTAGAACGAAATCCTTTTCAATGATGATAATGAAAATACCTAAACCAATTTCTCTCCTAGTACCAGTAGGATACTTTGAATAACAACCCTTTAACTTGAAATGAACAAAATCAAGATCCCCAACGAAACAAGACAAAACAAAACAAAACAAACAAACAAAATAAAGAAAGAAAACAAAAAAACAAAAAAACAAAAAAAAACAGAAACTTAATTACATATGATATAGTATAATACATTTTCCTTTTAAAAACATCAAACCTTTTAAGCATCGAAATAGTGTTTGAGAAATTGACCATTAACTGGTAATGGAACAGGCACTCCTATTAAGGTACTCAAACGAAAATAATTCTCGCCTAATATTTCAGCCACTTGATAAGGACCTAACCAAAGTCTATCAAACTTTTGATGATCTCCTTTCTTCTCTCTGGCCTTATCCCATAATAACACAAGATCTGATATTCTAAAGGCTTTTATTTTGGCTCTTTTGTCAAACCATCGTTTGACAACAACCTGATGCTTAGAGAATTGCTGCAAAGCAGCATCTCTTTGCTCTTCCATGTTTAACAAATTAAGTAGTCTAACCTCAATCCTATCATCTTTGTTATAAAATTCCTGCATGAACTTAAGAACTGGTATCTGTAAATGAATTGGGAAGATTGGATCTTGGCCATAAACTAACTTAAAAGGTGAGTTTCCTAGAGCTGCTTTGATTCTGGTTCGATCTGCCCATAAGACAAATCTCAATTGGGTATGCCAGTCCCTAGGATTATTTTCTAACAACTTTCTTATAACTTCCAACAAGTTTTTATTTGTGGACTCAGCCACTCCAGTCCCTTGAGGGTAGTAATTGGAAGAATATTTTAAAACAATTTTATGTTCATAGGCCCATAAAATAAACTCAGCAGAAAAAAAAAGTAGGGCCATTATCACATACCAGAGCAAATAAAACTCCAAACCTGGTTGTGATGTTCTCAGTCATAAACTTGATGACCACCTCTGTGGTGCTATTCTTGCAGGGCTGTGCCTCAGTCCAACGTGTGGAGTAGTCAGTTGTAGTCAAGATGAATTTATGACCTGCAAAAGAATTTGGATTAATTACACCTACAAAATCAAGTGCCCATTGAGCAAATGGTCTTACCTCATATACTGGTTGTAGGGGCATTGCAGGATTTCTTTCTCTAGGTGCAGAAGTTTGGCATACATGACATGTCCTGCAGTGCTGATGTGCATCTCTAAACACATAAGGCCAATAATAGTCTGATTTTAAAATCTGATGAGCCAAAGCATCAGCAGATCCATGCCCTGTTGCATGCCTTCCATGAAACTCAGAAATAGCATGCTTAGCTTCTTGCTGATCCAAACAACGTAGGTAAATTCCTTAAAAATTCTTTTTGTAAATGGATCCCCCTTTGAGCATGTAATGAGCACTCTTCATCCTCAATGCTCTCCTTTGAGTAGCATTCATTCCTTCTGGACATTTTTATTGAGGAGGAAGAAGATTAAATCTGTATATCAGGGATCCTTCGTGAATGATTGAACTGTGTACTGTTGGCAAGTGATATTTCTGTCTACTTCAGCCATTGCTTTTGACAATCCTTGTCCTCGAACGAGTTTCATCAGGTGAATTTCTAAGCCAAACTCCTGCAAGATTGCCATCCATTTCCCTCTTCGTTCCCCTAATTCACTTTGCATCAGAAGAGACTTCACAGTTGGATCTAGAACTATGGCCATTACTTGACTTCAAATTATGTAATGCCTGCACTTCTTCACTGCTTGTACCAATGCAAAGGCTTGTTTTTCTAGTGGTGAATACCTTACTTCTGCATTCTTAAATGGAGAGCTCATAAAAGCAATCGGTCTCTCCTCACTCTCTTCTCTTCTCTGTGTTAAGACTATTGCACATGAATGGTCAGAAGCAAAATAATAAATGTAGAAGGGTTTTAGATAATCTGGACTTGTCAAAACAGGTGCCTCAGATATAGATTGTTTAATCTGCATGAAAGCAGACTTAGCCTCTTCACTCCACTCAATTTTAGCATCCTTCTTCATCATTTCATTGAGGGGTTTGACAATCTCTGCAAATCCTATTATAAATTTCCTAACAAAATTGATTCTTCCAAAGAAAGACCTCATTTCTTTCTTTTTGCCTGGTTTTGTCAATTTTAAAATGGCCTCCACTCGGTTAGGATCTATGGAAATCCCTTCCTCTGATATAATGTGACCTAAGAGCTTCCCTTCAGACACTCCAAATACACATTTCTTTGAGTTAAGAGAGACACCATAACTTATACATTTCTTTAGAACCTTTTCTAGGTCTGCAGTATGATCTTCTCTATTCCTAGAGAAGATGGTTAAATCATCTACATAAATGATTATACATTTTCCTATCAGATCTTTGAAAGCTATATCCATTGCCTTTTGAAAAGTAGCTCCAACATTGATGAGACTGAAAGGCATCCTCCAATAAGCAAATGTGCCCCATTTAGTGGTGAAAGCAGTCTTCATCCTATCCTCATGACTAACCAAGACCTGATTGTATCCAGAATAACCATCCAAAAATGAAAACATCTGAGATCCATTAACCTTTTGTAATACTTCATCAAGAGAAGGTAATGGATAATTGTCTTTCTCAGAAGCCTTGTTTAGATTCCTAAAATCAACACACAATTTGATCTCACCATTCTTCTTGCGCACAGGAACCAAATTAGCCACCCAGGTAGAATGTCTAATTGGGAAGATTATTCTAGCAGATAAAAGTTTTTGCACCTCCTTCTGAATTAAGGGCTCAATTATAGCATTGACCGGGCGTTGCTTTTGGCGAAAAGGCTTGGCATTTGGCTTGAGAGGTATGGTGTGAGTAATCACTGATGTGTCAAAAGTTTTTAAATCATCATAACTCCAAGCAATAGCTTCAATGTTCTACTCCAAGACCTTGATTATTTTGTCCTTAATTTCCTGAGGACAAGTCTTTCCTATAAGCACATTCCTTTCTGGCCCTGAGTGATTCAAATTAACAGATTCATACTTCCCTCCATCACTCTTTGTAAGCACCCTTTGGCGAGCCCTTGGGTCGGAGTCAAATATCCTCTCTAAAGCAACCATCCCTTTCGGAATACTATTACTCTTTAAATCCAATATCCGTTCTGGACCCTCTTTCTCAGGATCCCAATCTCCCTGATCTCGTTCAGATTCATCTATTATTTGTCCTTGAAAAACATCAGAACTCTCCAAAAATGCCAATATGTGCTGATCATCATCAAATACCTGAAAGTGTTTAACATTATCTGGAACAGCTGGGACTGAAATCAACTCATTTAGTTCACAATTTTGCATGGGTTCTAATGTGCTAGCAGCAACAGCCAGAGCATCTACAATTTGATTGGCTTCCCTAGGGATTAGACTAATCCCAAAAGCATCAAAATCTTGGATTAAGTTCCAAACCCTATTTCTGTATGCAGCCAATCTTTTGTTATGACATGTATATTGGCTACGTACCTGCTTTACAATCACCTCAGAATCTCCCATAACTGTAAGAGCAGTAACCTTCTTCTTATGAGCAAACATGAGACCCCGAGCAAGTGCTTCATACTCAGCAACATTGTTTGTGCAACCGAACTACAATCTATAAGAAGCAAAGTAAGTCTTCCCTTTCGGGTTAGTTAGCTCAATCCCTGCTCCACTTTCCGCTTTAGATTTGGAACCATCAAATTTAAGAGTCCACAATTGATCCTTGGCTGGGAGCTCTTTTTTTTTAATGATATCAGGGGATGACTTACTTGAGATGTGTGGCGGCTTGGACTTTTGCTGTTTATGAGAATTTAACTCGGGACAAAGTTCAGTTGAAGATTTTTCTATGTTTTCAACCTGCTCAGAAATCACTTCCTGAACACTTTCTTGGGTTAAATTACAATCCAACTCATTTCTCATCAATGCCTTGGGTATTGGCAAAGTATCTGGGGCAGGTGTATCAAATAGGAACCGGGACCCCTCAACTTCTTGTTGGATTTCAGAACATACAACCTGAGTCTGTTCTAGTGGTGAAGGACCTTCTTGTTGAGAAAGACTAGCCCGTGTAAGAATAGTTGCATCCTTAACTTGGAAATAAAACTCATTGATGGGAGTCTGGGCTTGTTTCTCGACATGTATGTTGAGGCTGATCTACATGACTTAGAATATCTAAGCATGATTGACATGTTAATTCCTAATGATTATGATAATGAATTCTACACCAATTAGGAAGTAACAAACTACTCAAATCAGTTTCTTCTCCTAAAACCAGCATATCTTGTTGCAATTTATTTATCAGAACCTACTGGTTGATGCAGATCATTGGGTCACTATGTTCTAGGGGCAATGTATCCCTAGGACTGACTACAGAGAAAGTAAGGACTTCCTCTTGTTTGTAAACTCCTATCTCAGTCTCAAAATATGCTACTTCATTTGAAGTATCATATTTTGTAATCATATGCTTGAGTCTAGGTTCACTTTCAATCCTTATCTGTGTTGCAACCCCCTTCTAGGGTAGCCACATGTGAGAGAAATCCAAGGACAAATATCCACCTATACTTTTCATTAACTCCCGACTTAGAAGCATCCCATATGTCTCTGGGATATCAGCCACTTGGATATCTATATAGGTCTGGATCCTTGGATCTGATCCAACCTGTACATGCATATTTTTCAGTTCACCTACAACATTAACCTCGGTTTTATCTAACTGAATCACTTTCTTGTTGGTTGGGATAGGACTCAATCCTAGCTTTTTACATATTGAAAAGGGCATAACATTTCTTGATGCTCCAGAGTCTAATAAACAATTATGCAAGTTCTTTCCAAAAATCCTTAAACTTAAAAGAAAAGGTGGGGTACTGGTCTTACCTTTATAAATGGCTGCATTTGTCTTCTTTGCTGGAGTCACTTTACCTTTTCCCTTTAAGCGATCTGTCTCCTCCAAGGCTTTCAATACCACCTCACGTTGAGCTGGGAACCACTTCATGATGTCAAAGAATGACAAGGACGTCTTCTGTCTCTGCAATTCTGCAATAAAGTCAAATTCTGAATCATTCCTAACTTGATATTTAGGAAAAGGAGGCGGGTTGCCTTTATTCTGAAGATCAGAAGGTCCCCTTGGTGGTGGTGGATTATTATCTGCATTTTGGTTTGGTGGGACCATGTTGTTTGGGAGTGTAGATGTAGTAAATGGGCCCTTATTCTGATTTCTCAGAAAGTGACCTCCTTTGGACTGAAAAACTTGAGCATCATATACATCTTCCTCTGGCTCGTTATCTCCTTACATAGGAAACTGATATTTTTCTTCAATAGTTTCATAAGTCATAGCAGTACTGACTGGCCCATTATCTTGATTGAAATTTCCTGATGGAGGATGGGCATCAGCTTGTGCAATCTTTACAATCTTCTCCATTTCAGGGTAGTTAACCTCAGAATGTGCTGCAGTATCATGTAGCCTGTACCAATTAGTCATCAAATTGAGGTCAACAACATTAGCAGTGTGTGGTCTCTCCTCACCAGACTAATAGTTATGGGGAACTCCCCCATTGTTAGGTCCAGTGTTCCACTGTCTATTGTTGTTGTTGTTGAACCTCTGGTTATATCCTCTATTCTGATTTTGGTAATTTTGGTTAGAGGAATTTTGACTCTGAAAGTTCCGGTTGGTGTTCTGGTTCCCATTCTGATTGGAATAATTTCTTTGATTGTTATAACCTCCCTGATTCTGATAATTTTGATTTTGGTTGTGGGGAGGGTTTTGCCTAAGCTGTGCTATGTCATTAGACATTTGAGACAGAGTCTTCTTGAGAGTCTCTAACTCACTTGTTAGTTGGACAGTTTGCTCATTTTGCACATTCTGTACTATGGCTGGGGAATGCACATGGGTTGATCCTCCCGCTTGTTGTTGTGGATTTTGAGGTTGTTGGGAAGAATCTTGCATGCCATTACCGAAAAAAGGCATGGTAGGTGGAGCTTGTAGCTCAGACACTGGTCCATATTGAGAGTAAGACATCCCTAGGACAGTGTTGTATAATGGTGGGTTAGGCATCTGATAGTTTATGGGAGGAAGAGCTACTCCTAAACCTCCTGGTTGCAGACTTATCTGTTGTTGCAACTTAATGGCCAGATGATAAACTTTAGAGAAAGAGTCAATCTCACCAGGCTGATAAGTTCTTTGCAAGAATAGGCCAATTAAAGGATCAACAACTCTTAAATATGCATGTATGGCAATATTCTCAGCTACTAGATAAGGGTCTTGCAACCTACGAAACATTCTTTGGAATCTAGTATTGAACAACGGTAGTGGCTCATGATGTTCCTTTCTTATTATGACAAACTGGTGATACAAAATGGTAGGGTCTACATAAATCCAAAATTGATTAATAAATGCATTTCCTAAATCTATCCAACCTATGATGGATCCTCGGGGCAAATTTAAATACCAGTTATATGCCATATCTCCTAAACAGTAAGGAAACAGTCTACATACCACATCCTGATGAGCAACTTGAGCTCGTGTTCAAGCATCTTTGAATGCTTGTATGTGCTCCTTAGCACTTCTTGATTCACCATGTATGTATTTAGGACAAAACTTTTCAGGGTTCTTTGGTAAATCATGGATTCCTCTTGGAGTAGTCCCTAACAGACAGGGGTTATTCACAAAGTAAGCCATGGGTGGGATTGGTTGAGTAGGTGGTGATATAGGCTGAATCAGTGGAGAATCAGGCCTGCTTGGTGGTGGTGATGTAGGTGGAACTGATGGTGGTGTAGGTGGAATTGGTGGAAATCCAGGCGGAGTAAGTGGTGGCGGCAAGGTAGGTATCAATATCCTACGAGCATGGGGTCTAGGTCTGACCGAGGTTTGAAGTTCTTCAAATGGTTCAGGATTAGTGGAGGATCTGAGAATCCTCCTGTATTTCTCCGATGAGAACGACACAATGCGAGCCAACTTGTTCTTTCAAACCCTCCTTCTAGCGCCAGATCTTCTTATGAGCACTTTTGCTTCCAACACTTTGTTTTATTTTGGTTTAGTTTGTCGGAATCAGAGCCGGAACCAAATCGGGTTCTGAAACTTCTTTCAAAACTCATTCCGATCCCCATCCCGACAGTCTTTCTTTTTGGACCTTTTGTTTTTGTCTCTATCGAAAGCAGAGCCGGAGTGGGCGTTAAGTTGGTGTTTATTGAAAATTGCAAAATGAAAATCCATCCTGTCTCCGCCTTCGCTTTTTGAACTTTGGTTTTAGACTAAGTCCTTGTGTTAAGTTTTATTATGTCAGTCTTTAATTTTACTTTTTGTATTTGGTTTCGTTTTGTCCTTTGTTGGTGGACCCAGACCCGGAACAGGAACGAAGTTGGGAATTTACTTAAGTTTCCGAATCATTTTCCATTCCGATTCCGCTCCCGCCGTTTCTTGGTCGTTGACTTTTTACCGAAGTCGCACTGTAGTGAAGTGTTTGTTCTTCTCCAATTCTGACTCCGCTTAACTGCATTTAATACGTTAATGACAGCTGCCATGCGTAGGTAGAAACTCTGATTTTTACCTTCATTAGGGATTAAACGTGTTATTATCATTGTTAAGAAATCAAAGAGTGAAATAGAGCAGTTGCGGAGTCCATATGAGTGAATCGATTGAAGGAGGAGGAGATAGTTGCTTGCGAATCAATTTAGAAGGTTAGCCAGGTTTTGCATTCGAGGTAGGGTTCCTATTCTCGTGTTTTTTCTTTTATTTGCTTTCGTGTTCTTTGTTCATGTTTGTTTGATTTAGATCTTTGGGCAAGTTTGCCATTTCCGCAAGTTTGTGTGTTTGTTTTCTTTGTTTGTTTGTTTGTTGTTCTTGATTTCGTTTTATGCTTGCGTTTCTGGTTTTATAGTGAGTTAGGGCACGGTCGCTTTCACGTTTTGTCGTGATCGCTTCGGACTGCGTTGGGTTTTAAACGTCATCAGTAATGGAGATTAAATTCCGTTTTACAGTGAGATAGGGTTTTGTAAGATCTTGTTTTTACCTTAGGGTTTTATGCGCATTTGTCTGGTTATAGTAGAGGGGTTAAATCCGTGCCTTAGTTTTATATTGCGTTTTCTAGGTTAGCGTTTTATGCGTTTTTGTGATCACGTTTTAAAATGATTAAAATATGATGCCCTAAAATACAGTCGTCCCCATGGTCATATGGGCATTGTCTTTTTATACTATATTTTAAGCCTTATTTCTTTTAATATGACCTTAGTCTTTAATCATGAAGTTTTGCGTTGAATTGATAAAATCGTTGATGACATCATGGTCAACATAGCCGGAAGCGGGATTGGAATTGATTTAAGTTTTGTTGGATGTGTTTTATGTTTAGTGTCAATTCCATTTTCCATCCCGTCTCCGACTCCGCTTATAGTAAGAAGTTTTTACTTCATAAAGAGTTAACCTTGGCGGAAGCGGAACCGAAACAGAATATGAAAACAAAAAATCTGAAGGAAACCGAATCAGTTTCCATTTCGGTTCTAGTTCCGATTACTATTCCACTTCCGACTCCGAGCCCGCTTCTTGTTAGTAGAATGACAGTAACGGTTTTTGCTCCGAGCCCGGTAGTATGTTAAAACAGGATTGTTTAAGATATTTGCTGCCTGGTTCCGCCTCCGATGAATGTTTGAAAGGTATGATTCTAAAGACACATTTTGAGATGTTTATTCAAGAATCTAATTAGAGGTTTTGTTGCAGGAAAGCTAAGAGGATGTCGGGAACATCAGGAGAAGCCTCCCAAAGGAACCGGCCTGCAGGAACATCAAAGGCAACACCTAAACCAAAGAAGATCAAGCCAGAACAGTTGCATTATACCTTGAGGTATAATCACAAGAGTCCTGTTGTGAAAGTAAGCAAAGTAGAATCAGATTGGTCAGACATCACCGACACAAATTTGGGCCAATATAATTTTGAAGAGCTGTATTTAGAAACCTTTGCTGAAGAGGTAACAGGGAGGACACAAAGAATAGTTGATTCCGGCTTGGCCCATATCACTGTGTTTCCTTTATCAATCCAATGCCCAGAGTTGATCTTGACAGCTGCAGGGGCTTACAATCCAGCTACCGGACAATGCATGGATTCCCAAGATAATGTCATCATCGATCTTACTCCTCATATGTTCCAAAGTATGTTTAATGTCCCGTATCCTAAGAACTTGGTGCAGTTGGATGAGGCAGAGGCCTTGGAGAAATATAGTAAGTATAAGAAATCCAATAAGTCTCATTTGAACAAAAAGTGGTTGAAGACAGAGAAGAAGTCTCTAACCAAGCTTGCAGACCAACCAAAGAGGGCAGATTTCTATAAGGAGGTATCAGATTTAATATTGATGCTGTCTACGGCTTTTGGGAAGAGAGATACATTTCATTTCAAGGAGTGGATGTTTCCTTTCATCCAGACAATTTTAAATGGCACCCATCAGTTTGATTGGCCGATGATTGTATCAAATGCTATTCATGATCAACTGACCAGCATCAGGGATACTAAATCCTTCTTTATGACTTCTTACATTGTGTATGCAGCAGCAAGGTTGGGTATCTTCCCAGGTTTGAACAGAGTAGGGATAATGGGAGTGTTGGATGGATAGAAGAAGGTGTGGGAGCATTATAACCAGCTATCTCTACAGGTTGTTGAGACTCAATTCAGAAGAGTTAATGATGCATTCATATATGTAGTCATTAACCAACTCAATGGAGATGCAGGGTATAGATTGAGTCAAGAAGCCATGACATTTATTGCTGAATGGGGATGTTGGTATATTCAATACCCCAGGTATACATATTTCAGGTTAGCTGGTTTTGAGGGCCATCCACATTTGCTGCCAAGGTGTTGCAATAACAGGATAGTGTTGATGGAGTTTGTATATCAGGCTCTTGGAGTTAATGTTCGGTTTGGTTTAAAACATAAGACAAGATGTCACAAGTTCCCCATGAAGTTGGGTGAGTATAGCTATCAGCATTTGGTAGGAGCAAAGGTGGTCTGCAGTGAGCTGATAGAGTTAAAGTTAGGTTTATACACAACTCGTAAGTATTTTGACCCGAAGGGTAAGATGAATGCCTTGTTGCCTTCTGTGTTTGACAAGCATTTCAATTTATTAGAAGATTTTTGGATTGACCGACAGGATGAGTATGATTTGAGGAAAAAGAATTATGAAATATTACCTATTGCACTCATGTCAGAGTTTGAGGTCAAGAATGACATTCCTGACACATTGGTGGATGATGGAGTTGTATTGGATCCATCTTATGAAGCTTTGAACATTGGAACTAAAAGTCTGGATCCAATTGACTGGGATAGTGAGGAAACTATTGATATTAAGCAGATAGGAAGAGCAGTCTTGGATAGAAGTGTTCATTGGTTGGTTCTAAGAACCAGAGCTCGTCAAGGACTAGTTCCTAAAAAGAGGAAAGGGTATAAAAGACTCAAAAGAAAGACACCTCCCAAAGAGCCTTTGGAGTTCTTTCCTCCAGACATTGAAGAAATAGAACTTGAAGTAGCAGTTGATGAAGCAAAAACACAAGAAGGAGATGCTCAAATTGGATCGGTTGTTTCAACACCTACATTAGGTGAATCTTCTACACAAGTCCCACTTGCAAAACAACAGAGTGAAGAAGTTCAAAAGGGGGCTCTTCATAGTATGGTGGAGATGGAAATTCATGATGTTGAAACAGATTCAGTTGAGACTGTGTCAGAGAAGGATGTGTAAGAGAATATGCCTCTAGAGGAGGATGCTGGACAGGTAGCGACACAAGAGGAGCAGTGGGCATTGTTTGAAGAAGTTAGAAAGGATGCTGATGCAAAAGGTAAAGAAATAGAAAAGCAAAAGTTAATGGATGCCAAGACACAAGCTGATACCATGCTACAGCAGCAACAAATTGAAGCTAAGTCAAGAGCTGATGAAGTAGAGAGACACCAAAGGCAACAAGAACATGAAGTGAAGGTTAAAGAGGAAAATAATAAGCTAGAACTGATACAAAAGATTCATGACCTTGAGGAAGAGAAGGCAAGACACCGGAGGGAGAAAGAAGTCTTGGTTGCCAAGTTAAAACTTGCTGAGGAAGCTCACCGAAAAGAAGAAGAAGCAGAACGATTAAGAAAGGAAAAGGACACCGAAGAGCTGGTTAGAAAGCAACAAGAAGAAGAAGAAAAGGCAGAAAAGCTTAAGGCTTTAGAAAAACAAGAAGCTTTAGAGAAAGAGAAACTGGAAAAGAAGCTCTAGAGAAAGAAAAATTGGATAAGGAAAAACTAGAAAAGGAAAGAATAGAGAAGGAGAGATTAGAAAAGGAAAGATTGGATAAAGAGAAATTGGAGAGAGAATGGTTAGAAGAGGAAGAGAGGTTGAAGAAGGAAGAAGAAAGTAAGAAGATACAGGAGCAAAAAGATAGGGAAGAGGCTGAAAAGCTTGTACAGATGCATGTGGTGCAAGAACAACAAGAGGAACCAAGGGTTAATTCTCAGCCCCAAGTAAATGTACAACCACCTTCTACTACTACTATTGCTTCTTCTTCTATTGTGATGACTACTGCTCCATGTGCTCCCACTTGGCTAAAATTGGACCTACAGAAAAGAACAGTAACACCTTCACAACCTCTCAATTGGGAGGATATGATGAAGGAGATTGAACAAGAAAGGCCTAAAAAGAAGGCCAAGATCCTACACTCCACCAGGCTCACGAACAAGGGAGAGATTGTTGCTGAATGTGCCATACTGATGACAGAAAAGGAGGTAGGAGACATGCAGTTAACGGATTATCAATTAAGTACTGTTAACTTGGGAAGGCCTACCAGAAATCAACAGATGAATCTAATTGATGTGGTAGCTTCGACAACCAAGTCAAGAATGTTAAAGGATAAGCAGAAGAAAGATGAGTTTAAGGCTCAATTAGATCAATTGCATTCCTTTTTGAAAAGTCTCTCTTCTCCAAGATCACAAAACGTAGCTGCTATTGAGACTCCAATTTTGCTGAGCAAAAAGGAGGTAGATGACTTAGTACAGGTAAGGGGTAAAGCGGAGATGTTAGATAGGTGGGTTGATAAGTTAAATCAAGAAGTAGGTGAAGTTTTGGTCGAAGGTTTTGAGGTTCACAAAGGGACAAAAGAGTTGATAGGGGAAATGCATCAATATATTGAAGCATCGAAGAAGCAGGAAGAGGAATATAAACAATATAGTCAGAAATTGGAGAAGGTTAGTACATTGCTTTTGACTACTCTTCTTGAACAGTCAATACTTGAAGAAGATAATAAAGATTTTGTGGAAAAGACCTCTCGTATACTCCGATTCAAAACAGATTTCTTGTGCAAACATAGAAATGAAGTACAAGATGCTGTTAAGGATCTAACCGAACAATTTGAGGAGTTGGAGGCAGTCATTGCTATCATAGTAGATGTTAATATACTAACAAAGGAAGGCCTACCTTTGAGCCAGATAAAAGAGAAATGGGGCAAAAGGATTAAAGGACTCATGCAGAAAGGAGATGATGGTGAAGATCTGATGATAGATCGACTAATGGATGTCAAAGAAGAGATAAAGGTTGTTAAAAGAGAATTGACAAAGATAAAAGATATGAGAGGGTTTGCTGCAGCAGAATTGGATCGAATTAAATTTGAAGACAGCTGGGTTGATGGGCCAGAATCAGATGTACTACAACAAGTCTTCGCCAATTATGACGAGTTTATTGCAGACCCAACTTCACATGCATAAATCTCTTGCATGCATGGCTTTCTTCTTCTTTGCATGGTGCATGCAGCACTAGCAGTTCTTGAAGCGCATGACATTTTTTCTCTTCTATTTTCTGTTCTCCAATTTAACTGAATGTCTAATGTAAAAACTCAAGATCAAATTGATCTGAGTTTCCAAGAGAGTTTTAGTTCCTAAAAGGGTGGATGACTTAAAATAGAAGTGGAGTTCGAATTTTGTATATCTATAAATACCCTTTGGGTATCATATTGTACGGGTCGGCTAATAGAGAATAGAATTGGCCACCTGATATTAGGAGATAGAATTTTGTAGTGATTATAGAGATACATTGTTATTTGATATTTTACAGTTAAATAAAATTACAGGTTTA
Organism: Sequoiadendron giganteum; assembly: GCA_007115665.2. Classification (NCBI taxonomy): domain Eukaryota; kingdom Viridiplantae; phylum Streptophyta; class Pinopsida; order Cupressales; family Cupressaceae; genus Sequoiadendron; species Sequoiadendron giganteum. Next base: position 503,580,153 of record CM021109.1, on the reverse strand, counting down.
TGCAATATGGTGTTAGAATTAAGTTTTATTTGATAAAGTTGATAAGTTATAATCTATCTATATGCCAGTGATTGTGTCGAAGCATGATTGTTTTTTATATGATGAAAGTCATTAGAAGAAACCGGATTTAAGGATTATCTTGTTAAATTATAATTGGATTAAATTTGTTGAAGTCTGTTGATCTATGATCTTGGCAATGAATGAATGTGTGTTTTAAAAATCTTTGAAATAGTTGTGATAGGCGAATTGAAATAAGCACCTTAGATGCATACAATGGTATAGATTATTCTGTGAATTGTATCATGCTTTGGTTTTCTTGATGTGATTCAAAAACATTCATTGTTGAAGATATATGTCCAGATGTTAGATGAATTTTGTTCATATTTACTGGTTTACCCTTTGATCTATTTTTTCCTTTTGTTTTGAAAACCCCTTGATTTACTAGAAATAGTTCGGTAAAATGAATCATTGCTTGCATTCTTTGTTACCAGCATAGGCCCCTTGAATATTACAGTTGCTTGGACCAATTGGGTGACACCAGACAGTTGAGAACCAACTACCAAGACCTTGGGAATTAGGCTACTATATGTTGTCTTTATTTTTCAGGAGAAATAGAGTAGAAATATTTTGTTTTAACGTTGTTTGTGTCGTTTTCACCATCAACACATCCATCTTCTCTATAAAAGGTGGTAAAACTATAGAAGGGGGAGCATTTGGAAGGAAGAAGATTAAGCTTGGTTCTACTAGATTCTAGGGATCTAAATTGCATTGAAATATTGTATTCAAAGGTTTATGCCCAAGTATTGTTGGAAGCTTCTGAACTAATATTTAATGCCGAGAGGCATTCTACAATGGCAGCAAGGGTTGGGTGTAATGGTGTGAGTCTGTTAACAAACTCTTACCTTTTACTTTAAATTTGACAGCCATTTACACTTCAAAATATTAATATTTAATAATAAACATAATATTTCTAAAATAAGCACACATAAAAACAAAGGTATGCCCTCATCAACATTGTTCACCTTTCCACTATATTTGGATACATCTTTGAGAATATTTTTCTACAATTTTATATAGACACGGATTTTGATTTGTTAATTTGAGATAAAAAAAATTGATTTGTTAATTTGAGATAATTTTTTTTTATTTGTTAATTATAATTGAAAAATTAATACCTATACCTACAATTTGACCAATGAGGATATGATATCATTGTGTAATTATTTGTTATCTGTTGTGAGTTTGTTGACTGCTATTATTGTTGTGTGGATCGATTATCTTTAATAAGACCATCCTGAATTGTGTCAAATGGTATCAAAACTTAGTTTTGACTTTTGAATCCTAAAGAAAGAGGAGAGAAGAATCTTCCAACATTATGCTGTTGGGTAGAAGATTCCTTTATCTGAATTGTGGGGCAATTTGCATCAGATCTAAATCAGAATGCCTCCATGAGGAGTCAGTAGAGGTCAAGGTGTTGTTAATATTGTGGGAAGAATGGAAGAAATGTTGGAGATGATGAGAAATGTCCAGATTCAATGGGATCTTGTTGAAGAATATAGGAGAAGAGGTAAGTGATGAAGAAATTGAAAGAAGAAATGGAACTGTAGTGGCTGAGCAATATGAAGATGAAGAAGATCAGGACCGAGTGAGAATGCTAAATGCTATTTCAAAGATAGGTAAGGGATCAAAAATTGATGTTCCTAATTATTTTGGTAGTTTAAATCTTAAAGAGTTGATAGATTGGCCAACTGAAATAGAAGAATATTTTGAGCATGAAGAGATCTCAGATTCAGAAAGAGTGAAGATTGCTAAGATAAAGTTAAAAGGTCATGCTGCCTTATGGTGGAAAGAAGTGCGGTTGGAAAGAAACAGGAGAGGAGAAGAAAAGATTAAAAGATGGGATAGGATGGTATCTCAGTTGAAGACTAAGTTTATTCTTGTAGGTTATCAAATAGAATTGTTGAAGAAATTACAAATTTTGAGATAGAAGGATACTAATGTGAAGGATTATATTGAGGAATTTTAGAAGTTGACAATTAAGGCTGGTCATCATGAAGCTAAGAAAAGACAACAAGTTATATCAATGGATTGAGAGGAACTATACAAGATGAATTAATGATGTGGGAGCATCCAGGGTGTAAGAGCAATCTTGCATCACCCAAAAAAACAGTTTTATTTTGATTTCTATTTTGGTTTGGTGAATAAGGGCTAAAAATAGTTAGGTTTCTATTTTTAGTAAGTTTGCATATGTGCAAGTAGGGACTTGAAATTTTCTCCTAAACTCTTGAATGGTAAATTGTACACAATGGCTGAGTTTTGAGTCAAGATTATCTTTGGAAATGAAGATATTAAATTTTAAAGTTTCTAAAATCTTGGAAAAATTCTTGAAATTGAGGTTTGAGGCCTTAAACAGCCTTTTTTGGACTCGAAAGTTGGTCAAAATCTGTTAAGCAACATAGAACACCTTGAGCACTATAGTATAAAAAATGGGCTCAAACGGGTGCTTGCATAAAAAGTTATGGCTCTCGAAAGTTGACCTATTTTTGGGAGTTGGGAGTTACAAATTCAAATAATGCTAGAAGGTGCCAAAAGTCGTTGGAAGCATATTTTCACCATATTTTAGGAGCATCTTGGGAGTTACACTTCTTCGTAGAGTTGATATTATTCCATTGGAGTTGAGAGAAAAGGATAATTCAGGACTTGGAGAAATCTTTGGGAGAAGTTGCAGTTTTGTTTGCGGATGTAGCTGATGTGGGGCACCATTGTTGCCATCTCCAAGTGTAGAGGACTGATTTCTTGAATGTTATGCAGCCAATGTTGCTGCAGAAAGAGGTCATGGACCTTTGTTTGATGTGATTTCAGATTTGTAATACATTTTGTTGAAGAAATTAGAAGCTGTTGTGTGCATTCTTCTTGCATTTCTGTGAAGATTTGTTGTTGTTCTAGTATGACTGCTTGAGGGGGGTACCCTTCATCAATTGAGTAGGTCGCAATTACAATCAATTGAAGAGGCATATCAATTTGCCCTAAAGGCTGAAGACAAGTTGAACAAAAGATTTCGGATTAGACAAAGTAAATAGAGGCAAAGAAACGTTGATTCTAGAGGGGTAGTGGAAGAAATCAAGGAAGTGGTGATAGAGGACAAATCAAATGATCTAGAACCCAAGGAGAACATAAACCATTATCACAATGATAGATTTAATGGTTATTAGTGCAGAAAAAGAAGATATGGCATAAAAAGGTGGACTTTTCCACAACACCTAATTTAAGCGTGGAGTTGAATGATATAAAGAATTTGGGTGTTCACAATCACAGGGAATTCATGATAGAAGATCAAAACAAACTGCAAGAGCCACACATGTTGATGAAGAAGTTTCATCCATGAGATAGCAAGTGGATTGGAAAAAGGTGTCATTGTTAATGAGAAGAGCTTTCTCGAAACTTGTAATGGATCATAATAAATTCGTTTAGAGAAGAAATTTGTTTAGATAAATATATAAGTTCAAAGGAAATTTTTTTTTAGGGAAAAAAGATAAGATATTAATTAGAGAAAGTTAACTGCATGTAGACCATAGTGACTTCCATATTGCAATTACTAGAATGATAAGCATCAGAAGAGGCGTCCACCAAGGGTACTCACAACACCAAACAACACAAAACCCATACAAATTACAAACCAAAACATCGGCCATAACCAAGTTTCCTAGTCCCAATCTAGCAACAATCAATCCCCTTGCTCATCATGGAGAAGCTTAAGAAACTATTTAACCTTATCTTGGGTCAAATCAGCTCAATCACTCACATTCCAACTACACGTTCCCTTAGAAGCCCATTGCTAAACAATTAGCCTAAGTCCAAAGGTAAATTGATAGTGATAGCATTGACAATTTATTTTCTAGTTAGATGATAAAATGTTGAAATTGAAGAGGATAGAGCATCTTAATCCTTATAGAGTGTCTCGGTTGCAAATAAATTATAAGGTTTTAGTTAGTGAGTAATGTCTTGTTAAGTCTAAGATTGAAGCATAAGTAGATTAACTTTTATTTGATATCATGCCTATGGATGTTTGTAATATTTTCTTGGGTAAGCCATGTTAGTTTGATAGACAAGTCATATGTGATGTCAAAGAGAACACTTACAAATTGACAAAGAGTGGAGAAAAGCATGTAATTTTCCTTTGAAAGACAAAGGAGAAGAAACAAATGGTATTGCAAGAGTGTTACTAGTGGATGGTTATCAATTTTTGAATGAAATTAAATAGGGAAGTGTTTGTTATGTTGTCATTCCTAATTGTGTAGAAATGCAAAGCAACAAAGTCAAATGCATAATTGCACCCAAAGATAGTAGAGTTGTTGGTAGGTAGGGTAATTGCTAGTGAGTAGTATAAGTCATCATTTGGGTTTGGTTTCAAGAGCAAGTTTACCTAATAAAGTTGTTTATAGGATGACACTAGTTGAAAATGAAGAGTTAAATGGACAAGTGGTAGAGTTGTTGAGGAAAGGGTTGATTTGAGAGAGTTGGAGAAATGAGGAGAATGGCGGATGTGTACAAAATTTAAGCTATAAACAAATCACCCTCAAGTACACATTTCCATTGCTAAGGATGGATGACTTTATGGATTGTTTGAGTGAAACAAAATATTTTAGCAAGATAGATTTGAAGGGTAGTTATCATCAAATCCAAATCAGTGAAGGGGATGAATGGAAGATTGCTTTTAAGATAAAAAAGGGTTTGTATGAGTGGTTTGTTATGTCATTTGGGTTGACTAATGCACTGAGTACTTTTATGAGGTTATTGAATGAAGTTTTGAAGCCTCGACTTGGTAAAATTATTGTATATTTTGATTTTCAATTAGAGTAGAGAATAATATTTGGAGCAGATCATATTGGTATTGTAGAGGTTAAGAGAAGTAAAATTGTTGACGGATGTGAAGAAATTTAGTTTCATGAGAATGATTTGGTGTATTTGGGTTTTGTTATTTACATGGATTGAAGATGGATCTAGAGAAGGTTAGAACCTGTTGTAGAGTGGCCTATGCCAATAAATGTATTAGAAGTACAAAATTTTCGTGGTTTAGCAAGTTATTATATAAAGTTCATAAGAATTTTCTGTGGAATATGTGCACCTATTGTTGAGACTATGAGAGGTGATAAAAAAACTTTACATGGATTGTTGCAGCCAACAAAAGTTTAGAGTTGCTAAAGAAAAAGGTGATAGAACAATTAGTTTTGGCATTGCCAAAGTTTGATAAGTAATTCAAAGTAGATTGTGATGCAAGTGGTACAACAATTGGAGTAGTATCTAGTCAAGAAAGAAGACCCATTTCTTTCTATAGTAAAAAGTTGAATGATGCTAAAAGGAAATATAAATATTCTATGTATGACTAGGAATTTTATGTGATTGTGCAGATGTTGAAGAAATGGAAACACTGTTGTTGTCCAAAGGATTTGTTTTGTATATTGATCATCAAGTACTACAATATCTGAATAGTCAAGGTAAGTTGAGTAAGAGACATGTTAAATGGGCTGAATTTTTATCGAGTTATTCATTTGTGTTGAAGCATAGAAGTGATAAGTTTAATTGAGTGGAAGACGTGTTAGATAAAAGAAAAATTTTGTTGATTGAGATGAAGAAGGATGATGCTGATTTTATTGAAGTATGGAAAACATTAAAGAATTGGTAATTGTGGATATAACTAAGTGGCTAGATTATCTATTCCTAGATGATTTGTTGTTCGAGGGAAATCAGTTGTGTATCCGTTGGAGTTCTATGAGAGAGAATTTGATTAGAGAAAAAAATAGTTGTGGATTAGTTAGTCATTTTAGTATTCATAAGATAGTGGCTTTGGTGAGTGAAAATTATTATTGGCCTAAGTTGAATAAGAATGTTAAGAAATTTGTGCAGAGTTGTAGAATTTGTCAAGTGGGAAAAGGATGTAGTTGGAATGTAGGTTTGCAGTAGTCATTACCAATTTTAGAGAGACTATGGGATTATACTAATATATATATTTTATGTTAGAATTTTTGAGAACTTAGAGGGGAATTGATTAAGCTTTTGTGGTAGTTGACATATTTAAAAAAATGACATATATTATTGCTTGTAAGAAGATTAATGATGCTCTACACATAGTTGGAAGACTCGGCAAGTAACTCGCTAAAAAAATCGCAAAGATTTTTGGCGAGTGGCAAGTCTATGCCAAAAAAAAATATCATTTTTTAAAACATTTTTACAAACAAAAATGTGCCAGATACCTAATTTTTCCTTTAAGTGATAACATTGTGAAAATGGTGTGCGACATGAAGTTTTGGGTGGTTTCAAAGGCCTTAATTTGGGCTTGGTTGCGCTGCCCTCGAACCCCATGGGGTCGTTGTCCCTTGATTCTGTTGGGTGTTGTTCCTAGACCCCCACAAGGGGTGCTGCCCCTTGACCTTGTTGGGGGCATTGTCCCCATTCCTTCACGAGGGGTGCTGCCCCTCAACCCCGCTGGGGTTGTTGTCCATAAACCCCCCATGATGTATATTGCTCCTCAACCCCATTGGGGTCTCCACTACTAGACCCCTAGTAGTTATTGGGATCTCTTCTCATATAAGAAATTAGATTACAATGAGGGGATTTTGGAGTGGAGACTAGAATTGACAACTTAGACAATTATCTTTATCACTATCATAATATCATTGATCAATGATGAAATATCATATTATCAGTATCGAATAATCAAATGCCATTATTATTATAAAATGCAATACAACCTTTAGCTTTGCACAAGAAAGGTAGACAACAAATCAAAGGAGGTCATTGATTTGGTCGAGTCAGAGCCATAAACACAACCTTCAATTGAACGAGGAGCTACAATGGAGTGCAAGGATTAGAGGAAGATGTAAAATGTTGTAATATGCAATTTATGAATTATGATGATGATTTTCAAAGGAAATCATCATAAATTCATAATAGTTGCTAGCTAACTATTGTATCGGCGATTTGCATGATGTGATTTTGAACTCAATTTGTATTCAAATGAATCAAATTTAATAGAAAACACTTTTGTACTCGTTGGATATATTTTGTCATTGAATTTTGCCCAAAAAATGTGTTTTTAAAGAATTTTAAGCAATTTTTTAAGTTGTCGAGTTTTTGTTGAGTTGCAAGTTTTGGTCTACCGAGTTTTTGTCGAGTTCAAGTCTGCCAACTATGGCTCTACATGTCGCTGATTTTTTTTTCAAAGAAGTTGTGAGATCACATGGATTACCTAAGAGTATTGTGACAAATAGATATAAAATTTGTTGTTCATTTTTGGATAACATTGTGGAAGAAGATGAATAGTGATTTGAAGTTTACTCCAACATATCCCCCATAGACTAATGGATAGATAGAGGCAATAAATAGAAGTTTAGCAAGTTGAGGAGATGGAATAAATTTTGGTTAAAAGGATAGTGAAGAGGACAAGGAATAAGTATCTAAGGTTGAGGTAGACCATTATGGTTTTCTTTTTGTTGAAAGCCTTGAACAAAAATGAGAGATTCACTTTTCAACTACTTGGGGTGTCTGATGTAGGAGCATCCCAACACAAAGAACAATCTTGTATCAACCAAAATATTGCTATCATTTGGAGTTTACCATAGTTACATGTTTTTTCTACAATTTTCAAACAAGTACATTCATGCTAGTTTGTAGTAATCAAATTGTGTGTTACCGCTCTTGTAACTAATCATCATTGCGGTTTGAACATAGCATCTCATGAGTGCCTTGACATGTCTACATGTCAAATTTTGTATTGAATACCTTATTGTAAGTTGTGTCTTGTTTCACATTTGCAAAAGAGACTAAAGAGCTATGCACCAAAGAATTTGAATTTCATGCCAAAGTTTGAGATCACCTATTTAATCATTGGTCTTTAGAAGGTTCATTGAAGGAGGCACATAGAGTATTGAGATCCATGTTTCATTGTACATCCAAAGGTGGTCATTTACACATTTCAAGGAGGTGCATCCAATTTCAACGTAGAAACAAGGTGAAAACCATTTAATGTGGGACCTTGTCATGCCCCCGAAATTTGAAAGACAAATAAATTAATAAATAAAATATATAACAATACAAATATCAAAATATAAAACTAAATATTAACAATTTATTATAATTATAATAATTATAATATAATAATATAAAATATACATATAAAATTAATATGAAAATAAATATATTAACAATATATTCAATCTATAAATATAGTAATAAATATTAATATAATTATGTAAACATAACATAGTGTGATTAAGGGCAGCGATTCATTTAAAAGCTGCAACGATAGAATATGGAAATATATATAGGCAGTGATGATTAAGGGAAGACCACCATATTTGGGGAGAGATGTGACAAGGCAGTGTTTCCAACAGCAAGTAGTCTTAGCCTATTACAAATAGTAATAAAGTCTTCAAAAGGCAGCAGCGATTAGTTGAAGCCATCCGTCCTTAACAAAAGGGCACCTCTTTTAAAGAGATGTGCCCCATTAGATGGGTATATGTTAAGGTAAGATCATTTTGAGGGAGGAAGGATGGATGGAAGAAATAAAAGGAGAAATTTGGAAGAATGAAATATAAGCATATCTAACAGAGAAGTACAAATATATCAAAAAGAAGAATGAATATCATTGGAGTAGAAATATATAAAATGGAACATAATCAGATTCTATGACAGATATTGAACAATGATTTAAGGACAGAAACCTAGAATATATTCCTGAGCCTAGCAGCAGATACATTAATATGATATACTCAGATTTGGGAAATAAGAAGTCTGACATGGAAGAAGGTATGAAAGAGAAGATAGTTCAATGGAAGATAGATGAAGATGAATGATAAATCAATAAGGGAAGTAAGTTAAATATAATTACACACACACACACACATAATGCTTGCAGCAATTATTAACCCTTATTAGTCATTATTCAATTGAAACTAATCTGTTGTTTCTCTTTAAGCAATATCTTTTGAACATTGAGAACAGATCGATCAAGGAGAATAAATATACCACTCAGGAAGAAAAAGAGAATCAGACCTGTGTAACACTGCAGGTTGCTATTATCAGATATATCAATATGTTCAGGTGTATTTTCTGCAAATCATTGCTTACCTATGTACACATATTGCCTATATGATAATAAGAATATTTAATGAATGATTTCTTGTGATAGAATATATGATGTGCTTGATTGTTTGAAACCCATTTTGTAGGATGGGCATGGGGTGGAGTGGTAGATAGGATAAGTAAGGACGCTTATGCAGAGAGCCGACAGAGCCCACTTACGACCCTCGCTCAATTCCACAAGATGGCAAGTGTCTTCAGGGAGTCGAGACATTGATGGAGAAAGCAAGTACAAGTCGCCAAGGGGGAGGGCTGTGGTATACACCCTCTTAGGCTTGCTATATGGCTTCGGGTGGACCCATCATGTCCCTTCTCAAATTCTAATATGGTTGCATTGTTGATAATCTATGGATGTGATGTAATTGTCTAACTCCCATAAGTATATATGTATATATTTGCATATCTTGTTCATATGGTGTTTGCAGGATTCAAACCCGAGATTGCATTGTTAAAGAGATATTTTAATTGATAAGATGAATCCTAACTCTAGCTGCTGTAATTTGTGTTCAATAGGCAAATTCTAGGGCAAATCAGGATAGGGGACATTACAGACCTATGATCATTATCACATGTTTGAGATTTGATGTGCTTGATTGTCTGAAACCCATCTTGTAGGATGGGCCTAGGGTGGAGTGGTAGATAGGCTAAGTAAGGACGTTTACACAAAGAGCCAACAGAGCCCACTTATGACCCCTGCCCAATTCCACAAGATGGCAAGTGTCTTCAGGGAGTCGAGACATTGATGGGGAAAGCAGGTACAAGTCGCCAAGGGGGAGGTTGTTGTATACACCCTCTTAGGCTTGGTATATGGCTTTGGGTGGACCCATCATGCCCCTTCTCCCAAAATTCTAATATGTTTGCATCGTTGATAATCTACGAATGTGATGTAATTGTCTAACTCTCATAAGTATATATCTATATATTTGCATATCTTGTTCATACGGTGTTTGCAAGATTCAAACTCGAGATTGCATTGTTAAAGAGATATTTTAATTGGTAAGATGAATCCTAACCCTAGTTGCTGTAATTTGTGTTTAGTAGGCAAATTCTAGGGCAAATCAAGATAGGGGACATTACAGACCTATGATCCTTATCACATGTTTGAGATCACCAATTTGGCTTATCAGAACAATAGTAGCAAATGATTAAATAGGTGATCTCAAACATGTGATAAGGATCATGGGTCCTTTAATAAATGATTTTAGCCATATTTTTGCCTTGGAATTGGATGCACCTCCTTAGAATGTCTAAATGACCACCTTTTTACGTACAATAAAACATGGGTCTTAATTTTCTATGTGGCTCCCTACATGAACCTCCTTAAAACCAATAACTAAATAGCCGATCTCAAACTTTGGCCTAAAGTTCAAATTTTGTGGTGCACAACTCTTTAGGTCATGAAAATTAAATCAACATTAAACACAAACAATACAAGCATAACTAGAGGGGATAAACTCAAAGCGATTCAATCTTGACTCATATGATCCAACTACAAGTGCAAATAACAATGGGAGAGAAAAACCCCTTAATGAAACAAGGAATTGTTGGAGATCAATGCTTTAGATTAGGATTTAAAATCAATATTAAAAAGTACGAATCAACTCCCAGAAATCAAGGACTACTTTTGTCACAAAAGTACAATAGATGTCCCCTTAGTAGGAGAGAGAAAAAGAGGATGTGAATCCCCCCCAATAAAGAAATAGCTCTTCTGCCAATGATGAATGCTTGAAGACAAAATTTGATACACTAATTGCAAACAACATTTTTCCCCTTAGGAAGAAACAAACCCATTGGTAATTGGAGAAGCCATTCCAAAAAGATGGGTGAATCAAGAATCCAAATCTAAATGATGCGTGCCTTTGAAAAGTGCTCAGGTGTCCACATGCCAGAAAGAGATGATGTCAATCCATGATCATGTGAAGACTGATGGAGAACAAGCTGCAAAGGCAATGATGATGGTGGGCCAAGAGTGATGATGTGGCTGTTAACAAAGAGGGGATGAATGCCCTCAAAGTAATCCTCCAAATCTGCAATCTGAGACTCTACAAACAAGAATGATATGTTTGCAAGATACGAATCCCAAGTAACTATGTTTGGAAGAAGATGAATGTCTTGTTGCATTGAACCAATAGGGGCCAAAGATGTGGCGATGCCAAGTTGATCAGGACCAACAAAATATGTTGATGAAGTCTATCCGAAGAGTGGGAAAATGAAGAGAGGTCTTTGAACCATCGGAACATGCAAGACCTATGATATACTCAAGCTCTCTAAAGTATTGTCATCAAAGCGTAGGAAATATGCATCTGCAAGAGGAATGAGACAATTTGCTACAAGATCCTTTGGGTATGGAGAGATATGAGGGTCTCCATGGATCTCCCAAAGTCCACTCCAAAGTGTGTGGGGACAATCAATGTTCGATACATCACAAATAGTGTCGAGATCAACGCTAGAACAAATCACTCCTACAACATGATCAATGGTAATACCCCATGCTGAATAATTCCCTAGTGTGTTTGGTGTAGGTATGAGTCCATAAAGATAAGGCAAAAGATCAAGCCACCTGAGATGTGTCAAGATGTTATTTTACCAAGACTCATATTTATCCTTTGCCAAGATGACCACAAAAGGATGAACAAAAAAACCCATGATACTTCTTCAAATGAAAAAATTAGAGACTAATAACCTTAGTGCATGTAAAGTAGATCAAATGAAGTCATCTCACACAAATAGATCCTTTCTAGATGCCAAGACATTCAAGTAATTGACAGAAATGTGAAATCACAAAAAAATGAATAAAATGTACTTGGGGCAGATTCTGGAAAAAGTGCATGAATGGATTTGAAGAGCTTTGAAATACCTTTCCAACACCATTGGAATCGCGGAAATCAGAGATATAGGTGAAAAGTTATGAGCTTGGGAGCGAAAAATGAAGATCTGACTTTGACTAAGAATAAAACAAACCAACACAAAATCTGATGATGAGACCTACACCATTGGAAAGTGCTTGGAACTAGCTTTTCGATGATATCTTGTTTGCCCAATTTTGACACCGTATGTCCAAGTTATGCCAAAAAGAAAAAAATCGCTTGGCTTGGAACCTGTCTGTACAATTGCTGACGTGGAATCAGCATGGCGTCAACAAATATTCGCTAGAATATTCCTTTCCTTTCGGAAAAAAATGTCGTTCGTCAAAAAAATAGATTCATCGAGATATGCCTTTCATATAGCTGGAATATGCAGTTGAAGATTATGTGTCGAGATGCTATCAGATTTTTTTTTTTTTTTCAATCATTGTTTTTTTGGGGTGTTGGATTTTAGTTCGGTGGTGAGATTGGTAGCCGATGCCAATTTTGAGGGCGTCAATTGTTGGTTGCCGGTTGATGCAAATGATGTCAAGAAGAGGGGTCGACAGGGGGAAAATGAGCCGCTGACAACTTTTTTGAACCTGTCGCTGTGCAAAGTGCAGGTGTGTCTTGCAGCCTGTGTAGGGGTATGCCTCTGGTAGGTTTTGTAAATTTGCTTTTTCTTTTAATTTTCAAAATCTTTTTTCTTGCTTTTTTTGATTGATTTTGTATTTGGAAAAGAAAATTAAAACCAAATTTTGAACTTGCACTTGCTCGTACCGAGAGGAAAATGGCAACTTGGGGACGCATATAGGGTTGTACGACCGCATGTAGAGTTGTACACTCGCATAGATTCCTATTCGTTAGCCTCTGGCTGCTAATTTTTTTTTCCTTTTTTTCAACTTTGCCAAATTTGACGAAATGACATGCGATCCTTAAGTTTTTGGCCTTTTTGGACTCAACGGTGATTTTGTTCTAGGATGAACCAATTTTTCCTTCAAAGCCAAATCTCTTAGAATTCGGAAAGGAAATCAAATATTTGGTTCTCTGATACCATGTTGGAGTTGATGATTGAATCCCACAACTTCTAGAAAGCACCTGCAAACAAAACACCAATCACATTTGAAGAGAAAAAGCCATTGATATGCTCATGCAACCTTGAGAAGAGATGATCCACAAAAGCATTTGATATGCCTTTTGTATTGAATAATGAATACTTGGATAATGATTACAATAAATGAGAATTCTTATAAAAGGAAAAAGCAAACCCTAGATAGAATTTGATTAGATTGAGACATGTGTCATCATCTCATGCAATGAGAAAACTTAACCTATAAATAGCCCTAAAACGCTCCTAAGTTTAGTTTAAGCGAATAAAGTAATAAGGGACCTAATAATTAATTAATTTATCAATTTATGTCCTAATTACTCCAACATTTGCTCTTTTGATGGTTCTATCAATCATTTTCTTATGGAAACAAGGCAAATAGGGGCATCAAATTAGTAGCCAAATGTTGGAAACTTATTAATAGAAATGTCAATAGACAAAAGCAAATTGATCTAGAAATACCAACATTGTCTACACATGGTGAGACTAGAAAGGGAAAACCTCTTTGCAAAAAAGTGCCTCTCATGTCTCTGAGATTTAACACTAAGATAAAACATTGAAATACAAATAAATAAATAAAAATAATTATAATTATAATTATCACAATAATAATTATTACAATACAAAATAGAATAATTGGAATTAATTGTAATCATTATAATAATGAAAACATTCACAAGAGACTAACAATATCTGAATATGACTATAATTAAATAAATAAATAATAATAATCATAAAGCACTTGGTACTTGCATCGATCCCTAATTATCATTAAAGATGCATTGACTCCTAATTCCTAAGCAGCGATGACTTCATTTGGAAAAGCAGCAACTTATTATAACTAAACAAGCGACAATTCATTAACCAAGGAACACGTCATTACAAGAGACGGCGATTATCCATGCAGCAAGGATAATTAATGGTTGTTTTATGAAGGGAGGGTGATAAAAAAGGCAGTGCCTAAATACAAAAGAAGTTAATTAAAATAAAAGGTTGCAATTAAAGGATTTCACTATTGTTTGAAAAAGACATGTCCACTATGAAAATGAAACATCTCTTGGGAATTTGAAGATATAAAAGGATGAAGGATGAGAATCAACAAGGGATATCTTTGGGGGAATATTAGGTCACCAATCAGATTTAGAAATACATCCGCATTCAGGGAAATCTGGTAACATAGCAGATTGGGAAAATAATATATATATATATATATATTGGATTAAATATTATTGGCAAGAATATAGTTGGGGAAGTAAAATTTAAATATAATTATTAATATATAAATACATAAACATATACATAGTTATATATATAACATATATATTTAAGCAAAGGTGATTATTAGGAATAATTATATATATATATATACACGATTATACAATAATGATGCTTGTAGCAATTACTGAACCTTATAAGTAATCATGGTTCTTTAATAGGAATATGAATAATAGATTTTTATTTGCTTGATCTACACTAGCGATGTTGTCTAAGTGACAAGAACAGATCGATCAAAGGAGAGAAAGATACAGATCAGCAATGCAAAGGAAATCACTACACTCCGACACAATAGAATCATTGTTATCAAACACACATATATAGTATTGTTTTACTTATGTATACGCAGTGCTTGTAGATAATAAGATATTTTAATATATAATCTTGTGATTGAATATGTGATATGCTTGATTGTTTGAAAACCTACTTGGGAGGAAGGGCCTGAGGAAGTGGTGCATGCCTAGAAACCCCACTTAAGATCCGCCCAATCCTAAGGCAAGGATGGGCCATGGATGAGTGGAAATTCCACTTAAGATCCACCTAGTCCAAAGGCAAGGATGGGCCATGGATGGGTGGAGGTCCCCACTCAAGTCCGCCTGGACCAAGAAAGGGATGGGCCATGGAGGGGTGGTAGGCCTAGACCACTTGTAAGCTTCACTGGCTTCCTCTAGTAGGCAAAGTGTCTTCTGAGGTTGTGACATGGGTGGAGAAAGTAGGTACAAGTCGTCAGTAGGGAGAGTTGTGGTACACAACCTCTTAGGCTTGGCAAATGGCTTCGGGTGGATCAATCCATATTACTCCTAGTTCATAATAGTTGCGTTTGTGATGAATCTATAAATGGATGCCATGATGCTAATGCTAACAGATATGTGTATGTGTGGAAATATTGTTCATGTGGTGAATGTAGGGCTCAACCAAGGATACAACATTAAAGAGTTATCCAATTGACAAAGTAAGAAACCCAAAACCCTAATCAATAAGCGAATTCTAGGGTAAAGTAGGACAGGGGACATTATAGTGCCAAATATGGATATCTCTCATGACTTAATCTTGTGCTGACAGATGTTTGTTAGCCTTCCAACATTGATTTCTCATTGCAATCTTGAACTGAAGAGAAGCCACAAGGAACAACAATGAAAGGCTGAAAGAGTACACTCTTATGGGCTATGGGGTAAAAGTAAAGAGAGAAGAATTAGAAAGAGAGAATGAATGACCTTGTTGAGGAGATATATTAATTACATGTTATATATTTATAAGAAGAGGTTGCTATTGAATGTGAAGAGGAATTGTAGATCAATAACATTTTAGAGGTTAAATTGTGGAGAGACGATAGAGATGAAGAATTTTAAGCACAAAGTCAAAATGGGAACTAACAACCCCAATAAAAGTGCTCAAGCTTGAGAGGAGGGGTAGTGCATGGGTGGAGAACTGAGTGGGAGGGAGGATGTGAGTAGTGGAATAAAAGACTAGTCTAATGTGGGAAGACCATTGAAAAAGAGGTTCATCAACCTTATAGTGAAGAACTATTAAAGGGAGGCAGTTGTAGGGTAAAGATGAAATTGAGAGAGGAGTGGGTGGTGAGAGAGGCTATATCATTTTTCTTGGGAACATGTGTATTGGGTTTTGGGACTATTAGTATGGATTGGGAACCAAAACAAGTATGAATGATTTGGTATCATTAGAGTAGACACAAGTGGCAAGTCATGAGGTGGAGGAGGGCTAGGCATATCCTCTTGAATGAGAGAAGACAATTCCATAGGGACCACCGCCACCAACACCACTAAGAAACTTACAATGGTGAGTCCACCATTGATACAATACAAACATAAGTTAAATTCATAGTTAAGAGTAGGTAAGACTTGTGAAGCATCATAACACATGTTACAATTTGGATTGTAAATAGACATAATGACAAAGGATATTGGTAAAGGTCTCTTCTAGTGACCTTGAGAGTGATTGGAAATGACTAATTTATAGCACAAGACAAGATGAATATGAGCACTTTGGAGAAAGAAAGCCATTGAGGATTTTAATTATTTTTATGATAAAGATCATGGAAAAAAAGCTACAACATGCAAAAGGGAAACAATGTTTGAACATACAATAGGAGGTTGAAGGATTTGTTTTTGAAGTTCAATCCTCTTATGGACGTTCTAAAGAAATAGTGGTGTGACGAAGTGTTAAAACTTATGCAGAATTACAAAACTAAGCATAGAGTGGTACCATTTATAATCATTTTCCAAATTTGTATTTGTTTTGATGAATAAGGATTTAAAATGCATTCCATCAGAACTATGTTAATTGAAGATTGATGTAATGTTAATAGCACAACTAATAAGATGGAGACTCTGAATCTTAGCTATGCAACAAAGTCCAAGTAGAAATCGAAAAGATGCTAAAAGCCAAAATAATACTGAAATTGAACATGAGTGATTGGGTATCACCTGTAATGGTGTATCTAAAGAAGGAGAACAAGAAGATTCAAATGTGTGGACTTTTGGACTTTGAATATGGTGACATTGAAGGACCCCTTTTTCATCTCATTCATGTATTCTATTGTCAAGGAAATGATAAGGCATGAGATGTATTCATTCCTTGACAAATTCAATGCATACAATCGAATAAGGATCTTATAGTAAGACAAGATATAGATGGCCTTCTTGGTCAAGAATGGAATTGATGTGTACAATCATATGCCATTTGGGTGGTGCAATGCTCCACCCATGTTTCAAGAGATCATACGTAACATTTTTGAGAGAATAGTGATGGGGGACTTCAATTTGGTCATTGAAGTCTGCTATATTGATGGAGTGGAGAGTACGGGCTCGAGCCTTGGAGGAATGCACAAAGTTGGGCCTCTAGGCTGAACTTGCACGAAACCTAAACAAATGTTCTTCAATTTGCTCCATATGATCAAGACACATTGTATGTCTAGAGTAGATTGAAGATGTATTAGGACAAAATCCATGCAGTTGTAACAATGGGAACTCCACAATATGTGGGACCTATTTGGTCGCTCTTAGGACATGTTGCATAGTAGTGGAGGTTCATAAAGAATTTTGCACAAACCATTGGTTATTCTAAAGGAGGAAAGGTGTCCTATTCATTTGGAGATGAAAAATAAAAATCTCTTGAGGAGTTGAAGTTAAGATTGATAACTCCAATCATCTTAATTTGTGATTGGATGTACATTGGCACATGAGGGTGATCACAAACTAGATCATCCAACGAACTTACAAACAAATTGATGATGAAGACAAAGCTAAATTTAGTATCAAAGTCCAAAACCTTAAAAAGATGGTTATGCCATCTAGAAGTTTTGGAACTATCTTGTAGTGAATCCATTTGTAAACTGACTACCTTGTAGCAAATCCGTTTGTATTCTATGTGGTTCGCCAAACATGCTTAGTGAAGAAGCTAATAATCAAAGGAAATAAGAGTAGATGGTTGTTGCTACTCTTAAGAGTTTACTTTCAAGATACTTGTAATGTTGGGGGAGGCATCACAAGATGGTATACCAATTGTCAGCAATTAAATAAAGAGAGCAATTGGATGGAGTACTTGAAAAAGCTAATAATCAAAGGAAATAAGAGTAGATGGTTGTTGCTACTCTTAAGAGTTTACTTTCAAGATACTTGTAATGTTGGGGGAGGCATCACAAGATGGTATACCAATTGTCAACAATTAAATAAAGAGAGCAATTGGATGGAGTACTTGACTAATTTTCCAAATGCACATTTGTCTCATGTTCCTATGCTACTACTTTGTTATGAGAACATAGGGAAATTTATTTCATTGGGTAGCTTGCTAAAGGATGTGAGTAAGAGGGAGGAAAAAAAGATTTTAACTAAGTTGAAGTCATACTAGTTGATACACGAACTCTTGATGAGCATACGGTGATACTGAGAGGGGGGGGGGGGTTGAATTAGTACTTAACAATCTTTTACTTTTCAAAACTTAACCAATCACAATGAAAACATTCAAGTAAGATATATCAATTAAGAACACAATGAGAATGCCAATTTACGTGGAAACCCTTGCGGGAGAAAACCACGGCAAAATATTGCTTATATACTATAGATTAATCTTCTTCTTGTATGCTCCAACCTACTAGAGACTTCAATCTCAACATGATAGAATTATAGGCTCCAACCTATTGGAGGCTTCAATCCCCACTCAACTAAACTCCAACCCTGCAAGAGGCTTCAACCTTGATTTGATAGGCTCCAACCCCCAGACAAACTGAGATTCAACCCAACAAGAGGCTCCAACCTCTATATAATAGGCTCCAGCTTATTTAATTCTTCAATGTTGATATAATAAACTCTACCAAATCTGATCCAACTACAACTTCTCTTCCTTCTCAAATCTGAACACACACCATGCAATATTCTTGATCACATTTCACACGATAAACTTTTCTCATGCATCTGATCACAAATTACAAGTCTGATCCAAACACAAATCTCATCCACACTCAAATGTTAACCTTCCTTCCCAAATCTGATCACCATCATGCATAATATCTCTCACAATTCTGATCTATGCACCAATTCTTTTCACACAACTGGTCATAATCATAGCAATATTTTCACATAATTTTCAGCCTTACCATCTGCTCAAATTCACTTCACAATCTGCTCTTACACTTCACATATATACGTTAAATATATTTGCATTTATCATTCATATATGGGCTGCATATACACTCAAAATAAATCTGAGTTACACTTCATATTTCTGCTCTTTATTTTCTTTTCAATCTGCTCTTACATTCACATGATATTCATTGAATTGCTTGTTACTTTTGACTCCCAAACCATCATCTATTTATATCTTCTTCACACCTCTTCCAAAGAGAGGCAACTTCTTAAATAGATACATCCTTTCACAATATGCATTTTCTTAATCGCACTTCATAAAAATTATATGAATAAGACAATTTCCTATATTAAATAGAAAGCACTCTTTTCCAAGGGAGGCATCCTTTTCATGATTTGATTGCTGCTTCTAAATAATTCCATTACCTGTGTAAGAACCCTTGCTGGTTCTAACTTTGATTTTTTCTGATAACTTTCTGATATTTGCTTAGAAATGGTTTTTGTTCTTGGTTTTCAACAATATATGATATTGTTTGTTTGTTTCAATAAAATGCCAGGCAAGAAATATACTATGCAAGAAAAAATAATAATCTGAAACAAACTCGAAATGATATAGAGCTGCAAATGATTGTATTCATAAATAAGAAGATATACAATGCTTAATTTCTTTAGCTAAGCATACCTGATGGTCCAAAGCTTGAATACATGAAATTTTGGAGATTACCAGCAACATATAAAACTGTAAATGAAATCGATCTGCAGCAAATTCTTTGTTCTCCACTCTCAAAACCCTTCACAATGCTTCGAACCCCTCTCATGGCCAGATTTATGAAGGAAGAAGCCCAAAGAAGGTAGCGCTTTGGCCAAGAAGGAACACGCCTAGGCTGTAGAATAATCACGTGGCCTCTTAAGCTGCTGGTACAGCCTGAAACAGATGCTGGTAGCACCTTATGCTGAGAGCTGGAAATGATTATTAATGGCCGCTTTCATCAAATCTGCAAGTGCTCTCCAATTATGCCTTCAATTATCTTCAAACCCTTGATTGATTCTCCTGATTTAAGCACAATCTGGACTCCTGGATGAAGCCCACTCTTTGGCAATGATTCAGCTGGTCTTTGACAGCCTCAAGATTGCACAATCATTGAAGAGATTTCGTTCTCCAACGCTGAAATTGAAGAAATCTGAAGAAACCCTAGGTCTCCTTCACAATTCCCAAGAAACTCACAAAGCAAAGTCAAATGATCATCCAATTAATGAGTTTGATTTGCTTTTTGAAAGCTTTTATATCCTCTCAACTCTTAAGTGCCTTTAATTCCCTTTTGAAATCCACTTTTAGGGTTTTAATAAAACTTTATAATAAATTTTCAAAAGGGTCGATCCCTTCATGTGCAAGTAAAGTCACTTTTTAAACATTTTAAATGCATTTAATATCATTTAAAATGATATAACATGTGCACACTTTGACTTTATAAAAATATTTTAATATTCAACCTCCAAGTCAATATCAATTAATGCACTTTTAAATCACTTAAATGAGGGTCATGGCCCCATTGCACATAAAGTGATTTTAAAACATTATAATCGCACTTTATAAATAATTATTAATAAAGTAATCACTTTATTAATAATTAAAATAACATAACTTCAAAAATAATCATTATTTCTCGATTCCGTCTGAACCTGGGAGTTAACCATCATGTCCATTGTGCATCCAACTGCCTTACTAAAAATAGTAAGGGTCCCTCTCTATCAACCACCGATTTACTATAAATAGTAAATCTCTCATTATCTGATCAACCCAATGGTACAAGGGATCGACATTGCAATTATAGCCTGTTCAGGTGCCCTGCTATCAATAGTAACCCTGAAAAAGTCACTTACTATAAATAGTAAATGTGTGAAGCTGAATCAAATGAAGGTTGAACCTGAACCCATACTGATCTCTGAGAGAGAATAAGCATCCTGCTCTGCCAACTGGGACCCTCTAATCAACTGCCTTAGCCTACGAGGGCCAATGATAGGCTAACTAATCATAAAACATGAGTGGCTAAAAATGGGACATTATAGTCCACCCTCCCTGAAATTGCTTGTCCCCAAGCAATTTCGGCAACAAAGAACACACCACTCCACCAGGATCCCAAGGGAAGTGTTGTGTAATGTCCCTCATGCCACCAACCATCTTCTGTTGCTCAACGCTGATCTCAACTTCACCATTGCAGTAGTGGTGAAGCAATCCAATGGGATCCACCCAAACTGCAGTGCTAACTCTGTCACCACTTGGATCCCAATACAAATGAAACTCACATCCATCCGTCATGAGGAGATAGGAATATCTGGAAGCATCTGCTACACCAAATCTCTCTCCATTCACTGCTAAACTCCCATGGATGTGCTGAATATCCTCCATAGGTGCTGAATAATGTGTAATCGCTCCTCTTAGGTTGTTGATTTGAAACCAAACAGCACCCTCAAAACTGCAAGACCGACCTGAGGGGATGCTAAGGATACCAACCGGTAGATAGGATGATAGAGTATCATTCCCATGCTGCTCCTTCATGACGAGGAAATAATGTAACTCTCCTCCAGACTCATGTGCAACAATAACACTAGTGGCTGATCCACTAAGTGTGTATTCCACTTCTCCATCTGATTCAAGCAGCTCCTCCCGTGCATGCTCAACTTTAACATGTTCCTCACTTGGAAGAATTAGTGACCTAAGGTGTGACTCCCTTTGTTTCTTTGCTTGATCTAGCTGGTTACAGCGTTCCTTGACCTCTTGCAAACGCTGTTTTGCTTGGGCAGCCAACATCTTTGCTCTTTTAGCTCTTTGTAGCCACCCATCACACAAAACTTGTGTTTTGTTCACATCTTCCAAGGTCTGATATACAAAATCAGATTGTTTGTGGCTTGAATCCACAATACAATCTTCACATTCAACATGCAAAACTTCAATGCTAATGTTAGGAGGCTCCATAACATGGTCATCTTCATGTAATTTATCCGTCACCTTATGATTTTGTGAAGATAATGGACTGCTGTTCATAAAATCAGAATTATTGGAACTTATATTTTCTGCACATTCCTCATCTTTGACACTTCCAACTTGCGTGCCAATATTTGTAGATCCTTCCTCAACATTTTCCTCATGTACCTTCACATTTACATCATGATTATGCCCATTAATTTGGCTGCAGTTGCAAAAATCAGAATTATTGTCATACCTTTGTGTCATGTTTTCAACATCTCCAAGGACTTCCTCCTTCCCTGATGCGTCTTTTGTATTGGTAAAATCATTTGCATTACCGTTTGTTTTCCTTTCTTTTGCAAACAAAGGATCCAATATCTCCGGATGTTGTAGATGCTTCATCAAATTCTCATTATAGACTTGATAGCCCTGTATGAATTCTACCATAAGTTCCTACATGGACTTCATCTTTCCCATGACTGAAACAATGCAAGAGTGCTGGTCACCCAAATGTCAACCGTGTGAGCTCAATGATTTCCAACCCCGGCAAAAAACCGCTCTGATACTACTGTAAGAACCCTTGCTGGTTCTAACTCTGATTTTTTCTGATAACTAATGATATTTGCTTAGAAATGGTTTTTGTTCTTGGTTTTCAACAATATATGATATTGTTTGTTTGTTTCAATAAAATGCCAGGCAAGAAATATACTATGCAAGAAAAAATAATAATCTGAAACAAACTTGAAATGATATAGAGCTGCAAATGATTGTATTCATAAAAAAGAAGATATACAGTGCTTAATTTCTTCAGCTAAGCATACCCAATGGTCCAAAGCTTGAATACATGAAATTCTGGAGATTACCAGCAACATATAAAACTGTAAATGAAATCGATCTGCAGCAAATTCTTTGTTCTCCACTCTCAAAACCCTTCACAATGCTTCGAACCCCTCTCATGGCCAGATTTATGAAGGAAGAAGCCCAAAGAAGGTAGCGCTTTGGCCAAGAAGGAACACGCCTAGGCTGGAGAATAATCACGTGGCCTCTTAAGCTGCTGATACAGCCTGAAACAGATGCTGGTAGCACCTTATGCTGAAAGCTGGAAATGATTATTAATGGGTGCCTTCATCAAATCTGCAAGTGCTCTCCAATTATCTTCAAACCCTTGATTGATTCTCCTGATTTAAGCACAATCTGGACTCCTGGATGAAGCCCACTTTTTGGCAATGATTCAGCTGGTCTTTCAAAGCCTCAAGATTGCACAATCATTGAAGAGATTTCGTTCTCCAATGCTGAAATTGAAGAAATATGAAAAAACCCTAAGTCTCCTTCACAATTTCCAAGAAACTCACAAAGCAAAGTCAAATGGTCATCCAATTAATGAGTTTGATTTGCTTTTTGAAAGCTTTTATATCCTCTCAACTCTTAAGTGCCTTTAATTCCCTTTTGAAATCCTGTGATGAGCCTAGCCTAAGCTGACTCAAAAACTCTTCGTTGTTCCCTTGAAATTTTGTCAAACAGTTGGTGTGCGAGCTGCAATAGGCTGATAAAAACTTCTGATTGATTTGTTTTGACTTCCTTGTTACCAATGATGTTTCTTGAATGTGTTCCAATGATATCAATGATTGCCAATGACAACTATGAAAGTTTTCTATGATGAAATGCAATTGTTTTAATCTATTTTGATGCATATAGATGACTGCAACTACTTGCAACGTGCAGCTACAGCCAATTGACATTTTGTCAAACAATTGGCATGCAAACACAATGCTGATAATGACATCTACAGCCCATTGGTATTTTGCCAAACACTTGGCAAACAACTACTACTCTAATCAGCATGAAGACTACATCAAGCATTCGTCTCCTTCATTTGTATAACAGTCTGATTACAATGCTAAATAGATAGCCCAGACTCTTGGCTTACAATCATGCATCAAATTATAATTCCAAAGTCTGATTTCATATGTCTTCTTCGATGGATAAAAGATGATAATATGCAGTCCTATTTAACTCTATTATGACTGATTTCTAGAATGTAGGCTATGACTGAAATCATACAAATTTGTGATATAATGGACTGACGAGAAGAACCTGGAAATGCTATCTGCCAGGAAGAAAAGCTCGATTCTCTTTGAGGTATGAAGATTGACCTCCAATTATTGGGCGCCTAGCTGCCTTAACCCTTACTGAAGCTTCCCTGAATTTATTTTAATTTTTAAATGCTCCCCTTCTTGAAATCGTACCTCTACATGGGCCGCCCCTGTACTGATGGATCAGACCAGGATAATTAAATAGATGCAGCCTCAAAGGTCGTCCCAATTGCTTCTAAATGGTCTCAACCTGTCCCTGTATCAAGTGCTGCAATCAGATGGAAGAATCGATGCCAAAGGAAATCACCATGAGCCAAACCATGCTTCTTGCAAGCTGAAATGATGACTGATAAACTCCAATTTGCTACCAAATATTATCAGACCTTCTCTTCAAGTCGAATTGCTCCAAAGGATGCCAATCCACAATGCTAAAAAGATAGACAATGAATCACAAATGCAAATGCCCCAATGACTCCAATCGATTTAACCAAAATTGGCCAATGGGCACAAATTTTGCCCCAGCTGAGATGATTGATGTATCACCTCCAAATTGCAACCCTTCAAGAGATATTTCACTCCCTCAATTATGCTATCAATGGGAGTTTTCGTTCCCAAAGACAAATGAACAACTGCAGAAACCCTAGGCTCCACAACTGAAAAATATCAAATCAATAATCAAATCTGGATATCGAGAATGAGCTCCTACCTCTCTTTTTATTCTTTCCTTAGGAGAGCTCAAACACCTTCCTGGCCAATGTGGGATAAAAGATTTATTCCCACATTAAATTATTCAGTTAACACACTTTAATATATTAAAGTGACTTTATTATTATTAAGTTACTTTATAACTTTATAATAATATTAAAATATTAAATTAATCACTTAAGTCACTTAAATTTTAATATTTTTTGATGTACTTGTCTGATTGCTAAGCCGTCTGAGCCAGGAGTCGACTCTCCCTGTTCTCCATGTGATCGGATGCCCGTCTAAAAATAGAAGCCTTGAACAGTGACTTACTATAAATAGTATGTGAAACTGAGTCAAATAACTTGTGCAAAGGCCAAAACCTGAATCCAGCTGAGGAGCAATGTCTCTAATCACCGGGTAGCTGCCACAAGGGACCCTCTGTG
This sequence comes from Sequoiadendron giganteum, assembly GCA_007115665.2. Lineage (NCBI taxonomy): Eukaryota > Viridiplantae > Streptophyta > Pinopsida > Cupressales > Cupressaceae > Sequoiadendron > Sequoiadendron giganteum. The sequence goes on along the minus strand of CM021109.1, from coordinate 503,555,000 downwards.
CATAACTGTCGGCCAACGAGGGTCAAAAGATAGGCTCACTCCTCGACAAACAATGTCAGCTAAAACGGGGACATTACAATCCGCCCTCCCTAAAATTGCTTGTCCCCAAGCAATCTCTACTACAAAGAAACACCACGCCACCAGATGTCCAAAAGAAGATTGTGTAATATCCCACACATGAACACAAATGCTGCAACACCGACATAAGCTCAACGACGAACTCTGACTGGAACATTGATGCACACAAAGGATCCCCCTGCACATTGGAGAGTGTCCAACAAAATATACCTGGATCCCAAATCCAGAATAGAAGCCTGCTAAAAAGAACATCCTCAAACTTCTGCTACTCAATACTGATCCCAACTTCACCATACTAGAAGTGGTGAAGCAATATACTAGAACCCATCCAAACTGCAGTGCTAACTCTGTCACCACCTAGATCCTAATATAAACGGAACTCACATCCGTCCATCATGAGAAGATAAAAATATCTGGAAGCATCCACAACACAATATCTCTCTACAACCTCTGCGAAACTCCCATGGATGTGATAACTAACGAAGCCATCATGCCCATTGCCACTACAACCTTCCTGAAGCCCTGTCTCCAATTGAAACTCAGAAGTTGCAAACTTTGTCAAGTACACATCAGCATGATGGTAATCCAACCTTTGATCCTCAACTGCGCAAAAAGAATCATCATACAAACTCTCTATCCCATGCGTACAAGGACTATGCATCAAAGACATATCATGTACAGGTGGATCAAAGGAAAAACTGTAAGCGCCCCTTACCATGTACACACTGAAAAACTCCTTCGTGAGCCTTGTTTGGAATCCCGATGCATTGGAAAGATCCCAAACACTGTGATTATTGCTCAACCCTGAACTAGTATCAGGAGTGTGATCGGCTTCCAACTCGAAAAGTGGATTATCATAGATCAAACCACCGTCAAACTCAAATAGTGGATTGTTCACAAACTGCACAACCACTCCATGCTGATTTGAATCATCCAACTCTGAGTCCCTGGAACAATAAATTGAATCGTACTCCTGAATCGGCTCAACAAACTGATAAGCAGTATCATGTGTGCTATCAACTTCGCACACAATATCATCAAAGGTACTACTGCTAGGTACCTCATGGGATGGCTCAACTGACAAGGTAGAAGTTGCTGTTCTGTCAATATCTTCATGCCCTTCTGCTGCCAAAGTGACTGCATGTCCATCCAAAGCATGATCCTGGGATTCACTGCCAATAAATGAATTTTCTGTGTTGTTTTCTAAGGTCTGATATGAAAAATCGGACTTTCTGTGGCAAGAATCTTCGTCAATTTTTTTCCTATACACCCTCTTGAAATACTCTACCAATCCAATATCTTCAGGATGGAAAGTGACAATAAAGGTCAGGTAATCATTAAGTCAGTACTGTACTTTGAAATTATCAGGCATACTTTGATATCCCACAAAAATTTGAGGGGCTTCCTGTTCATAACTTTCCCTCATCTTGATGGCATCCTGTTCAATTTCTTCCCTGGATTTCCCTACAATACTATACCAACCCATAACTGAAACTTGCTAGTAACTGACGAGTGCTGGTCACTCAAATGTTGTCAATGTGAGCTCTCTGAAAAATTCTAATTCAAACCCCAACAGGATGGTAGGAAACCGCTCTGATACCACTGTGATGAGCCTAGCCTAAGCTGACTCAAAAACTCTTCGTTGTTCCCTTGAAATTTTGTCAAACAGTTGGTTTGCGAGCTGCAATAGGCTGATAAGAACTTTTGATTGATTTGTTTTGACTTCCTTGTTACCAATGATGTTTCTTGAATGTGTTCCAATGATATCAATGATTGCCAATGACAACTATGAAAGTTTTCTATGATGAAATGCAATTGTTTTAATGTATTTTGATTAATATAGATGACTGCAACTACTTGCAACATGCAGCTACAGCCAATTGACATTTTGTCAAACAATTGGCATGCAAACACAATGCTGATAATGACATCTACAGCCCATTGGTATTTTGCCAAACACTTGGCAAACAACTACTACTCTAATCAGCATGAAGACTACATCAAGCATTCGTCTCCTTCATTTGTATAACAGTCTGATTACAATGCTAAATAGATAGCCCAGACTCTTGGCTTACAATCATGCATCAAATTATAATTCCAAAGTCTGATTTCATATGTCTTCTTCGATGGATAAAAGATGATAATATGCAGTCCTATTTAACTCTATTATGACTGATTTCTAGAATGTAGGCTATGACTGAAATCATACAAATTTGTGATATAATGGACTGACGAGAAGAACCTGGAAATGCTATCTGCCAGGAAGAAAAGCTCGATTCTCTTTGAGGTATGAAGATTGACCTCCAATTATTGGGCGCCTAGCTGCCTTAACCCTTATTGAAGCTTCCCTGAATTTTATTTTTAATTTTTAAATGCTCCCCTTCTTGAAATCGTACCTCTACATGGGCCGCCCCTGTACTGATGGATCAGACCAGGATAATTAAATAGATGCAGCCTCAAAGGTCGTCCCAATTGCTTCTAAATGGTCTCAACCTGTCCCTGTATCAAGTGCTGCAATCAGATGGAAGAATCGATGCCAAAGGAAATCACCATGAGCCAAACCGTGCTTCTTGCAAGCTGAAATGATGACTGTGATAAACTCCAATTTGCTACCAAATATTATCAGACCTTCTCTTCAAGTCGAATTGCTCCAAAGGATGCCAATCCACAATGCTAAAAAGATAGACAATGAATCACAAATGCAAATGCCCCAATGACTCCAATCGATTTAACCAAAATTGGCCAATGGGCACAAATTTTGCCCCAGCTGAGATGATTGATGTATCACCTCCAAATTGCAACCCTTCAAGAGATATTTCACTCCCTCAATTATGCTATCAATGGGAGTTTTCGTTCCCAAAGACAAATGAACAATTGTAGAAACCCTAGGCTCCACAACTGAAAAATATCAAATCAATATTCAAATCTGGATACCGAGAATGAGTTCCTACCTCTCTTTTTATTCTTTCCTTAGGAGAGCTCAAACACCTTCCTGGCCAATGTGGGATAAAAGATTTATTCCCACATTAAATTATTCAGTTAACACACTTTAATATATTAAAGTGACTTTATTATTATAAAGTTACTTTATAACTTTATAATAATATTAAAATATTAAATAAATCACTTAAGTCACTTAAACTTTAATATTTTTTGATGTACTTGTCTGATTGCTAAGCCGTCTGAGCCAGGAGTCGACTCTCCCTGTTCTCCATGTGATCGGATGCCCGTCTAAAAATAGAAGCCTTGAACAGTGACTTACTATAAATAGTATGTGAAACTGAGTCAAATAACCTGTGCAAAGGCCAAAACCTGAATCCAACTGAGGAGTAATGTCTCTAATCATCGGGTAACTGCCACAAGGGACCCTCTGTGCATAACTGTCGGCCTACGAGGGTCAAAAGATAGGCTCACTCCTCGACAAACAATGTCAGCTAAAACGGGGACATTACAAATCCACTTTTAGGGTTTTAATAAAACTTTATAATAACTTTTCAAAAGGGTCGATCCCTTCATGTGCAAGTAAAGTCACTTTTTAAACATTTTAAATGCATTTAATATCATTTAAAATGATATAACATGTGCACACTTTGACTTTATAAAAATATTTTAATATTCAACCTCCAAGTCAATATCAATTAATGCACTTTTAAATCACTTAAATGAGGGTCATGGCCCTATTGCACATAAAGTGATTTTAAAACATTATAATCGCACTTTATAAATAATTATTAATAAAGTAATCACTTTATTAATAATTAAAATAACATAACTTCAGAAATAATCATTATTTCTCGATTCCGTCTGAATCTGGGAGTTAACCATCATGTCCATTGTGCATCCAACTGCCTTACTAAAAATAGTAAGGGTCCCTCTCTATCAACCACCGATTTACTATAAATAGTAAATCTCTCATTATCTGATCAACCCAATTGTACAAGGGATCGACACTGCAATTATAGCCTGTTTAGGTGCCCTGCTATCAATAGTAACCCTGAAAAAGTCACTTACTATAAATAGTAAATGTGTGAAGCTGAATCAAACGAAGGTTGAACCTGAACCCATATTGATCTTTGAGAGAGAATAAGCGTCCTGCTCTGCCAACTGGTACCCTCTAACCAACTGCCTTAGCCTATGAGGGCCAATGATAGGCTAACTAATCATAAAACATGAGCGGCTAAAAATGGGACATTACAACCTGGTTAATTTAAATTTTATTTATGTGTCTTGAAACACTTGTCAAGTGTGGTCGGCTAGTTAGTTATGATTTTATTTAGTCCTATTTGTTGCCTTTGATTAATCGCTGTCTTCTTATACACTTTAATTTCTTCCTCTTGTTGATAATAATCATTTTCTCATGGAGAACATATTCACTACCTTATATCATTTTCTCATAGTCTTGAGTACATAGAAGTGGTCGGCTTGTTGTATAGGATTTTATTTAATCTTCAGGTCACCTATTAGAGGGAGGTTGGCCAGCACCTAAATAAAGTATATTTCCTCATAAGAAAGTCGCTGGCAAACATAGTAATTTGTCTTGGAATATAATTCAAAAGGTGGTCAGCCAAGATTAACTCTGTTAAGCATGGGACAGGAATAATATAATTAATACAAGCTTCATAGTCATTGCTGCCATAGATATGGGTCTGTCATGATTCGAACTGTAGACAATATGCTTAGTCATTCATTCAATAAGCATTTTTACTATTTGTATCGCTGGGGTGTAAACTTGATAAGCAATCAGACCATACATATTATAATTGTCTCTTTGCATATCTTGCTTCATTCTAAGAGCTGTCTTTCTCTTCATTAATCTACCTTTGACATCAATGACAATATGTCCAATGATCTCTACATTAAACTCTTTGGCATCAATGATGATCTTGCCCACTTTTGACTTCAATGACAATATTGAATATTTCCAACAACTCTTGCATCAAATTGCTCCCAACTATGTGTTTCAAGATGTGTACTTCAAGAGAAATGCAAGAAGGATTGGTTGAAGGACAAATGGAATTGGATGTGATTACAAGGAACATTTTATGCGTATGCCTTTGGTGGCCAACCCTATTTGGAGGTGCAAAGGAATTGGTGGTTGGATGCAACACTTACTAGAAGACTTAATGCTTCTATACCCTTTGTAATGACAAGAATTGTTTGAGAGATTAGGGCTAGAATTCAGCGGGTCATTTAAGAAAATGAGTTAACTAAAGTGTTGATAGATAGTTATTGTGACATTATTTGACCAAATGCTTAAAATAGAGCATTTTGAGACAACCTTGGTGAACATAACCAAATTCCTATACAAACAAATTATAATAATGTTTGAAGAATACCTTTGCACTTAATGAGTGACTATAGAAGACACTTTGTCAACTAGATAGTTTAAATTCCTTACAAAGGAACTCAAGTTATCTCACATGTTATCAGTTAGTAACCTTTTATTATTTTTAGCAGTGTAATAATCATAGTTTAGATATTTAATGAAGCTACTACTTTGTGTAGATTTATCCCATATACAACACATTTAGTTGTCATAATCTAATGAGTTCATATTAAGCATGGATTTTCCTACATGGGTTGTATCTTATAAGTCCCTCTTTGTGAGGCCTTTATATTGATATTGTAATGAAGAGTAGATCATCTTGGAATCGTATTTTGTAATAGAGCTTTTCCCTTGAAGAAAGTTGCCCCCTCGAAGAGGCCTACAATACTTGTCTAGAATCATCAATATAAACATATTTGGAGCTATTTCCAAACGTTGTGTTCTTTTATGCATGTTATTGCTTTTGTGTTCTTTGATAACAGGTGGTATCAAAGCTCTTTCCAAGGTCACATATCACAACATCAACTGTAGGTTAGTGGCTTACTATAGCTACCCACCATATGCTTTCACCTCACTCTTATAGGGTCTTGGTAATCACAAAGTGGTGAAAGTAGTGGTTTACTAACCTTTTTTGGCCAATTTTTTTTCCTTGTAGTAGTTGTCTAGGTTAGAAATTTTGTGTCATGGGTTTTAAAATATCCTTAGGCAATTGTTGTTTCTGGCTAAGCACATTGAAAATATTGAAGCCCAGAGAAATTGGCTAGCACAATGGTAAATCCTAGCCCAAGAAAATATTGAAGCCCAGAGAAATTGGCTAGCACAATGGTAAATCCTAGCCCAAGAAAATATTGATGATTTGACTATTGATGTTTCAAACACTTTGTTAACTGGTCAAGATATACAGTAGAAAGTGGAAAAAATAGAAAATACTAGTTATCATTCCTACTCCGAATCAGCTAATTCACCATAGTAGAACTATAGATACTAGATTGAGTTAGCTTTAGAATAGCCAATACCAAAACAAAAGCTGCTATAGACCATATTAAAGATGAGCTGTTCAATAACCATAAAAGGTTACAAGATGAATTAAGATGAATTAGGTGATAATAAGGCCTTGATAGATAAAGTAAGATAAAATAAGGGCCTATGTTAAAAAGATCATAAACACTCAAGCAGAAAGAGATAACTCTGAAGATGAAAAAAATAAAGTTGTAGTTCTCCCTAAAAAACCATGTCTAAAAATAATAAATAGAAGAAGAAGTGATATTTCAAATAAGCCCAGCTCTAGCAAAGACATAGGACACTTTAAAATTAAAGCCATAGTTGAAAAGAGAAACTAGTTTGAAGAGGTAGGAATAGTTGATGAAATTCCCGAGCCTATTTTTGTAGAGCAAGAAGAAAATTCTAGCCAAGAATCAATATCAAAACTAGAATTAGAAGAAACACTCTCTAAATATAACCTACAAACAAAAGATAGTGAAAATGAACTAGAATAATGGGAATTACATGCCAAGATCAATACTGATGGATTTGATGCTATGTTCCTTGGGTTTTTCCTGGTGTATCCGTATCGGAGAAGTCCCCTAGCTGTCTTTGTATAAATTTTTTTTGTAGGAAATGTCCTGAGGACATGGAGACAGACAGGGGATGAGTAGGGGATGGTTGGATGTCCTGGGGATGGGATGTCTCAAACGTCCCCCGATTGTCTTTGGGACAGCCAACTGTCCCCTACTGTTGTAGCCGAGTTTTATTAAAAGAAACCCAAACTTTAAAAAAATGATTTATTAAGCTGTCCCTTATTGCTGTAGCTGAGTTGGGTTGGGGCCCTAGCTCGGTTGGCTAAATCTTTCCTGTTGCAGGAGGTTGGTCACGAGGTCTAGTCTCCCCACCCCCCATGGTACCGGAGGGCATGTCGCGTCAGCGCCGCCGGTCACGTTAAAAAGTTTACCAGGCGCACTGCAGTTTATAGGGGGTCGTGCTACCCGATTCCTGCAGTCTAATAAAAAAAATAAAAAATTGCTGTAGCTGAGTTTTATAAAAAGAAAACCCAAACTTAAAAAAACTATTTTATGATTTATTTCAACTTCTTGTTAAGATTTTATAGAGGAATCTGTTCCATGACAGTGCTATTGCTTTTGCATTTGGACAAATCTATAATATCTGAAGGAACCATGGGGATAAAAGTAGTGGAAAAATTTATGTAAAGTTTAAACTTAAATGTGATATAGCCAGAAAAAAAGATACACTAGAGTATCCAAAAATCTTTTTGGTTATGTGACAAATTATAGACACATACAAAGGAAGAAGAAAAACCCATTGGGGTTTGCCTCAAGTTTAAGGAAGACTCCTTTTGTTCTTTGTTGTTAGGTGGAAGTTGTAGCAGCAGTATTGCTGCTGTTGTTGGTTGTTGGCTGCACTGCCATTTTTACAATTTCAGTCTTCATTATTTTAATCCCATGTTAAATTTAACTACTTTAATGCTTGTTTCAAAGATTGAAAATTTGGTATCCAAATGGTAAAGGCATAGTGTACATCTATATACAATATGGACATATTGTTTTGATGTTTGTAAAGTTGGACATTTTATTTTTGATATTTGCAAGAGTGATATGTAAATAGAAGGTAGGCACTTGTTCAAAGGTTAATTTGATTATCTATTTGAAATCTATGGTTTCTTTACTTTACGAGCTTTTGAAGTTATTAATATTAATTTTTTCGACTCTCATGTGAACTCTATTGTTGTGTATTAAGGATTCTATATTTTTAAGGTATAAACTATCACCATGGTTGGTTAAGGATAAACCATCTTCTAGCAGAAATAGAAAATCAAAGTATAATTATAGTTTTTGATGAATATGATGAGAATATAGTCACTTTTAAGAAATTAGACATGATTATGGATGACATTGCTAGAATAAAATAGATGGTTTCAAACCAACAGAAGCAAATTAAAAGCATTAGCAATTCTGTGGAAGAAATTAGAAAAATCTTGTTTCAGGCAAATCAAAAGTCAGATAGTAAATCATTAGATAAGTCAGCAGAATAGCATCAGGCCTTGACTGTATATCCTGTAAAAAATAGTGTATATATTAGAGTTTGTTGTATTTTTTTAGATTATAAGCCTTTAGAGTTTGATGCATTTGTAGATTCGGGATCGACAAGATCATTTTCTAAAAACTAGAACTACCTAAGTCCAAAACTACGTAAGGGACATTCTGTTATAGGTGAGCTGCCCAAAACTAGCAGATATGCTTAGGACGTCCATATTAAAATTAGTGGGACAATATTTATCACATAATTTATCGAATTTAATGGTATGGATAGTGATATTCTCCTAGGATTTATTTTTATTACAAAATATGAGCCTTTCATTGTAAGAAAAACTCATATATCACTGTCCAACAAGAATGAGCAAGTGAAAATTCTCATCCTAAAATTTGCAACTTATAGGCTAGTAGAAATAAAGGATAAAATGGAAAAAAATATAGAGAATGGACAAGATTCAGGAGCATCATGCAGAACTACAACCAGATAGAACTTATTTGTTTTGTTCTATTAAAGAAAAGTTTGAAAATAATTGTTATAAGTAGATATTAATACTACTGTCACTTCTGACTTGATGTGCTAGCTCCTTTAGACCCTAGCTGTGCATGAAAACTTGTTGGTTGTTTGGATATGCTTCAGACAGCATGCCAAAAATCTTCAGCTCACATCTCTCTTCTGCTATTACCTCAATCCCCTCAAACTCCTTTATTAGGCTGTCAGGGCTTCTTCCAGTGAATAAAACAGGGGTGACAATCACCGATCTGCAGTTCCAGAGCTGGTGTGACCCCTTGAGATTCTCATGCCATCTATATAGGGCTTGTTCCACTTCGAAAGACCACCTTATGCTTGTGGCTAACACCTTGGCCAGCTGTCACACCTTCCCACATTTCTTCCGAGACCCATGACCACCTCCTAAAACGCCATACAAGATCTCATGACCAGCAGATAAAATATTCAGTTTAGCATGAATACCCTTCCTGTGGCGACCCAAGTAATATGTTGTAATTTCCTTGAATGAGGCAGCTGGATGAGGAGGCAATCTTTCAAGGATTTCAACCAGGAACAATCTCAGTCAATAATTTATTGTTTGGCTGCAAACTTCAATAAATTATTTTTCTTTCGACAAACTCATTGAACTTGTGAGCAATTCTCGTTCTTCAGATATTAAGCCCAAATGTGAATCTTGTGTGAATCCACCATCAATTTGACTAGGAAGAAATCACTTCTACGAAGCCAAATACACTTAGAGTTTTTGTCCTAGGGTTTGAGATGAACAAAATGTCCAATTTCACAATGAGAATATGAAAAATGACCAAAGATGTTCTATTTTCCTTTTTACAACTTATTTTATATCTCGCCTACAACTTTTGAGAACTTTTATTTTTAAATTGCATATAGTGACCCTTTTAATTTTTAATTCACTTTGGGTCCTTGAAAAGTCACTTTAATGCATATGGTCATCTTTTAAATAAAATAATTAATTAAATAAAAGTTGGCTAAAAAAAATAAGACATCTTAAATTTAATTTATTAAAATATTTCGTCTCCAAGCCCTGAATTAGCCTATGGGAATGAAATTAGGCTAAGGGGTCCTTCACAAACCCCTAGGTTGAAGAAGGGGACATTATAGTCCTCCCTCCCCAAAATTGCTTGTCCTCAAGTAATTGCAAATTCAGGTGCTGAAGAATCTTCTTTCCTTCCCAAGTAGCATCTTCTGGAGGCAAATCTTTCCAACGAACTAGATACTCTAAAGTGCTCTTGTTTTTAATTTTCCTTTTCCAAGTATCATTGATAGCTTTTGGAATTAGGGTCAATTTCCCTTCTTCATCCAATGGTGGTAACTTTGTAGAAGGAATGATATGCTGCTTGAGAGCCTTTTTAAGACATGAAACATGAAATACTTTGTGAATTTTATTGTTCTCTAGAAGCTCTAGCTCATAAGCAACTTCCCTAATCCTCTGTATGATCCTGTATTGCCCATAAAACCTTGGTTTTATTAACTTTTCTGCACCATTCCTCTTAAGTGAGGGCTGTCTATAGGGCTGCAACCACAAGAACACCAAATCCCCAACCTCAAATGTCCTCTTTGTCTTGTGTCTATCAACATATGTATTTTGTTGGTTATGAGCTCGTTGGATATTTTCCTTCAAAGCCTTCATAATACTTTGATTTTCTTGCATCTAATCTCTAGCTTGTGGTGCCCTGCTATCAACAATAACTAGGTCTATAAAAGATGTAGCATCATACCCATACAAGGCCTTGAAAGGTGTCAAGCCTATACTCCTGTGGTGAGTGGTGTTGTAGCAATGTTTTCCAAGATACAACTAGTTACCCAAGCTTTTTGATGACCTACCACATAGTTCCTTAGGTATCCTTCAACTCACTTGTTAGCTATTTCTGTTTGTCCATTTGTCTATGGGTGATAACTTGTGCTTGTTGTCAACTTTGTATGTGTCAATCCGAAGAGCTTTTGCCAAAACACATTGAGGAACTTGCTGTCCTGATCATTGACAATGTTTTTAGACAACCCATGGAGCCTAACTTGTGCTTGTTGTCAACTTGCTGTCCTTAGGTATCCTTCAACTCACTTGTTAACTATTTCTGTTTGTCCATTTGTCTATGGGTGATAACTTGTGCTTGTTGTCAACTTTGTATGTGTCAATCCAAAGAGCTTTTGCCAAAACACATTGAAGAACTTGCTGTCCTGATCACTGACAATGTTTTTAGACAACCCATGGAGCCTAAACACCTCTCTAAAGAACAAATCTGCAACCTATGGAGCCTTATACTCAAAAGATATGGCATAAAAGTGAGCATACATGGTCAACCTATCCACCACAACATAAATACAATCCTTTTCCTGCACTTTGGGTAGACCTGTGATAAAATGCTCTCCCATTTCTGCTCATGGTGTGGGCATCAAAAAAATTTACTGTTGTATGAATGAATTTTCCATAGTCCATGAAGATTAGAGTAAGAACTTTTGGATTCAACTGTAAGTTTTTTCATCAACATGTTTTGGATCACAATGATCCATCAATAGCATGAGGAGTGAAATGAGAACTAGATTGCAAACTTAGCTCCATAAATAGGTTGCATTAGTAGGAAAGTGAAGAGGAGACATGAAAAAAGAGAGGGAACCAAGAAAATGAAAAAGAAAAAAGACACTAAATGTTCTCCCACCCATTATTAATAAGGTCAAGGAAAATAACTAGATAACAAAAGTGCTAAATAAAAGAGAATAAGTAAATTATTGAATAAGAGAGGGATGACAAAGGAAGTCAAAGAAAGAAAATGCAATAAAAAAGTAAGAGTGCAACAAGAGAAAATGGATCTTGAAAGAAAGAGGAAAAAATAAAAATAAAAAGCAAGGAACGATTTGATAAAAATGAAAGAGCAATCAAGATGCAAGAAGTGAAAAATCCATAGTTCCATAGAGTTTCTTGACGGCGAAGCAGGGGGATGGTGATGCAGAGGCAACTGGGGGAATATGTGTGGCGCAAATACATATAGTACCTGAAAAATTAGTTATGAAAAGATGTGTAAGGAATAAGTATAAGAATTGCAGATGAAAATTTGGCATACTAGGTAAAGTTTAAACTAATAAAAACATTAAAAACATGGCAATTTTTGTAACTTGCATTGAATATTAGCAATGGTGGGTAGAGGTTTGGGGCAAATCAGAAATAAGTATAAGAATTGCAAATGAAACTTTGGTATACTAAGTAAAGTTTAAACTAATAAACATTAAAAGCATGGAAATGATTGCATTGACCATTAATAATGGTGGGTGGAGGTTTGGGGTAAAGGGGCAATGCCCCTTGCGGGGGTTTGAGGGAAATGCCCCTTGCGAGGGTCTAGGGACAAAGACCCCAATGGGGTCAAGGGCTAACTCCCCTTGTGAGGGTATGGGGGCAAAGCCCTAGGCGGGGTTGAGGGAAAAGGCATTGATGCAAGAGCATCCATGGTCATCGGCAATCTTGCATCAACCAAAAAAATATTTTCTTGTTTTGTTTTGTATTTTCAATAGGGGCTAATGTGTGGGGAATTAATTATTTTTAATTTCCAAATATTTGTAATTATTCCCTATGGTGATTTGTAATTGTAATTTTGGAGGGAATTACTCCAGTAAATGTTCCAAAGGCATCCCAAGAGGAATATTCCATTTGGGCGTCCCATTTCTAGGTGGGAACCACTTTGCATGCATGTTCATTTGCATGCATTTGCATGTTGAGCGCTCAAGCTTGCATGTTATTGCATGTTCTTGCATGGAGCCTTTGAATTTAGTAGTTTTTATTATTTTATGTTTTTTCCTCAAATGGCACGTGGATTTTCCAAGGAGGTATTTGCATATTTGCATGTTGTTTTGGAATACCACAGTGGTATTCTCATCCTCAATTCTTTATATATTGCAGCCTTGTGTTAGTGAGAAGTTGGCTTTTGGAGAGTTGGTGTTTAGCATAATAGGATGCTGTCGGATTGGACAGAGGATTTGTGACTCTAAATTATTTTTAGATTTAATGAGGAGATTGTGACTCCATATTGCTGATTTATGTAATAAAAAAGCCCATGTTATAATTTTGTAATTCCATTTTATGAATATAGTTGATAGCTTATGCTTCCTTCTTGCATTTTTTTTTTGCAATTCTCTGTTATTGTTGTGAGTTTGCTGATTTATGTTAGATCAGATTTGAAAGGAGAGTATTCCCTCTTGCATAAGTGGTATCAGAGCGGGAGTTCTTGAGTGTGCAGGCAAAAGCACCGATGTGAGGTAGTTTGCACTAGGACCTGAGGGTGAAGTGTGTATGATTTTTGTTGCATGTGTATGTGCAACTTGCAAGAGAAGCTACACAAAAGTTTTGTGGAGTAGAGGTTCTTGCGTGTGTAAACAAATCGCCGAATGTGAGGCAGTTTGCAACAAAACCTGAGAGTGTTTAGGATTTGTAAATAGATCACCGAGTGAGGAGTTTACATTTGCAGAAGTTGAGGATTTTGAAAATTTGTGTTAAGGATTTGCGAGGCCTTAAGGATGGGAAAGAGGAAGAAGAAAATGGCTTTTGTCATTGGACGGATTCTGAGGATTCCTAGACTTGAGAAAATTAGAGAGAGATAGCAAAAAGAAATAAGAGTTGGAATGATAGAGGTGTAGTAGCAAGTGGATGAATTAAGAGAAGAGATTGAAAAGAGAAAACAAGAAAAGAGAAGAGTTTAAGATAATTTTGATTATCTTTCTAATGGTATTTTGATTGCAGGAAAGAAAGAAGATGCAACAGGGTGTCATGCATGTGGCACAAAGGAAGAAGAAGAGGATGAATACGAAGAAATTGATGAACTTGAAGCTGAGGAATATCTATTGGATGACATGAAGGATAAAATTACAGAGGTTGCAGTAGTAACAAAAGAGTTGGGTGCAATGGAGGACATTGAAGAAGAGGACCACCAAAGTTGCAACAGTGAATGAGGAGGCAAAACTTGCATTTTGTGAGTTAATTGGTGATTATGATTTGCATATGAATTATGTGAATGGAATGAGTGAGTATGAAGAAGCTGAAAAGTATGCTGCAGCAATGAGGAAAAGAAAAATTTCAGAATTTGATGAGATCGAAACTAAAGATGATTTGTGTTTGAGTGAAATGGTAAGAGAAAGTGAGGGAAGAGTTGCAGCAGTGGAGAAAACTGAGGTAAAGTTTTGTTTTTCTGAATATTTATAATGTCCCCTAATTGGGGTATGCCTGATTTTGCCCAAAACTAACAATTCCAACAATATAATTTGTTTTACAAATAGTATTCTAAAATTAAATCATATAAAAGTTATTCAACTTAAGAGTAAATGAACAATTAAGATAAATATCATCACCTAATTGGATCTAATCTATAGTTTCACTTCCAATAACCAACCATAGTAGGGATTGGAGAGGGAAGCATGATAGGTTGCTCGGAGACTGTTCATCACAATTAAGCCCAAGAGCATGGTATAACACCCCTTGGCCCCACAAGTGGTAGGAACTCCTGTCCATCCAACATGGGGTGGCATACTTATATTGTGGGAACCGGTCTGCTGCCTCTCCCCATCGTGTTTTCTTGCTAATCCATGCATGATTGCTTGTATGGAAACAAATAGATTAAATTAATAATAATTAGAGTCTAAATAGATTAGCAATTCCCATTAGAAACTAGATTAAAGATACATAAGAGATTATATATTAAACAATATACTCAATCATGTTGCATACCAACCACCTATTAAATCAAATGGCTGCTGATTTTCTGAATGCAGATTATTCGTATAATATCTGATCTCCTTCGATGCCTCTTACAAATGATTTGACCCCTCTTATATATCCTTCTGGGTTGAGTGAAGAGATACACCCTTTTGCAAGATAATGTCTCTTCCAAAAATCATGACCCTTCTTAAATAATTGTTACCTCTTCAGACTTGATCGCAGCTTTTTGTTTAATTAATTTGAGTGCTCTTTTTATTCATTGCTGCCTCTTAACTCTTTTAATTATTAATTGCATTAACAGTTTCCTTTCATTAATTCCCCTCGACCCCATGTAGAATCGCTACTTATAATTTAATAAAGATCTGCTTTTAATTAAAGTCTAGTTCCGCCTTAGGAAATTGCTGCTATTTAATATCCTCCTCCCAACTCAGCGATTATTATTAGTGTAGCAAAGGCTGTGGGGGTTTGGGATTTGGGGCATGACAATATTGTTATGAAGATAAATGTAAGTATAATGAGGATGCAGTAGAGCAAAGTCCATTAAAGGACATAGAGGAGAGTGAAGATGATTTACTAATACAAATTTCAATGGTAGAAGCAAAGTGGGATGCATTGGTTGTAAGTCAGAGGGGATACAGCTACATGTCTTGTAGAAGGCATGAAAGAAGAAAACAAAGTTGAAGATGCAACATGTGATGAGAAGGTAAATTCCTATTTTAATGAATTTGAGAATAATTATTTTCATGTTGAGATGTATGATTTAGTGAATTCAGATGAGATGGTTTAGATAGATTTTGCTAGTGATGATTGGTATGTAGAGAAGGATTTGTATGGTGTTGCAGAGTTTAGTGCAGATGCATTTTGGTGGAGGTGGTTGAACTGTGGTGGGTTGAATCCCACAACAGTAGAGGAGAATGTGAGTTACACTTGGAGGGGGTGGTCAATTTATGGTGGAATTGATTCCACATTCAGGAGGTTGTGTGTAGAGCAGAGTTGTCAGAGGAGGATACTTGTTTCGGTTAGGTGCTGGAAGAGGAGAAAGAGGAATCAATTGGAGGTACCAAATCCAATGATGGAGTTCACTGAAGATTGCTTGCAATTTGAAAGGGTGGTACTACCACTCAACTCCATTTTGCGAATCCATATCCACAAAATTTTTCCTACCTTGGGTGTTTGATGTAGGAGCATCCATGATCATTGGCAATCTTGCATCAACCAAAAAAATATTTCCTTGCTTTGTTTTTGTATTTTCAACAAGGGCTAATGTGTGGGGAATTAATTATTTTTTAATTTCCAAATGTTTGCAATTATTCCTTATGGTGATTTGTAATTGTAATTTTGGAGGGAATTACTCTAGTAAACGTTTCAAAGGCATCTCAAGAGGAATATTCCATTTGGGAGTCCCATTTCTAGGTGGGGACCACTTTGCATGCATGTTCTTGCATGTTCATTTGCATGCTTTGCATGTTGAGCACCCAAGCTTGCAAGTTCTTGCATGGAGTCTTTGGATTTAATAATTTTTATTATTTTATGATTTTTCCTCAAATGGGGTGTGGATTTTCCAAGGAGGTATTTGCATGTTGTTTTGGAATACCACAATGGTATTCTCATCCTCAATTTTCTATATATTGCAGCCTTGTGTTAGAGAGAAGTTGGCTTTTGGAGAGTTGGAGTTTAGCATGACAGGATGCTGTCAGATTGGACGAAGGATTTGTGACTCCAAATTATTTTCAGATTTAGTGAGGAGATTGTGACTCCATATTGCTGATTTATGTAATCAGAAAGCCCATGTTATAATGTTGTAATTCCATTTTATGAATATAATTGATAGCTTATGCTTCCTTCTTGCATTTTGTTTTTGCAATTCTCTATTATTATTGTGAGTTTGCTGATTTATGTTAGATCAGATTTGAAGGGAAAGTATCCCCTCTTGCATCAGACATTCAAACCCTCACAAACCTTCATGGTGAATGTCATTTTTCGCGATTTTATCACTTAATTTTTCCAACACCCAGAAGTCCTTGGGACAGTTGGGAGACTCCTCGAAGTCTCCTAAACGTCTTGGAGTTTCCAAATCAGGTCGCATCTCAGAAATGTCCTCGAGACTTGGGGTGGGACATTTCCCTCAAGTCCCTACGTCTCAAAGACATCCTCATTTCAAAAATATGAGGTTTTTTTTTTTGGGGGGGTGGGGGGGGAGTGTCCTTGTGAAACATTGGAAAAAACTAGAGCAAGGAGAGGAATTTCAATGAGAACATGAGAAAAATGGATGACGGGACAAAAACAAACCAAGAGAGACCAAGCATGGGGGAAAAAGGAAGGGGGGAAAACAAAAAGGGAAAATAGGGAGAGAATAGAAGGGAAAAAAGAAAGGAAGGACAACAAGCCGATGCAAAGAAAAGCAAAGAGGAGGCATGGAAATGGAGAACTCAAGATAGGGACCAATGTATGAGGGTTGGAGGAAGGAGGAGGAAGAAGGAAAAGGGGTGAGTGAGGAGTAGAGAGGAGGGAGGGGAAGGTAGGGTGGAGGAGGGGGCGAGGCAAGCTAATTGGAGAGAGAGCAAAGAGATACAAAGGAGGGAAGGTAGGCAAAATTGAAGTACTAGTGGAAGATGAGGGAGGAATGGAGAGAAATCAAGAGGAATGACAGTTGGGTTGCAGGGAAGTTAATAAAGGATTGCAAGTGGAACTTAAATGCCACCCTTCATTCCATTGGTAGGGTGGTTTCAAATCAAGATAGCTTCCTTGAGTTTCATTTTGAAATTGTTTTCTTCTCTAACCAAGATATGGACATCCTCAAGGTGAATGTGGTGCTTGGTGATGTAGGATTATTCTGCAAGGGAAAATTTAGATGTTTGCTCATGTTTGATGTCAGCACTATGTTCTTTGATCCTAGTGCTAATGGAGTGACTCAATTCACCAATGTAAGGTCTCCCACAAGAACATTCAATCTTATAGACCCCATAATTGAGAAGGATATCCTAGGATCTTTGGTGGAAGGGATGAGGTGTTTGACGATCGAATAAGGTTTGAAGGTGCAATTGAGGCATTGTGTGTGTATGATTTTGGAGATCCTATTGTTAGTTTTTCTTAGATCAGATTAGATAACAAATCATTCAATAGAAATGTAACACATAAGACAATGAACACAACAAGATACCCTGGGAAAACCCTCCTCTTGAGGGAGAAAAACCCAGCAAATGATTCTCTTATATATATGATAATATAGTGACAGAAATCTGCTTACAACACAGCCCAACAATGGCTAATGAATTCGCACTTTTCCTTAATACTTAGATGCAAATAAATCTGCTCTTCCTTGAACTTGGTCTGCTGCTACAGTAATGATGATCTGCTGCGCAAGTATGAACTTCTTCTAAGACTGCGAATTTGATCTGCTGATAATAGGTGCGAACTGCTTGTAATTCTTATTTGAATAACCAAACATGACCTTGTATATATATCTCCTAGGCGCCTCTTCATTTGGGTCGGCCTTTGATAAATAATAATTAATTACAACTTAAGTCGGCCAACAATAAGTACATAATATAAATCAATATAAGGTCGGCCCATGTTGATATTCATTTTCAATATATTTGAAGTCGGCTCTTGCAATTTATATTTAATCCGTCTTTCTTGGGAAGTGCAGACCGAAGCTGCAAATAACATCAACACTCCCTCTCAGCTAGGGATGAACTTCCATCTGCACAAGACACATCATATTAGAATGAAAACAAAATAGAATATCACCTCAACGTGATATTAACCATTATGGCTACTCCCATAGATGGTAAAAACTCATCACGGATTCTCTCACGTGATGTTGTCATGGAGTCACACACATGACATCCACCATAGCTTCTCCCAGAGGGTGGAAACAAGGGCTTTCACCTCAACTCTCTCTCATCAGAGAATTGCATTATCAAGGACTTTCACCTCAACTCTCTCTCAGCAGAGAATTGTATTAACAAGGGCTTGCACCTCAACTTTTTCTCAGCAAAGAGTTGCATTCTCAACAAGGATCACTGATTACTGAGACTCTTTCTCAGTCACGGCTGCATTCTCCACCATACCAAGTTTCTCTCAGAAGTATACAAACTTAATCCTGGCGAGAGGCTTGGTGAGAATGTCTGCCGTTTGCTCTTCAGTGCTGATATACCTCAACTGTATAGCTTTCCTTTGCACCATATCTCTAATATAGTG
Source organism: Sequoiadendron giganteum (assembly GCA_007115665.2). Taxonomy (NCBI): domain Eukaryota; kingdom Viridiplantae; phylum Streptophyta; class Pinopsida; order Cupressales; family Cupressaceae; genus Sequoiadendron; species Sequoiadendron giganteum. Next base: position 503,536,125 of record CM021109.1, on the reverse strand, counting down.
GTACTTGATCTCAACATGTTTTGTTCTGTCATGAAACACAGGATTGACAGAAAGCTTCACACAGCTTTGATTATCACAGTGTATGATAGTAGGCTCCATTGATTGTCCAAACAATCCTGCAAGGAGCTTACGAAGCCACACTGCCTCACGAGCTGACACACAAGCTGCAATATACTCTGCTTCAGTTGTACTCAAGGCCACTGAAGACTGTTTCCTGCTACACCAGGAGATCATAGCAGTCCCCAAACTGAAGCAACAACCAGAAGTACTCTTCCGATCTGAGACACATCCTGCCCAATCAGAATCAGTAAAACCATGCAGCTCCAAATCCACATTTGAAGAATATCTCAACCCATATCCGATTGTGCCACATAAATATCTCAGGATATGTTTAGCTGCTACAAGATGTATTTGCTTTGGTTCACACATAAACTGGCTAAGTGCACTCACTGCATAGCAAATATCAGGTCTAGTGTTAATTAGATACATCAATGAACCAATCAACTGTCTATACATCGTAGAATCCACTGGTTCTGAACTAGCTGCAGCTTCTTTCAACTTATCTAAATTAGTCTCCATGGGTGTAGACATAGGTTTGCAGTCAATCATACCAAACCTTTTGAGAATGTCAACAGTGTACTTCCCTTGACTTAGAATCATCTCATCTGGCTTTTGCCAAACTTCTAAGCCAAGAAAGTAATGCATGAGACCTAGATTCTTCATCTCAAATTCTGAAGCTAATTCCTTCTTGCATTTTAGAATTAGATGTTCTTCACCAGTAATGATCAAGTCATCAACATATAAAACCAAAATTAATGCTTCACCATTTACTACTTTGAAGTAGAGGTTAGAATCTGCATCATTCTTTGAGAAACCCAGACTTGAAAGATACTGATCAATTCTTTCATACCATGCACGAGGAGCTTGTTTAAGACCATACAAGGCCTTCTTCAGCTTGCAGACATGACTCTTTCCCATGCACCTCAAATCCTTCTGGTTGCTCACTGTAGACCACTTCTTCTATTATGCCATTCAGAAAAGCTGTCTTTACATCCATTTGGTGAATCTTCCATCCTCTAGATGCAACAATAGCAATGATGGTTCTAACAGACGTGTAACGAGCCACAGGAGCAAAAGTTTCTTCATAGTCAACTCCCTCTTTTTGTGAGAACCCTCTAGCCACAAATCTAGCCTTGTGTTTCTCAATGCTCCCATCAGCTGTATGCTTGATCTTAAAGAGCCACTTAGAAGATACCACAGATTTGTCTTTGGGTCTAGGAACTATATCCCAAACATCGTTCTTGAGTATAGACTGATACTCCTCAATCATGGCATCCTTCCATACTTGTTGACTAGAAGCTTCTTCAACATTTGAAGGCTCTGACTCAATAATCTGACTCATCAAGGCAACATAACTAGAGAACTTGTGAGGTCTCTTGCTTTCTCTGAAAGCTCCTCTTGGAGCTGCAAACCTCTCTGCTTCCTGCATTGTCTTGCGAGCCCAAAGAGGTCTTTTCTTTCCAATCACAATGTCTAGAGGTCCATCAGTAGGATCCAAAGGCTCAGCTGGATCAATATCTTCTTAGGTTCTGTATCCTCTCCTCTGGAATATGGTCAACTTCCATATCTTGAGGAGGTTCTTCTTCATCAATCTCCATAGGAGTGCCTTTGGACCTTCTGTAAGCAACATCTTCCTCAAATGTGACATCTCTACTAATCTCAATAGACTTCTGTCTTGGAATGTAAATCCTGTAAGCTTTTGATGTTTCACTATAGCCTACAAGAATTCCTTTCTTCCCAAAAGGTTCTAGCTTTGTTCTCTTTTCCTTTGGAATATGAACATAGACTGGACAGCCAAAGATCCTCAAATGACTAACTCCAGGCTTTACGCCTGAGAATGCTTCTTCAGGAGTTTTATTCTCTAAGATCCTGTGGGGACTCCTGTTTTGAACATAGACGGTTGTTCTTGATGCTTCAGCCCAAAGAGAGATTTGTAAGTCTTGATCATGGATCATAGCTTTCACTGCTTCCACAATAGACCTATTCTTCCTTTCAGCAATACCATTTTGTTGTGGATTATAGGGAACACTGAACTCCCTCTTAATCCCTGCTTCAATACAAAAGTCTCGAAATGTGCCAGAAGTGTATTCTCCACCATTATCAGATCTCAATACTTTGATCCTCTTCCCAGACAGATTTTCAATCTGTGCTTTGAATTCTCTGAATCTTCCTAATACTTCTTCTGATTCTTTAGATCTCAAGAAATAGATCCAAGTCTTTCTAGAGTAATCATCAATGAAAATAATATAATACAAGAAACCACTAGATGATGCAATAGACATTGGACCACATAAATCAGAATGAATGAGATCAAGAATACATTTAGATCTACTTTCACTGGAATGGAACATACCTTTTGTGTTCTTGCCTAGGGCACATCCCTTGCATGTACCTTCATGTTCTTGATCGAATTTCGGAAGACCGGTGACCATCTTCTCCATGATAGGTAGAGCACGAAAGTGAATGTGAGCCAATCTTCGATGCCAAAGATCACACATGCTGGTACTGTTATGCACAAGTGCTTGAAGAGGACGAGTGCACAGCGTGTAGAGACATTCATGTCTAACTCCAATCACTTGAGCAGTTTTGAAGCTGGAGTTCTTTGCCCATATAAGAACTTTCCCTTTAGAGAAGGCAACTTGATAACCCTTGTCTTCTAATGCTGAAATTGAAACAAGGTTCCTCTTTATCCCTGGTACGAACAGTACATCATTCAACTCCAAAGAAATTCCAAAATCCAAGTGAAGAGTGGAGTTTCCAATCCCTTTTACAGAATATCTAGCATCATCTCCAATAACAACTTGATCACTGGAGTTGCTTTCCATTAAGTTTGAAAGGTGACTTCTGAATCCGGTGATGTGCCTAGAAGCACCACTATCAATCAACCAAGTATTAGAGTCAGTAGAAACATTGCTAGACAAGGCTGAATAAAATAGATAATCACTGGAGTCCTTTTGTGGAGCAACTTCTTCAACATTTGCAGTGGCAACTTGAAGCTTAGGTCGTTGGGGGCAAACCCTCGCAAAGTGACCATACTTATCAGAACGAAAACATTGAATCTTGGACATGTCTCGTTTCCTTTTGAAGGTAGGAGCATTATCATTTCCATCTCCTCGATTCCTTTTGAAGAAACCTCTCTTAAAGCCTTTTCCTTTGTTTGATGAATGAGAGGTAAGAACTTGTAATTCTTCATTCTTTGAGCTTTGACCAATCCCCCTTGCTGTTAGTCTTGACTCTTCTTGAATGCAATCAATCCTCAATCGATCAAACTTGGGAAGTTCGGATCTTGCACTGATTCCTTGGATGAATGCCTCCCATGAAAGCGGAAGACCATTGAGAGCAAGCATAGTCAGTTCTTTATCATCAATCATGTGACCAATAGTGGAGAGCTGATCTTTTATCTCTGAAATCCTCATGAAGTATGTAATAACAGATTCTCCTTTCGCCATTTTCACATGATGAAGTTGTTGCTTCAGAGCAAGGGCTCGACTGGTGTTGTTGATTTCGTACATCTCTTCCAAGGTTGTAAACATCTCTCTTGCTGTATCCAACTTGAAGATAATTGGTACAATATGATCCTTGACGGAATCAACCAATGCTTTCTTTGCCCTAGTGTCTTTCTTCCTCCATTGCAGCTTGTCTTCTTCCCCCTCAGGTTCGGGAACTTTTGTTTTCACAAACTCAGCCAAATCATTCTCTTCCAAAGTTAGCATGAACCTGAACCTCCATGATATGTAGTTCGAGATCCTTTCGAGTCTATCCTCGATTTTCAGACCGTTCACCATCTTGAGAAATTTAGAAGATAGACTGAAAAGGAATAAAGTGAGTGTTGCGAACTAAATCTGATCACGATCTTTTTCACACCCGCTCTGATACCATGTTAGTTTTTCTTAGATCAGATTAGATAACAAATCATTCAATAGAAATGTAACACATAAGACAATGAACACAACAAGATACCCTGGGAAAACCCTCCTCTTGAGGGAGAAAAACCCAGCAAATGATTCTCTTATATATATGATAATATAGTGACAGAAATCTGCTTACAACACAGCCCAACAATGGCTAATGAATTCGCACTTTTCCTTAATACTTAGATGCAAATAAATCTGCTCTTCCTTGAACTTGGTCTGTTGCTACAGTAATGATGATCTGCTGCTCAAGTATGAACTTCTTCTAAGACTGCGAATTTGATCTGCTGATAATAGGTGCGAACTGCTTGTGATTCTTATTTGAATAACCAAACATGACCTTGTATATATATCTCCTAGGCGCCTCTTCATTTGGGTCGGCCTTTGATAAATAATAATTAATTACAACTTAAGTCGGCCAACAATAAGTACATAATATAAATCAATATAAGGTCGGCCCATGTTGATATTCATTTTCAATATATTTGAAGTCGGCTCTTGCAATTTATATTTAATCCGTCTTTCTTGGGAAGTGCAGACCGAAGCTGCAAATAACATCAACACCTATTAGAGATGCCTTCAACATAGGGGAGGGTGGCAACATGAGCAGCGCTAGTGTCATCCATCTTTGGTATAGAGTTGTGTTTTTTAGCTTGTTCAAATTCTTTAGTAATGCACTTATTGTGGTACCCATTTAATTTGAAAACTTTGGTGAGGTGGGAAAGCTCTTTGTCAATGTGATCGTCATCGCAGATGCAATAAGCCCTTGTGGCCAAGGTCTTTAAGATTCCAACCTTTTGAGATGGATGGTGATGAGAGGCTATGCATGGAGTTAGAGATCGGTGTGGGTGGATTTTTTGAAGACGCGATGAGCTAGGAAACTGTTATCTTTTATGATGAGGACATCTAAGAAGGAAAGTTGGTTATCAGATTCTAGCTCTTTGGTGAACTTAATGCAATCAGCAATGTTGTTTAAGTGAGTGGAATTTTTCTAACTGCTCAAGGCCCAAACATATGTTGGTATTGTCAACATAGTGCTTCCACCATCTAGGCTTGAGTGGGAGGGAGTGCAGGGCTAGAGCTTTGAAATGCTCCATATACAAGTTGGCCACAATGGGAGATAAGGGGGATCCCATTGCAATCCCATCAGATTGCTCATAGACAACACCTTGGAATGTGGAGAAAGTGGATCTAAGGCACAACCCAACAAGAGAAACAATCTCATTATTGGTTTTGTGCCTAATTAATTCAATGGACTCATTTACTAGGACTCTGGTAAATAATGATACCACATCAAAGTTGACTAGGATATTGTCCTTTCCCACCTTTTTATCTTTGATAAAATTGACAAAATGGGCAAAATACTTAATGAAGGAATACTTCCCAATAATAGGAGAGATAATCTTAGCCAAGTCGGAGGCAAGATGGTAGCTGGGAGAATGTCTAGTGTTGACAATTGGTCTAAGAGGGATGCCAACTTTGTGGATTTTTAGTGCACCATAAATGTGAGGTGATTTCTTTATTAGGGATAAGCCACTTCTTGGTGTAGTCATCAAATGACAATTGGGTGATGGCACACTTAACTTTTTCATGATTTTGGTGAGTGGATCAAGGGGTAAGATTCAATAGCTTCTGCTATTGGTTAGGTGATCAAGCATTTTGGATAAACAGTCTTGCTTGTTCAAGATGACTGTGGCATTCCCTTTGTCAGCCTGAACAATGACAATATCTTTGTTTCTCACTAGTCTTTTGAAGGTGACAAAACCAACTCAACTTTAGGAATGTTCCATTTGGGGGCTTTAGCCTATTGAATAGTGACTGCACAATCTTGTCTAATCTCCTCAGCCAACCCAGTGGGGAGTGATTTAACAACATTTTCAATTTCAATCAAAAAATCTAATTCAGGTACGGAGGATGGGGTGATTACAAATACAAGACCCTTTTAAAAAAGATTAAATATAGGAGGTTCGAGCCAATGGTTAGAAAGGTTGACAAGTTTATCCTCCCAGTCGTGTAGAAGAAAACTTGTAACTGTGGTAAGTAGGGTTCGGGTTACCAACCTTACCAAGGGGTGACTGATAAAGGAATAAAAGGAGAGATAGGAGTTAAATCGGTGGGGAGTTCCCCAACATGGGAAAATGGGACAGGGAGGGGCATTGAGGCACCAATACACTTAAGATTGAGGGGACTAGTAGAAGTATTGACAAGGGGAATTGTTTCATCAGCCATGAGATTGGGAGAGGTAAGAGAGATTTGAGAGGTTTGCAATGGGTGTGGGGTGCGAGGTGGGAGGTGGGAGGTGACGGTTGAGAATGGGTTGGTAAAGAGTTATAGGTAAGTGAGGATGTCAAATCTCCATTAATAAAAGGAATGTTGAGAGGAATGGAAACATTGTACACACTTGGTATGGCTGCGCTGGGATTGCAGGAAGATGAAGATTGCTGAAGTCTGTGGATGGAGGAGGAGGTTTGGAGCGAGGAGGAGCTTGTTCATCTGCTATCGAAAGATGACAAAAGAGAGGAGTGCTCCTGGCAGAGTGAAATATGCTGGCCAATTTTTTCATTTTGTTACACAACTAAATTCACCTATTAGCATTAGTGTAAACATAAACCAGCTGAATGTAACCCTCTCCTCTGATCAACCCAGATCCCAGTATGGGCAAGGTTGAGAGCATACACGATAGGGGTCGTTAGTAAAACAGAAGCTTGCTGAAAGTAACTGAAAGAAAGAGTAATCACTCAACCACTAGTTCAGTGGGAGGACTGGAATGGAAGTACAGTATTGAAAATGAAGTGCAACTCGACCACTTATTTAGCGGGAGCATTTTGACGGCTTAGCCGATCAACAAAAGATGAGAATGCATTACATTTAAAGTAAAGGCGGCAAGCCGGCCTCTTCCACTTGTTCAACGGGAATGTAATGATTAATTTAAACTATAGACTGAAGGAGTGCCAATCTCTTCCACGATCGTGGGAAATAGCTAAAAAACAAGAACACTGGCAGTACTACTGCTCAGCTTACAATCTGATGGAACTTCATGTCATTTGGACAAGTATGAAATGCTGTAATGAAATAGGAAGACTTCCCTATGCCTATCTTGGTCTCACAAACAACAAACCCATCTCACAAACCCCATTATGCTAATCTGATTATGATAGACCTGCATTGAAATTGCAGAATCAGCGACACAGAAAATCACTCGTTTCATGCTAACTCACTCAATTTTCACTCAAATCCCATGAGACCAAAAACAAACATCAATAATGCTGAAGGCACCCAAGAAGGGACCAAGAAACCAACCAAAATAGTGCCTATTTATTTTGCATGCATCCCAATGCAATCTCAAATGGTACGACCCTCAAGAAGGGGCGATTTTGCCATAATAAAATAAAGACTCAACAAAGAAATCTGCAAATTGGTGGAAGGGGTCGCCTCAACCAACCAAGCATAATCCTCAAACACCCATAAGCAAATAAAAATCACTCAGATACTTATGATTGAAAAACCAGTTCAGCCACAGCTAAAACAGCAACTGTGAAATGGACTGAAAATACAAAACTGTCTCAAAATGCAAAATAACTCTATAGAAACGGACTCTTAACTAGTTGCTATATTTCAAGCAAGAAGCTAAGCCAGCTAGGAGGTATGCATCCCTCGAAGCAAGTCTAATACCATTTCGGCAGCATAACTTTGCATAAAATTCAAGATGCTGAATGAAGACCCAAAACCACCTCCTTATAATTTTTGCCAAGCACTTCTAGAACCTTCCAGAAGGTGCACTCCACTCAAGAGTTGCCCTAATTCCCTGTTGACCTTTGACTCAAGAAATGGCGTCCCTTTTCCCAAGGTAAATTCCACGCCTTTTTAACTTATTACAATCTTCCTCAAGTGGCATACCTTTTCACCAAGTCAGCATTAATAAATAAAGTTTCAAATTCACTTAAATCTTTGGATGAGGCGCCTACCCATAAAAGACCCCTTTTAAAATAACTTAAGTTGTGAAGCTAGACCAAGGGGGGATATAATTAAAATAAAACATTATTTTAATTAAAACAACTTATCTCTCTAGAACTGCATCCAGGCGCTAAATCTGATACTGCCAACTGAACCAAATGATGAGGCAAGCCAAGAACACTGAAGCCAACAAGACAACTGCCAGAAATAGAATTTAATAATTTACTAAAAATAGTAAATTCTGGAAGTAACTCAGATCATCATGCTAGATATACCATCGCGAAGCTCTCTGAAAACCCAGAAAAGAGCTGCCAACCAAACACCAAGATTCTAGAA